>ML675616.1:97096371-97532395 GCA_007922155.1 Mesoclemmys tuberculata | reverse complement strand
GCCCCCCAGCCAGCCGGTGCCCGGCCCCGCGCCCCCAGCCAGCCGCTCCCTGGTGCCCCACCCGCGGAAGGGGCCTATAAGAGCCGAGACCCCGGCCCCTTCTAGGCTCCCGCCTCCCAGGGCCGCCTCCCAGCAACGAGTCACTGCCCCGGGGCCAAGCGGCGCCCTCGCCAACCGAAGCGCGCACCGAACCCCAGCGCCAGCTGCTGCACAACGGAGAGGGCCCAATCAAAGAGCGCGTCCCGCCGCCGGCAGCGCCGCCCAACCACAGGCCTCGGCGGCGTCCGGGCCCGCCCCTGGCCGCAGGGCCCGGCTCTGCGCCAGCCGCCCTGGGAACCGTAGTTCTTACAGCCCCGTGCGGCCCTGCCCGGTCGCAGCGGGCAGAGCTGGGCGCTGGGCGTGTGCTTAGGCATCGCGTACATGGGGGCAGGGGATCTCATCGCCTTTGGATATGTTAATTTGCTGGAGCTGATAGGAAAAGTTGGAAATGGGGGGAAAAATAGGTGAAAAGAAAAAAAAATCCCGCATTTTTATTCCCATTGTTGTGTAGAAATGTTGAACTTTTCCAAATTTCCTGACCAGCCCTAATTTATTTTAAAAGGTTACCATAAACTGTTCTGTGTGTACTGTGTTGTGATGATGAGCGCTCTCTCTCGCACATACCTTATTTCCTGAACCCAAACTAGTTAGCTTTTAGAACTAGTTTCCAACGAGCCTTGCACGAAGTACATCCTAGCTCTAGTAAAAATCAGTTCAGGGCCGTATACACTATGTTATTAAGTACCGGTACATTATTATTAATACTATATGTGAGTGTAGTGTTGTCTGTGTAAGTATTAGGGATTAGGATGAAACCTTCATGAACGGCAGATTATCCCACCTCTATCTGTTGTGGGATTTTTTACATTTCCCTCTGAAGCCACTGGATGGATCATGTTCTTAACAAAGCCATCAGTTGTGAAATAATAGACAATATTACTCTTGTGTATTAATAGCATCACAATGAACATATTGTAGCACAATGTATCTCACCTACTGTTTCTTTCAACAATGATAAGATGTTAATTATTAAGGCTGCAGGATTGGGTCCTTGCAGTTTCTTGGTAAACCATTTGTGAAATGACCACAGTAGAAATAATGATGGACAGAACAAGAGAAAAGGAGATTTTAGTATCCTGGTAACATTTGTCTAAATGATGCATCTCTCTATTCACCAGCAAAACCCAGTATATTTTAAAGCTTTTTATCTATTAGAGACCCCAGACTCTGGAGATTTTTCTGAAAGTCCCCCAAATATTCTATATTTAGTTTTCTAAAATCAATCTTGTTGCCATTTGGAGGCTCTGGTCCGGTACTGATTCCATTTTGCTAGGACTGAATCTGAAGTTCTGGATGTTCCTGTGATGACGTATCAACTTGGGATAGAGACTGACAGGGAAAGAGTTAACCTTTCCTTCTGGAGTAGGACCACTGGGGCCTATCCTGAGCAGAGAGTCTGACATGGTAGCAAGGCTCAGCTCTCTGAGGACAATTAATTAAATACAAGCACCATGACAGAAAAGCCTCACCTAACCAACACCAAACAAGTGATGTGGCTTAAGTTCAACTTAAGTTCAAAGAGTGATTTTGATTCCATTGCCAGAGATCCCAAATTCAGATGTCATGGTTTATGGATTATTTAGCTTGCACCCCACAGCTAGTGCTTAGTATTATTTTCATAGTCTGAGGCTAACTTCTCACTAACCCTGTAAAATATTTAACTTTCTAATGTATTTACTAAGTGTGTGGGAAAAATTGCAAGTATCCAAACCAGCTTTGGTGCTTAACCCTTTCCTTAATTATTATAATCAAAATGTTCTTAACTTATGTACAAGGCTGTGGGTTTACAATACAATAGGTTTCCCCAACAAAGCCCAGGCCAACAAACATAAACACTGAGAGGAAAGGGGAAAAAGAAGAAAGAATAGATGTTCTTTTTAATGGTCCATCTTTAGCTGGCTGTTGATTGTTGTTAGTCCCAACTCCAGCCTGCAGCTGTCTTCTCAGATATGCAGAGTTCTCCAGCTCATCTGAGGTCAGGTTGGAAAGGCTGGATCAGAGATGAAATCCTACAGCCTGACAGTTTCCTCCTCTCTCCCAGGGGACAGGAACAGGCAGCCTCACATAAACAAAAATCAAACAAACAAACAAATCATGACTGGCCTAATGTACATTGATAATATTTGATAAACACCATAGTCTAAAGTTCATTAAGTTAAACACCCCTAAATTGGAACAGAAAGTTAAGGAAAGCAAAAAATTTGAGACACAAGGCAAACAGACTATGAGACAAACTGCCTTTTCCAAGTTACTCTGGGTTTTGTATTTCTCAGTCCGTCAAGAACTACACTGCTATGCTGCTGACAGCAGTCTTTTCCTGAGAGCACCATCAGCCTTTTTAACCCAAAGGTTTTAAATCAAACCAAAACGACCTTGAGCAGTCTCAAAGCATATCAACTAAAGATCAGTTCTCAAAACAAGGTTCTTGAACACATTGGGTCCTTTCTAGCATGATTTTTAGTTAAATGATTTTAGACTTTCCCCAAGTGTTCCCAGGGCCTTTCATCAGTTACAGTCTCTCTCTGGGAGGTCAGCCATATTGGGTGGTCTGTTGACACAACAGACCCAGGTGGGAGTAGTAGAGAATGACTCATCTATACATCCATCTCCCCCAAAAGAATCTGGTGTAGCTCCTGAGGGAAGCTCCAGGAAGCTGGACAGAAGAACCTGTGTCCTGCTCCCCATGGAATATGGAATGGGGTGAGATAGGGTTGTTTCTCTTTCCTGAGAAAAATAGCTGGGTGATGGGCATCAGGTAAGGAGCCATCTGTGTCACACACATAGCCAAACGCTGGGGCAGCGTTGGGAACAGGGCGGGGAGGAACAACTGTGTACAAAATATTATAGGGCTTAGTCAGTACAGGTAGCGATGCCTATAAATAAGATTGCCTAACACTTTCTTTTATAAGGCCCTGTTTTCAGTTGCTTGTAACTTTGCCAAGTTTAACTGTTTGGACTGAAATTTTCTGTCAGGTGCCTGCTTCAGGCTGAATGTTTTAGGAAAATTTCAGGCTAAATGGTTAAATGGGTCAGACTGGGTCAGTCATTGTTTTGCCCATGTTAAAAAGTTTTCTTACACCTCTTTTGTTGAGACGCTGTAGTGCTTCCATACATTAGGGCAGGGAATTGAAATTTGGCAGGGGTGACCTTTGTGTCAGGAATGTGCTTTTTGCTGTTCCCCTGAAAAAACACCTTACATTTGACCAAGGTATAGGCCTTTCAAAAAAGTCTTCATATGCACATATTCAGTAGAGACCTGGTAGAATTTGGCAGCTAAATTCTGCAAAGATTCCATCTCAGAGGAGTCCATCAGTACTGCGCATGTTCAGCCCAGGGTGGAGCAGGCTGAATAGGACAACCCCTTCAGTTGTCGTTCCTGGCTGCAAGGTGACTGGGACTCAGTGGAGGAAGACAGATTGGATGAGGAACTGGGGTAGTTGGGAAGGGGAGACTGGGACTAGGTAGGTGAGGACACCTGCCTTATTCACTGCACAGGATGGATGGTGCTCTGGCAGTGATGATATCCAACCGGTTCGCACCGGTTCCCGTGAACCGGTTCTTAAAATAGAAAAAATGCAGCGAACCGGTTCTTAGCGTCGAGAGATTCAATGAAAAGGCGGAGCAGCGAACCGGTTGTTAGCGGCGGGAGAGTCAATTTCCCGGCAGCGAGTGTCTCCCGCTATTCTCCCTGCCGCCGAAATTGACCAGGGAGAGTCAATTTCACAGCGGAGGGTACTCTGTAGTTCTGAGTGTGTGTGGGGTGCTGTGTGCATGATGTTTAAGAACCTATTCAGAATAGGTTCTTAAATATCACCTGCCTTCATAGAACTGGTTATTGGAAATTTGGGATATCATCACTGTGTTCTGGGGAGGCATCAGGATTGTGTGGTGAAGAAAGCTGTTATCTATAGGACTCCACCTCATGTGTTGCAGAAGTTGGTAGGTATATAGAGAGCCTGAGGCCCTAGGTTGAAAAATGACAATAAAACAAAATACTGAATAGCTGCTCATTCAGTGAGCACTCTCAGTCCTGTGCTCTAAATGAGGCAAGGGACAGGTAGAAAAAATAGTATGTGTTCATGTAATTAAAGACTTGAGCATGTGTATGCAAGGGGGCCAAATTAAAGATGCACGGGAAGGTGCAAATTTTGAGCAATTGACAGAACCTCATGAAACTCTCGTTATTTTAAAAATATATATTTAGAATTTCATATTATTTTGTTTTATCCTGCCTGTAGGGGGCTGGCTGGCCCTGAATGGGAGCTGGGAGAGGGTTCTGCCCCTGGGAGTGTGTGTGAGAGCATGAGGCCTTGGAGGAGAGGGGGTTGCAGAGGGATCCCACCCTGCATTCATCCCCAGGCCCATGAGATAGGAGCTGCAGGAGCCTCTGCTGTGGGTTGTGGTTTTCATTTTATGTGTTCTTTTTCATTTTATTTCACATTTACAAAAAAATAAGGCTCTTTTGATTGATTATGCATCCTTAACGTTCTCTAACGTAGATTTGTGTGTGTAATGGGATCGTGGTCAGGGACTGTGAGTGATGCGCTGCAGGTAAGCTCAGATGGTTAGTCACCTACTAGAGCACTTGAGGTCTCTACTTGCTTGTCTGACTAAAGCTGCTAGCAATCCCACTGTGCTCCCCACTTGGCTTCTTTTGATCTCCATGGATGGGAAGGAGAGAGGAGATGGGGCCTGTGAATGTCCCCTCATCCCACAGGCCTCCTCTTTCTAGGTTATCCCACTCTGAGAGAAGCCTTGGGGGTGGAAGCACCCAAAGTCTTTATCCCTTCTAGTCTCAAGATCAAAAAGCAATCAAGAGGGGAATGCAGCGAGGCTGTGGTGTCTCTCGAACAGGAAGTAGTGGGAGGGGCAGGGATCTCAGCATTCAGGGACAAAGTTGTATAGCTGCCAATAGACCTGGCACATAAATTGAAACATCAGTTCCCTGTTAGGGGTTTTAAAACCCAAGATCAGGCTGGCCAAAGCAGAGCAGTTGGCAGCTATGGCCACAGTCAGCCATTGTTCTTTGGCATCCAGGAACTCTGGGTGTTGCAAATGTGGAATAATTGCCCATTGAGATGTGCAGGCAGTGAGCATAGTCTAGAGGAATGAGTTGGAGTTGGACACCCAGGCTATGTCTACCCCACTACCACTTATGTCGGTAGAACTTATGTTGCACAGGGATGTGAATAAGACACTGAGCAATGTAAGTTACACCATCCTAAGCATGGAGTGGACAGCACTGTGTTGGCGGGATAGCTTATCCTGTCAACATAGCTGCTGCCATTCATTGGGGGGTGAATTAATTAAGTCAGTGGGAGAGCTCTCTCCCATCAGCATAGAGTGGCTAAACAAGAGACTTTACAGCACATCACTGTAAGCTCTCTCTAGTAGCCATAGCCCCAAGAAATTCTGAGTCTATTCCTTGCTCTGCCACTAACTTGTGTGGCCTTTGGCAAGTCATTTAACATCTCTGTGCCATTGTTTCCTCATCTGTATAATGGGGATAATTTCTCCTTATCTCGCTATACTGCTGTGACATTTAGTAAATGCGCGTTCAGCACTTCAAATATATAAAACACGACACAAGTTCCTAAATATGGATGGATGTATTTGTGACTAGTGGCCTGGATTGGGTAGGAAGTGGTATCTCATGGCTGATGTCCTGAATTCCAGATGGTTCTCAACCAGGTACCCAATACATGTAGCCCTGGGGGTATGCAGAGGTCTTCTAGGGGGTACATCAACTCATCTAGATATTTGCCTCATTTTGCAACAGGCTACATAAAAAGCACTAGCGAAGTCAGTACAAACTAAAATTTCGTAGAGACAATGGTTTGTTTATTCTGCTCTATATACTATACACTGAAATGTAAGTACAATATTTATATTCCAATTGGTTTATTTTAAAATTATATTGTAAAAATGAGAAAATAAGCACTTTTTCATTATAGCATCCTGTGACACGTTTGTATTTTTGTGTCTGATTTTGTAAGCAGAAACTTGGGGGGTATGCAAGACAAAGTAGACTCCTGAAAGGGGTACAGTAGTCTGGAAAGGCTGAGAGTCACTGATGTATATCCTAGAAGAGGCACAGGAGGTATAACACAGGAAAATAGATCAAGAAAAAATATAGAAGAGAAGGAACGCTAGTTGTTATAAAGACCTATGCATACTGTTGCTGGTATTTGGGGAGAAAGTGAAAATTAGAAACAAGTGAGTTTATACATATTTTAAAAACAGGCACAGAGTCTTCATTTCAGTTTTTGTTACTTGTGATGACTGTGAGTTAGTTGATAATAATCTTTTCACTAGTCTTTGAATTTTCAGAGTTGCACACATTTCCTTTTTCAGCTTGGAAAACAACCTAAGGCTTATCTGTGCATAGCAAACTCAAATGCCTGAACTTTAAAAACTGAAACTTTCTCTACAGTTAGTCCTTGCTGAAGACTAGTTTCCTGACATTTTTCAGGGAAAAATAGACCAAATTTGAAAAATTAGAAACTACTGAAAAATTGCTTCTGCTGGGTGCAGTACAAAACTACTTTAAGGAATATTTTATTGTTTAAATGACTGACATCCTGTAAGGGGGTACTGGACTTTTAAGGCCAAAGGAGGTAGTTTTCCAGTTCCATATGTCCAGGGAGGCTCTGAAGCAATCGTTTAGTGACAGGAAGTTCGTTCCAGGGAAGTCAGTATCTGAGAGAGGGAAGATGTAGGAAAAAAGCTGATATTACCCTTCCTTTCAGGGCCCTTGGATCAGGAGCCTTGTAGAGTGGCTGAGACAAGGCTCCCTCTTCTTCCAGCTGGCACAGACAGGTGTTTGGGAACATTAGACTGACCTGGGAAGAGTCAAGGAGTGGGCAGGTGATTAGGGGTGGGGTGACTCAAAAAGGAGGATCCAAGCCCGGTCAGGGAAAGGATTGTTGAAGCTAGTTGCTAAGGCGAAAGCTCAGCCTCGGTGCCTAGCCTGAAGGAGTACTGCAGAAGGGAAGGCTAGGGTTGAAAGCAAAGTACACAGTACCAGGAAGTGGGGGGGGGAGGGCTGTGAAAGCTCCTGAACCTAATGGAAGAAGAATTGGAAGCTAAGGAGCCAGGACTTAAAGGATGCAGTCCCTTGAGGTAGGGCTGTGAAATCATGGACTTAAAAAGGGGCCAAAAGGGGCTCTTTTAAAAAGTGGATGATGCTTATTACATTAGACCCAAAAGACATATTACCTCAAATACTTCATGCTTTGAGTAAATTATTCCTGGGGACCACACAAGGAAACTGAGGAAGGGTCTCCGCAGGGCCTCACTAGGCCATGAAGGGTACCCTGAAATGAAACCCATTTATACACATGATCACTACAACAGGCCTGTTGGATGATTATGTAAATATACTTTTGATGTTTACTGCATAGTTTAATAGCTGTATGTGCTTTACAGGAAAAGTTCTCATAGGAATTTAAAATTGTTCAGATTACAACTATAGGGCTAAATTGCAGCTATAGGCCTGGTGCAAGCAGATGTTGCTCCTATTAGCTGCATCTCCCACTGAAGATGCTCATGGTGGTGCTGAATGGTCAGTTGACTTGTTTCCAGTTAGTGTATTAAATACACCTTGCTGTTGATTAAGATTCCTATTCCAATACTAATTTGTGCTTCTTTGACTTCTGACTACTTTTCTTTTTTTGTTTATACCCATTTTATAGAGGAGTAAACTGAGGCACCGGGCAAAGTTGGACCTAGAATCCAGTAGTCTCGATTCCACTCCCCCCCAGTCAGTGCTCCTTAAACCCTAGCTAAGAACAAAGCAGGAGCAGGAGCTAACCGGATAGGTTAAGAGACACAGCCTAAGTACCCGCACAGGTGAGCAGCACCAAATCTACATCACTCCCCATCTTGCAAAACTAAAAAGGGAGCTGTGGCTCTGTGGCGAGAACGCCACTGAGATGCCAGGCCCCAGGCAGGAACCCAGCCAGGGATCACCCCAAGGGTCAGCAGGAAGGAAAAGAAATTAGAGTGTGTGTGTGTGGGGGGTCTGTTCTCAAGCAGCTAGGCTGCTGCTGGCCCCCTCAGCGCTGCCTGGCCCAGTTGGGGACAGAGGGCGGGACCTGGGAAGGGAGGAGGTGGGGCTTGGGGCGGGGCTCCCTAGGGGGTTCTAGGGCTGTGGGCGGTACGAGAGGGGAGGGGCTCTGTGGGGGAATTCGAGGGGGGGGGGGGCTGGGAAGGGGGGGGGGGGGGGGGGGGGTCCAAGTCGCTCCTTTGCATTCGTTCAGACAATGGGGGAAATGGAATGTCGCTACCGGAAGTAAATCCTCGCCGCCGCCTCACGCATTCCTCCGCGCCGGAAGTGGCTGCGGCTGCTGCCGTGGCCGGTTTTAAGGACCCGCAAGAGGCGCTGGGCTGGGTGGAGTCCGGAATGGATTTCTGCGCCCCGGCCAGGGTGTGAGGCGGAGGCGGGGTTCCGGGTGCCCCGCTGGCCTCTGGGACTCTTTTTCGAGGGGCAGGCGGAGGGGCACCGTGGCCTTTGCTTCCGGCGGAGGGATTTTTTATGTTTCGACACACGTAACTTCCGGCCAAGCCAGACTCGGAGAGGAGGAAAAAAAAAAAAAAAAAAGAGCGAGCGAGCGCGAGCCCCGACGGGGAAACAAACACAAACGGGCGGAGCCGGCGCGCGGGCAGCGGGGAGCCCGGCTCGCGGCCCGGAGCCCGGCTCGCCCCTCCCGGCTGCCCCCGGCGCCCGTGAGATGCGCCTCAGCCCCCGGCCCGGCCGGCCCCGGCTGTGAGCCGCCCCCCAGCGGAGGAGACGGAGCCCGCCGCCCGGGGCGGCTCGTCCGGCGGCGCCATGTCGGGGGACGGCGGGTCGCGCTACGCGGCGGAGTTCGTGCCCCCGCCCGAGTGCCCCGTCTTCGAGCCCAGCTGGGAGGAGTTCAGCGACCCGCTCGGCTTCATCGGCCGCATCCGCGGCCTGGCCGAGAAAACCGGCATCTGCAAGATCCGGCCCCCCAAGGTACCGGCGGGGCGGGGCGCGGGCACGCCCGTGAGCTGCGGCGCCGTGACCCCGCGGGGAGCCGGCCCGCAGAGGCCCCCCTGCCTAGGGGCGCCCTGGCGGCGGCGGCGGGCCCCCGAGGGCTCCTCCCCGCGGCCCGGGGCTTTGCTCAGCGTCGGGGAGCAGTTCCCCGTTTTCCTGAGGCCGGGAGCAGCCGCGGCCGCGCCGCTGTTTACGCTGCCGCCGGGGCGAAGCCGGGGGCCCGTAACCGCTGCTCCCTGCTCGGCGCCTGACAGCCCCGCGGGGGCCGCGGAAGGTCCTTCCCCCGCAGCCGGTGCGCGATGCGGGGAGCCCAGAGTAACGTAGGCTCCTACAGCGGTGCGAAACTGGCCGCCCCCCCGAAAAAAAACATGGCTGGGGTTTAAAGCCCTTCCGGTTGTGTCGCCTTCCTTCGGGTAGCGGATGAGCAAACGATGGCGTCTGTGCGGGGACACAGTTTCCATGTCTTTCTCGAGGCTCGGAAATAAGGGTGTGATAAGTCCATGGCTGCCTTAATGCTGGTGACTGGTTGTGCTCCGTGGGGGTGATGGCCGAGACTTCACTCATCTGTTACCCTTCAAAACCGTATTTGTTTGGCTCTTAAACTTGCGAAGGTGGCCTCAAGCGAAAACTGTAGTTTGCTCTTTAGGGGGGAATTCTGTAGCTATCATTAGAGCTGTCAATCACCTGTTTGCGAACAGGAAAATTGGTATTTGTGTATTGCAGCTTAAAAAATAAAGGCCTTGAAACTAGCCCTGAGTTGCCAGATTATGCCTGCAGCATAATTTTATGACAATTTGTCCTGCAGTCTACTAGAGCCTTCTGGCAAAGGCAACAGTTACTCAGTAGAAGGCGCTTGGAACTATGTCAAATTAAAACACAATTCTTGTGTGCAGACAAGAATAAATCAACTTTAAAATAGAGTAGCAAAAATAAAAAGATTAAAATGATTGAGAGAGGAAAGGGATGGTGTAGCAGTGAAGGGGTAATAGTTGAAGCAGTTACTACTTACATTTCATGTTCCCCAGGCTTTTTCTCTTCTGTTCTCTGAGAGTTGCTGGAATCTGCTTAGTTGGCTTTGTGACATGGTGAAAGCTTTGACCTCCAAGGAGTTACCCTTTCTAAACTAAGCAGAGTGCTTTGGCTTGATTGTGGAATCCAGTATGGCCTGAGAAACCATTCAAGATTCTGTTCAGTAAAAGCAGCTTGTAGTTTCTTTGCAGCTGAATTCTTGGTTTTGGCTTTGTATGTTTTTTTTAGCAGATTGCATTGCAGTGATCTGCAAGTTGCACAGTCAGGTTCAGTTTAAAATCTGCAGTAACGATTAGATGAAACCCCTTACAATAACCTTATTTACTCATTATTCCTCTCTCTCTTATTTGAAGTTGAAATATTTTACAATCCTGATTGGGCCTTTAAGTGCTACTATACTGCAAATAATGAACAATATATAGTTTCTCTGATCAACAGGAATATCTTATCTTCATTTATTGTAGATATGCTGTTTAATTTCTTAAATGTTTCTTAAAAAGCCTAGAAAACTTAACTGTGCTTCCTTGGAATTAACACCAAATTTTAATAACCGAGTTGGATTGCATTCTGTTTTTTGTCTGTTTTCCTTTTTGAAAGGTGATGCTCTAGGACTCCATCTATGAGGGTTAAATTTCTGACTCTTATATTCCCATCTTTATTACATATCTAGCTCGCTTCATGTCTGTATGCACCAACATCCCTGCCTGAAGCGCTGTGGATTATTTGAAGTTGTTGCTTTTATCATTTAGAGTTTGGAACATCCAGAGTATATGGACATTTTGTGAAAACCCTCCAAGGTGATAGCCCTTACCATATGGTTCTCTCCTTGAAAGCCTCCCCTCTGTTCTAACTCAGTCTAAGGTGGTAATAGTCTAACTATTTTAAGTTATGATATAGTTTAGATCGCTATTTTCTGTATTGAGGCAAATAATTAGTTTTTCCTTACTCCTAACACAAATATTGGGAGAAGCTCATTAATTATTAAGTTGTGCTTTTCTAAAATAGAAAATTCTCAGATTCAAATACTAAATAAACCTTGACTTCTTTTTCTGTTATCAGTTGATAATTTGCACTGTTTAATTCTAGGGAGACGCTTCTGCATTTGTGGGAGATATTATGGTGCTGCCCTTAGATCATGAAGCAGTAAAATCTGTATCTGTATCTCTCTACTTAGGACTGGCAGCCTCCATTTGCATGTGAAGTACAAAGCTTTCGTTTCACCCCACGAGTCCAGCGCTTGAATGAACTGGAGGTGAGCTTTTGCACTATTGACATAATTCTGTATTCACACACAAAGCAATAGGTCTGCTTGCTTGAGTTATGCATCTTGGTTTCGGGATTGGTAGACTTCAGAATCAGACAGACCACATGGATGTTTATAATTGCCACTATCAGAGTTCAAATAAAGTAACTCCTCAAGACTTTGAGAAGTCTTTTTATTTTATTTTTCAAAATAACCACAGAAGGGTTTTATCCTCATTTGGAAATGTCTAAAATGAATGCCCAGTACCATGTTGTGTAGTAAGAGTAGCCCTCAGAATGCCACACACATGGATTAAAATCTGTTTGTTTTTCCTAAGGTATTTACGGCTCTCCTTAAACCCCACATTGCCTAGTACTTAACCACCTTGATGATATCTCTTAAAAAAAACAAACAAAAACCACATGTTAAGAGTTCATTTTATAGCTCTAGCCCGGTTAATTTTTAGTCCTAAAAATTAACAGGAGCCTTTTAAAAATAGTACAAGTCCCTTTTTGTCCAGATTTCGCCAAAGGTATCTCTCCTTTCCCCACACTGGTTCTTAAATCTCCATTCTGTTCAGATACCGAACCAGTGAGCTAGGTTCACAAAAAGATGTAGGTGCCTTTCTGCCATGTTAGGCACCTAAATCCCAGAGTCAGGCCCCAGTGGGATTCACAAAATACTTGCTCAGCTGCTGCCAAACCTTGTAGGTGCCTCAAGTTCCTTGGTGCTTACGTTTTTGAAGAAAGGGTTCTGCCTCTGTGAATGTGCACTGCAATCTCACTCAAGGCATCTGGATGTCTAAGCCCCAGAATTATGCATGAACGGGGGTGCGGTGGGAGGGATAGGCATTCCTCTGCCTAACATACAAGTAGGACCAGATCCAGGCAGAAAATAATTTTGAGCCTGGTGGTTAGGGTACTCACCTGGGATGTGGGATACCCCCAGTTCAAGTCCTCTTCTGCCACCTTGCAGGTGACTGCCCTAACCACTGATCTATAGGATATTCTGGTGTGGAGTGCCCTCATTTTATGGGCTAAAATTTGAGGGAGGTACTGTCTCCATTGTCTCTCCTCTCCCTCCTCACCCCCCAATTCCTCTGGATCTCTTTCAAAAAAAACCCAACAATATAATCACCTAATTTTGAGAGGGTTTGAAACTGAGAATTCCAAGCAAATTGGGGTGTCTGCCCTTACCTGGAATTATGTGCTGAACTCTGGGATGGGGGTGGGAGTTAGGACAAACCCCTCACATGGGCATCTCCCGTTGGCTAGCTTGGGCAAGGAGCCATCCAGAGTGCTCACTTTTGTGAATCCCATTCTGAAGTGCCTATCTCCATCCATATTTAAGCCTCTGACTGCCAGATGCTGGAACTGCTTGACGGGATGGATCACTTGATAATTGCCCTGTTTGGTGCATTGGCCACTGTTAGAAGACAGGATACTGGGCTAGATGAACCATTGGTCTGACCTAATATGTACTTCGTTGTTATGTGGGGAGTCTGAGTAACTAACCCAGGCTTTGTGAATTCCAGTGATTTTTCTAGATGCCTAAAAGTTTGGCATGCTGGCGCTGAGCATCACCGTGTCTAAGTTCTTTGCTCAGTCTAGCCTTATTTGTTTTTGGGGTTCTGAGTGAATCTCCTTGTGCAACAAGAATCACTGAGTGCTCCAAAAAATGCTTCAGGAGACCCTCTTGCACGGTCCAAGGCATATAGAAGGACTGCTATTTCTAAATTTTTTTTCTAATAACAAATAATAGATGATCTTATATTTCTGCCTGGAATGTTTGTTTGTTTTTCAGGAGTTTACATCTTGTTTTTAAAAGGAAAAATTCTGGATAGGAATATGGCTCATAAGATATCAAGTAGAGTTCAAAGTTTTAAAAAAAGTTGAAGATTTTCCCCTTTATTGACTCTCTGCCTCTCGTTGTAAATTGTCTCACTTTTAGTTATATTATGGACATAAATATTGTTGCACTTTGGTTCCTTTCTTTCTAGATTCTAGGCATTTCTCTCATGTCTGACTAGTTTCAGACCCATCTGTATTCTTCTTGTGATTATAGGCAATGACAAGAGTGAAACTGGACTTCTTGGATCAGTTAGCAAAATTTTGGGAACTTCAAGGTTCCACTTTAAAAATTCCTGTGGTGGAGAGAAAAATCTTGGATCTATATTCTCTGAGCAAGGTAAGGTTCTTTGGGATTTATGGAAGCAGAGAACTACCTAGAGTGATGGTAGCTTTTTCATGCATGCTGGGAAGGTGTGTGCTGGATATACCATGAAAACAAGGAGATACTTAAAATATTTGTAATCAGGATGACGACAATGAGATGGCAGACAATTACAAGTACAGTTAACAGTGATGTTTTTGTGGGTTGCTCAGTGTGCAGTATGAAAGTCCTGCAAAATTAACTGGTATCTTTATTGGCCAATTCTTCTTTTTGCTACTCTCCACACATGGTAGGATAGATATCTGTAAGAGTGTAGAGCTCTTAGCAAGACTAAGGGGTTGTCTACATTTGGAAATTTACCAAAAGAGCTATTCTGGAATAAGTATTTCATAGCTGGCAGTTTGTGCTGTCACAATAGGTGCCTGCCCTGAGTGAGAAGGAGACCCTAGAATAGCTATGTTGGTATAAGCCCCCCTGTGGATATTTAAAGTATTTGTAACCTGGATGATTTGGAATAAGTGCTTTTTTCCAATTTAGCTGGTAAAAGCACTCTGCCAATATAAACTACATCTACACAAGAAGAGTTTTGTCTGTATACAGCAGACATTTTCTAGTGTAGATCAGACCTACAAGTGTGTGGTGATACTATCGCTGCTAGATGAGAGGCAGTTTCCATTTACCCGTTTCCATTTACCCATCAAAATGTACTTGTCCTAGTAGGGTAGGATACATGGCTTTAAAAGATTATGCTTTTGAAGAATTTGGTTTTCATACACAGCCTTATGGGCAATGTATGTGTTTTAACTTTGCTTAGCTGTTTTTGGAAAACATTTAAGGTTTATTTCCATGTCTTTCATGGTTTGATAGGAAATGATATAATACTCTTTGCATAATGCCACTGGAAATAATATGTGGGATGCTGGCATGAGTTGGAACAGGAACTTCAGTTTTGTATGAGTTAATATTTTAGTTGTCTAGCTAGTTGAAGGCATAAATTACTTTCTTTGTCTCCCCTAACTGATTGCAAAGGTTGTTTTTATTTTGTTAGCATTGAGGTAGTTGGCTGTTATTGTTCAGAATGAACGCGTATAAACTTTGGGTGCTTTCACTATGTTGCTCATCTTATAGAGTGAATCACAGCTGTGTTCACTCCTTTGGTCACTCCATGAATCTTGGTCATTCTAAGATAAGGTATAAATGTAGTTTTCCATAATGGGTTCTCTGATGACTTTGAAAAACTGAACTGGAACATCCCTTGTAATGTGAAAAAACAAAGGTAATAGAGGGAAGTGTGATTTTAATTTTTATTTGTATTAGCAATTACAAAAACACTACTTAAAATCAAAGTTACTTTTCACTTAGGCTGTAATGCTTTTGCACTTTCTTCAATTTAGAAGCTTAATTGGTGAAGTTTTCATTTTCTAGTTCCACTGCAGCAACAGTGCTTTTGTGATCTAGGTTTCTATCAGTCCATGCATTGTTAGACATATAGTTTGGGCTCCTTAAGGAGGGAAAAAATTGACCACCAAACTGAAGATACGTAGAAATAGTTTGACTCCTTACAAAATTTAAATGAAACCAAGATTGGTCTATTTTAAACTGCTTGGCAGTGACCCTTAAGAGAAAGGGAGTGAGGATGGAAATGCTGTCAGTGTTTCAGAGGAAGCATCTCCTGTGCCACTATGACCTTCATTTGGAGACAAATGGACTGTTTTTCAGGTTAAATAAATCAGTCATACGTAGCCAAGGACGGCTTTCTATGTGAACTGATTGACTCAACACAAATTGAAATAGTGTTGCTGCAGCAGTACTGATCCAATTGGAAGGTGAAGTCATTGTCTCCTCTTCTGACAGTAGTTTTTGTTTCATCCAGGGTTCTCTGTTCAGAATTTTATAATTCTGGAGTCCTGAGCACCAACACTTCCTTCTATCTTGGGTCTATTAGAATTGACTCTGCTCCTGGCCAGACTCTTGTTTTTCATCAGACTGCACATGTGATAAAAGATGACTTTTAATTTTGTTCTGACGGGTTTGTATTCTTTCCAACACATCTGGGAGGAGTTGCCTGTTTATCTCTTTCTGCCTGGCACAGTATACACTTCATATTCATTTTTGAGTAGTGGGGCTCTAATAAATGTATCAGGTGACCGAGACAAATAGAAGTTTTTTAAACTACTGCCCCTGCAGGAAAAATCCCTGTATCAGAACTGTTGGACTCTGAGATTCACAGAACCTTTTGAAGGTTTTGTCTGTCTAATGATCTCTGATTCAAATGGTTAGAGGAACTCAAACCTCCTTAAAGAACTTTTCTTCTAAAAAAAATTTTGTTTTGTTTCAGATTGTTGCCAGCAAAGGAGGCTTTGAGGTGGTCACAAAAGAGAAGAAATGGTCCAAAGTGGCTAGTCGGCTAGGCTACCTGCCAGGAAAAGGCACTGGGTCACTGCTGAAGTCTCACTATGAACGGATACTGTACCCCTATGAACTCTTCCAGTCTGGGGTTAGCCTTATGGTGAGAGACTTGTTCCCTTCCATTACAGAAAGATAAACTCAAACAATTGCATCAGTATATTGCTTATTGCTGGATACTAAATTGACACATGTTTCCGTGTTCATGAAAGCAGCAACTACTTTAATCAAATCAGCACCTATTCACATTTGGCATAATAAAATTAGAGGTTACATTGTTATCTGGAGCACTGATTGTACTTTTAGGTCTCTTTTATAGGTCTGAGATCAGTTCTGCTGGGAATGGGAAACGAAGAGTGATATATCTGTTTGGGAAGGTGTCTTTTTATTACTGTTTATTAGGCATCTGTTGAGATTCAATCTTCTTACTTCAGGCTGCATGCAGTGATTTGTCTCTGGTCCAAATGGCATGTGTACTGCAGTATGACTTCACTGGGTAGTCCTATTCCTCAACAAACAGGATGGTTCACAGACCACAGAGAGTCTGATCCCCTGATCAGTCAACCTGGTGTCCTTCTGTGCTCTGATCCTTTAGGGCATCCAAAAGCCAAACTTGGACCTTAAGGAAAAAGTGGAGGCAGAGGACCTCAGCTCTGATGCCCAAGCTTCCCCAAAGCAGGGTACAAGAATGAACGTTGTGCTGAAGAGAACCAGACGCATCAAATCCCAGGTACCCACATTACTTGGCCACTACAGACAGAGTGCATTTATTCTTTGCACCAGTGCTGTCGCACTAAGAATGCAACAGCCTTTGTCTGGCCGTGGGAGTCCACTCAAATGCGCCACGAGGAAGCAGTCCTTTTTAAAAACCCCACAGATATGTATCTCTTAGGCCTGACCTATTCACAGAAATCGTATTAACTTAACTAAAATCTGTTTTTATAAACTAGCGTAGCTAAACTGTTTTCATATTGGTTTACAGCTGGCTTATATAGTGTTAGTTTGCATCAGTGAATGCTTCAATGCAAACTAAACAGATATAAGCTAATTGTAAACGGATATAAAAGCGTGTCAACATGGGACTTGCATCCAGTTTAAATACGTTTTAGACACGCCTTTGGTTAAAAGGATGCAAGCTTGTGTGCAGACAAGACTTTATGGTCGGTGGGGAAATTGGAAATGGAACCAATTATCCAAAGATTGACAGTTTTTTTATGAAGAGCTTGCAGCAGGGAGGGAAAATGCTGAGTGATGGCTGGGAAATCTGTTCCCGTTCCACAGCTTTTTTTTCCTGAATATAAGCAGTCTCTTTTGTGTGGGTTAAGGCTATAATTGCTATAGCAACATTTTGCTAGATATTTACTGATATTTCTTTGACAATCTTGAAATTCCATAAAGACCTCCTGTAACTTTCAATTCAAACTGAAACAGCATCATTTTAAACATCAACCCATCAAAAAAGACCTTGGAGTCCTAGCCTCACTTTCTTCCTCTTTGTTTCTTTTCCTGCAATCTTGTTTAAGCAGTCCATCTCTGTTTCTGATAAATAACATATACTCTTTGTGTTTAAAAAAAAAAAAAAAAGAGGATCTCTGAAAGTTTTTGGACTAGATCCCCGTGGCACGTTCTAGTGGCTTCTTGCTGGCCAGTCAGTGGGACGTGGGTGAAAGCTGGGTTTTTATTTAACATAAACTTTTTTACTATTTGCGCCATGCCATTCTGGACTTATTTTAAGCTCACTGAAATTTCTTTTCCATATCTAATGCTATCAAAAACATGTCTGTCTTTTTTCCAGAGAGCGCATCTCATGCCACTTAGGCCTCTGTTAATTTCTCTTCAGTTCTGCTGAGCATCCCTCAGCTTTACTAAATAGTATGTTCTGCTTCTCTTAGGTTATGGTTCATTTCGACAGATTTGTCTTTTATCTGATCTTACTTTCAGGTAGACTTACTTCATTTGTTTGTATAATGTAACCATATACAAAAGCAGCACATCAACAGTCCTAGGCTGTGGTCATGTGAGATCTCTAACTATGTTGTGTTGAGTGTGGTCAGTACTTGGATGGGAGATACCTACCCAAGAAAAATCCAGCATGCTCCAGCAACTGTTATCTGTCACTGAGTTTGTGGAACTTTTCTGGGTTGGTATTGAGCCATTGTCTGGGGGGTGCTATGCTATTGTATCTTTTTCAGATGAGGTATAAAAGAAACACTGCATCACTAAGATCACTCTTTTTTTTTTTTACAAGACTGCTCTCAGTAGTTTCAGTAAAATCATGGTATTCCTCACTTCTCCTTATAAAAACTGTTTTATAGAATTCCTGGCACAGAACAAATGCTGCATTTCATTGGTGTGTGAGTGATCTTTACACATGCAGTCTGCAAAGCCTATTATTGTTGACTTATACAGAAGTGACTCTTATAAAATCTAAACATGCTTTCAATGATTTTAGCATTTAACAAAAGAAATAACAGAAGTGAATTCTCCAGCAAAGAAGAATTTCAGCTCACTCACTTTACTTTATCAGGAAAAGCCCAAATATTTTTGGGATGCGTTCAGAAGGTTTAATAAACTTATTGAGCTAACTGGGGAACTGAATTCAAAGCAGAGACTCATCCCTCATTCTCCTGTTAAGAACACCCTACTGCTGCTCTCCTCTTTCCCCCTCCCGCCCGAATACCATGAGAGCAAATCTAGAGATAGTATGCAAAATATTCCATATTCCAGTTGCAGGGGAGGTGCTTATGGAGAGGAGCAGTTTCACTATAGGCAGGAATCCAAACCACCAAGTGGTTTGTAGATTAAAGTGAACACTTTGACTTGTACCAGAAACCAGCTGGGGAGCCTCCAGGACCCACATGTGTAATATGCCTCAGATGTGACTATCCACCAGATAAACATATTCCTATATTCTGGATCAGATGATGATGATGACCTATGTAGAGTATGTTGCCAGTAGTCCAATCTGCAGGTAACGTTTATGGATGACTGTTGCGATCTCTATATCTGAGAAGATTTTCTAAGTCGGAGGCAATTATATGTTGTAAAAAGCACGGAGAGAATTATGGACCAATTACCTACAGATCAACTAGCTAAGAAAGAGAATAACAGTTTGGAACTAGTGACCACAAGTTTCTTAAGCATGGTAAGGAGTTGTTTCACAGAATGCAGCAGTACAAGCATACTAGATTTTAGGAAAGCCAGATTTTAAGAAATTTAATAGAGTAAGATGTGGGAGAAGGATATATTAAAATTTTCTATTGTAAAAGAAAGCTGGGCATCTTTAGATACATACCATAATTAAACCACAACTAACTACAAGCCCTCTGGGGGAAAAAAACTGGAAAAAAAACAAGAAAAGGAAGATTGGTTGTGTGAAAGACTTTTCAAAATTCTGTTTTAACCAGTCCTATTCTTTTTCCCCTTACCCCAAAATAAAACTATTGGAATTGGAAGTGGTGGGGAAGGCAAGCAATAATACTTAGTAAAGGTGTGCCAGGAAAGTGAAAAAAGCAGAAAAGATTAGCACTAGAAAATAAGGATGACTTTACAAATGTTAGGGGAAAACGAAATGGTAGATTGAAAGCAGGTCACTTAGATGAGGAGTAATCTCAATAATTGAAAATTGCTTAGGTACATATTTCTGTTAAAACTTTTTGTTTAATTAAGTAGTAAGGGAAATCCTGTTTAAAAACAAACAGATGAGCAGATTGGGAATATGGGAAAATATGGAATAAAAAAAAAGACATGGGTGCATCCTGGACTGCTAAGGGATTTGACTAATGAGCTTTCTGAACCTTTGATGATTTCTTTTAAAAAATCATGGTACTGAAAGAAAAGAGAAGCTAATATTGCTTCAATCTTTTAAAAGGTGACACTTTTACCAACAACTTCAAATCTAGAGAAGTTTTTAAAAGAGTTAAGTTGTAGGCAGCATATCTCCCTGACTTCCCTTACCAATTTTTGTGGTTTGGCAATCACACTTTGTAACACCAATGTTTTCATTGATTATGTGGAAGGTAACAGTGGAAACTCACTGTACAAGGAAACAGTTTAACTCACTATATAAAAAATGCTGGGAAATGCACAAAGCAATAAAAAATTTCATTTTGAATAATCTTTGGTGCTAATGGTAATGAGAGAAGGTTACATATATCATATAGAAGTGATTTTTTTTTTCAAGTTGATGGTGTCCCTTTAAAGGGTGAGATACTATATTATTGTAATTGGATCCTGTTAGTGTTTTCTGATACAGAGGAAATATCCTTGGTTTTTTTTCTGTTTAGCAGCTGTGGAAGAATGGAGGAAATGGAGAAATCTGCCTAAAATACTAGAGAAAAAAGATGACAAGTCTACCTCATTGCATGCTCGGTCACAAACCTTAGTTAGGAATAATAGTTTTGCGCTGGAGTATTCAAAACCACAGTGACTACCTAAGCAATGTTAAAGCAGAATAACTTCCTAAACATGTGTACCGTGTGACTATCTGTTGATACAAGTGTGTATGAGGTTGTTTCTTTGCTAGAGTGCAAGTTTGCAGTTTATATATATATATATATGGCTTTTTGATATTTGTTGGAAATGGAAGTGAAAGCCGACTTTTCCCTTGCTATTCCTTTATTTGTTTCACAATTTTCAGTTGGGAGCTGTCCTTACACAATCTTAAGTGTCACTAAATGAAGTTTTGGATTTTAATAGTCTTGAAGGTCTTTGGTATTCATAGTTTAGGCTGTTTGTAAACAAGTGCTACTTGTGGTGTTCTCTGGACATATATTAGGTATTGTGTGTATGTTTCCTTCTGGTCACATAACTTGCACTTTTGATACATGTAGCCTTCCCTTTATCAGGTGAGAGAAACTAGTGATTATAGACAAGCTCATCATTACTTTCTAAGATTGTGTTCACTTCGAAGTATAATGGAATTAGAAGGAATAAGAAGACTTGAGAAATATGGTTCATAAGAATTTTTTTTAATTCTATCAAAAATCAATGTATGAAGAGTACTAAAAATAAGACATTACATCTGTCAAGTTAAGAATGATATCCACATTCATTTTCAAGTAAAAATGAGGATTGCGATTGCAATTAAAACCTGCCTGAAAATTTGTAAATAAATGGTGATGCTTTAATGAGAATATTGTACTGTTTGGGGAAAGGAGGTAATCTGATATCACTGGGATTTCTCAAATCCCCTTTTATCTGTTTTCATTAATCATCTGGTGTAGTGGGAAAACAGTGTTCCCATAAACTTAAAGAGATATCAACTTGAAGAATCACATTTGTCTGAATGTTGGACCTATATATTAAAATAACCTAAAATATTTAGTTGCTATGTTTCAGTTCATATGCTTTGTATATTCTACAGGGATGTCAAGATCAGTTACACCATTGTTCAGTGTCAGTCAGTTTCTCACTTGCTAGAAAGATTTGTATAAACACAGAGGTGAACAGAAAAATCCTTTAATAATTTAAGGAATTTAAAAAAAAAAAACCAGGATGTACTACTTCAAGGGTGCTGAATCAAACTGGATTTTTAAAGTCAATTTAAAAAAATTCAGTTTGATAGTGTTCCTTTAAATTGTGAAGCATTGCCATTACTAGTGGGAACTGAGACATCTATGGTTACTTGAACATGAATGGAAAATAACAGATATTCAGAATGGAAAGATGCAAGTTAATACACTGGATGAGAAAATAAGTCCAAACAGAATCTAGTGGGAGGGAAAAATCTGGCCAGCAGAAGTGCTAAAACAGATCTACGGTGACTAGCAAATGAGACTTGCAATTTCAGTGCATTTTGGCAGCCAACGAGAAGGTCAAATAAACAAAAATGAAAATTTGGGATGAATATACGGAGGTGATGATCTCTATTTATAATATTGTCACTGCATATAGTTTCTCATTCATTTCTGAGCACCGCTTAGCAGAAAGTTTTGTTCTGTGTGGTTTTTTTTTTTAACATCACCCAGGATTGTGTTTGCGGTGCCAACAGAGACCTGATTCATGCCCCAAGAAGCTAACAAACTTACCTCTGACATAATACAATAAGAGAGTAGTAAGTTTGTAAAGGGGAGCTGGGGAAGGAAGGCAAGGTAACATCAGTAAGATAATGCAGTTTCTCAGTGAGCATTAGTGAGCAGCATGACGGATTTAAAATATTTTAGTTGATTAGCTTGAAGGCTTTGCAGGAGCAGTGGGTCTTTAGGAGGGACTTGAATGAAGAAAAAGTAGTTGCCTGGTGTACCAGTTCAGGAAGCATGTTCCAAGAGTAGGAAGTAGCATAAAAACTTCAAGGATGGTTGAGAAGTGGACAGAAATGTATGGAGGATCCCATCACTGGTGGAGTGGAGACAATGATGTAATAAAACAAGGTTGAATAAGCATCCAGCTCAATGGAATCCTGGTTCATGACTAGGACTCTTAGGCACAGTTATAAAACAAAAATAATGAGAGGCTCAGTTAGGAAGAATTGTGAATGAATGGCTAGGAAGGGACAAAACAGTAGGAGAACAACCCTGCACTGGCAGAGGGGATGGTCTGGATGACATAATTAGTATTTTTCATCACTTAATCCATATAATTCGATGAGCACCACATGTACGCAGTGGCTGTGGGGCATAGTAGCTCAATTAACATCAGAAAATCCAAGCCCAGCTAAGGATTCAAGAAGGCCTACAAACTGTGGAACTCATTAATAATATGTGAATATATCCATCCACTCAAGGGAACAGATGAAGGGTGCCACATAAACAATGTGTTTATTAATATCAAACTTTTCCTGATCCATGGTAACTTACAAAATGATGCATTGGTGATTAGTTGCTTTTGCCAGAAGTCATACCTAGTTCTCTGTGGTCACCTGTTGTATAGATTAATCTTTGTAACAAAACTGTTTAATGCTAAATGTGGAAACATCAGTTTGGAGAAGTGGAAGAGAAGTTCCAGTCTGTTTCATTGCATTCCCATTCTTGCATCTGGATGCTGAGTTTGGGGATGAAAAATCAGGCCTTCCATCTTCTGATGGGTAAAGCTGATGTGAGTGTGAATGGGGTAATGAGAGGAAGAGAGCAGAGATATAAATGTGTGGTGAGTAGTGGAGACCTGGAAGGTAGATTCTGATGGTGTTGTGTTGATGTGATTTTTGTTTTCAGGCAGAGGCAGGAGAAATGAGTAGAAATACCGAGCTGAAGAAGCTGCAGATCTTTGGAGCTGGACCCAAGATGGTGGGACTGGCATTAGGAGCAAAGGATAAAGAAGGTAAATAAGCTTCTGACTTATCCTGTGTTTAGGGTCATGAGGACATAGTAGCCTGTGTCTAGACTCTGAGACCAGTCTTTTGAACCAAATCTCATTGCTCTCTCTGGAGACGAGGGGGAAGAGGTAAAAATGAGCCACTATGACTGAAAAAGAAAGTTAAACATTTGGGGATTTAATTCATGGGGAGCTTGACAAAACGCAAGGTGGCTAATCCTATTGGCAGGACTCTTACTTCGATATGGAATCATTTCTTCTCTATTATTAGGAAACATGCATCACAAGTTGAGAATTACTGGACTTGAAAAAGGGATTGATAAATTTTAAGACCAATCATTCTCGATAAGCACAAACACTATAAGGGTAATCCACTTTGTTTTGTGATGTAACTGGATCTTCTGTGGAGATCAGCAAGAGAGGGTTTACTCTTCCCCAGTCATATACTGCTTGGTAAAACTGGTCAGATACACCAAAGTGTTCTGGCTTTCGCTACAGCAGCGGTTCACAACCTTTTCGAGTGTGCGGACCCCTTTTCAACCTCCAAACATTTCAAGGACCACCACGTGCTACTAGTTGTTTTTTACACTATGTTCTTATTTGAAATTGTACATTTCCTTCGTGAGGCTGTTATTTTTCTTTTCCGTCGGCCCCCTGTAGTAGCCTCGCAGACCACAGGTTGGGAACTGCTGCTCTGCAGCATTAGGGAATAGTTGCTGCCAAAGGCAGGATACCAGACCTGATCCTTGCAAGTTGGAGCTTTCTTTATGCCATATTAATGAACTGTAACTTTATTTATTTATTTTACTTCAAGATGAGGTCTCTCGAAGACGCAAAGGCACCAAGTCAGAAGCATTTGGCATGCAGATGAGGCAACGCAAAGGGGCAATTTCTGTCAACTTTGTAAGTGTTGTTTCTTTGCTCTGAAGCACACGAGCATAGGAAATAAAGCTGTCAGCTGGGGTTATTTTTTGATGTATTAGTGTCATTGGGAAAATAAGGCACTGTAACATACAGTAAGATTATACGCTATCTGCTGTAAGGTGAGAATTTGATTTAATATCACAATAAAAAATTCCACTTCAAATTGAGATTCCACCTTCATTTATCAGAAAAGAAGGATATTCCATCCTGAAGGGGCTCACCGGAGATTCAAGAGACCTAGGTTCAATTCTCTGCCATAGACATCCTATGTGATCTAGGGCAAATCACAGTCTCTGTGTTTCAGTTCTCCATCTGTAAAATGGAAATTGCAGTACTTTTCCTTCATTAGTGGTATTATAAGGATACATATATTAGATTGTGAAGGCTCTGATGCTACACTAATGGAGGCTATATAAGTATCTAAGATAATCTAAACAAGTGTTTCTCAACCTTTTTGATATCAGGGGCTGACTTCTGCCTTCCTAAATTGTGTCAGAAAGATCTCCGGGACTGGCACCAGTTCACGAATTGGTCGTTGAGAAACTCTGATCTAAACTACTGAAAGCAGGATTAATTTTACCTCAGACTGCTTCTTGAGATGCACATCTCATTTTTGTTAGTCTACCAGAAAGAAAAATACAGGGTAGCAATAAAATCTGTGTAGCAGTTTGATACTTGATCATGGAAAAAATGTATAGTTTTTTAAAATTTCGTTGGGTAACTGAAATGGCTTTATTTAAACTGTCATACTTGGCATGTGTACACAGTCCTGAATAAGGATTAGTACTTCTAACATATTTGAAGAAATTAAGTTATTGGCACTTCAAAAACAGCATACTGAGCATATAGAATGCATTATTTTGCCTTAGCCTCAGAAAGATTTGCCAGAGCTTGTGGTTATTTGAAATGTTAGTTATTCCCAGTTCCATGAGGCATTCAGGGGACCTTTAACAAAAACTCAAATAATCTTCTTTTAGATGAAGAAATGGCTTCTGAGTTAAATTATGGGGGGGTCACAAAGGCAATTTAAAGCAGTAGCAGCTAGATGATTGGAAGCAGATGGTGTTACCGGGGTGAATAGGCCTGAGCTTGTCTCATGTTCAAAGCCAAAAGCATTGGACCTCTTTAGTACTTAGATGAGTTACTTGCTGAAAGTACATGATAATTCAGGTTTACTGTTTCTCTGTGACAGGAATGGCTGCTTTTAGTGACTTTTCACCTTTTAAATAAGATTGTATTGTAAAATATTTCTTACCTAGTCAGTTTTCACTTAGCAGGAGACCTGAGTTTGATTTTTGTTTATCTCTCACTTGTGGAAGGGGTTCAGACACGGTATATCTTGTTTGCAGCTATATTGCCCTGTCTTGTTGAATTCCATAAATGAATGATGGTTGGGCCTATATAATATTTGAATGAGAGACTTCCAAGGAAATTGTGTTTCTGAATGTAGACATCTTGCATGTCAGTCTGTAGTTGTCATATGAAGAATATCCTCCTGTAGTTCTGTTTGCCTTTCTTCCCTACTCACCTTTGTATAAAATGGTAATTCTGTACAAAAAAATACACAAATGCAATAATGTTGAGAATTTATTTGCGCAAAACTCACAATTCATTTGTGATTCTCACAGCACCCATAAATCTGCTGTTGTGTGTTCGTGTTATAATGTGGCATTGATATTTGATTGCATGTTAACTGTGCTGTAATACAAAATGCTGCATGTGTGTATTGAAGATTATGGAAAAAGGGCAATACCTTAGATATTGGTAGCAGTTGGTATGGTAAATACCTTGGTCGCAGTTCCTATAGCAAATGTTGCAAAACAGTTTCTATTGTAATCCCCTATTTCTACCCACTTTGTTTCTGAAAGTAACCTGTTAGGGTGATGTTCTGTCTAGAGTCCCTACCATATCAGTTTTCTTGAGTTTGTCTGAGATGAGGGTGTATTTCTCCTCCCCTTGGTGTTCAACAGCAAAAAAAACCCCAGAACAAAAAACCACCACCCCTTTAGACAAGGTTACGACACAACTATCTTAAGTTTGAAACGTGGCCTGGACATGATCTTCTATGAGGACTAGTGTTTTCAATATATCTGGAAAATGGTGGACTTTTTTCAGAATTTTGACCATTTGAAAAATTCATATGATACATGTAATTGAAAATGGTGAGTTTTTAAGGAACATTACATGTTTGCACACCTAGGGAAGTGCATACTCTCTAAACAGGTTGGGATAACAGTAGGCCTATGCCTTACATGATACATTCCTATTGTGTCACTTAAAGGACTTGATGTTTTAATTAAGTCAAGCTATCACTAAAACCAGTGTCCTTTTGTCTTGCTTTTTGGACTACATAATGGAAAGATTCAATCTGGGTTGTCTCATCAGATGGGAATAATGGGGGAATTTGGATCAAGTAATATATTAAATTTGAGTGCTTCTCTTAAATGATTAAATATAAAATTATTCTTCAGACACGGCAGGTGAGTAATGGGCTGATAATCATATTTAGATTGTATCACAGTTCTATAGTTTTATAAAACACATATTTTAGGTGTTGAGTATATTTTAGGGAGAAAATAGCTAATCTTTACTCTCTAAATGGGTGATGCTGGAACTATTCTTCTGTGACAAGCCTACAGCAGGAGTGAATTTGAGACCTTGCGATCTCCTTGGGTTTTGAGACTATTCTTCAGGTCAATGTTGTTCTGGTTCTTGAGAGATGACCTTGGGCAGACAGTAAATGAGGAAGTGGTGTTCTGAAGTATGAATACTTACACTTTTACTTTGCTACTTGGAATCCATACCCTTGTGTAATCAAAAAAGTAAAAATCAAGGGGAAGCATTAGCCACCTGTACATGTGGCTTTTGCCTTTGGATTCTCATCTTGTAATTTGCAGTGTTTCTCTGGTCCTGGCATGGTCTGTTTTTATCCCTGCATTTGAGAACATCTTAAGATGTAATTACATTTATATCACTGATGCTGATGAAGTGCTTATTTTTGATCTAATCATGGGGGCTTTTGCAGAGCACACACTCTGCAGAGGTCTAATTTGAATTAACCTTCATCACTGGGGTTCAGAGAGTGGGGAAATACTGAAGATGTGGCAAGGATCGTTTTGAAACCCATCTTCTCAAATTAAAATTAATGTAAATTTGTTCTAGTTGAAATAAATGTTAATCAGTTCTTCAAGTTATCTATCTTGCGGATACTTGATGCCCTTTGTCCTTCTATAGCTCAGCTGGATGGGTATTCCTTGGCTCCCTACCATCTCGTGTTTTTCAGACTCTCAGATGCAGGCTGCCTTGGGGAAGCGGGAGCTCTGTGGAGGTTTATTGTCACTTCTCTTGGTGGGGACTAAGGGGGGTGGGAGAGAAAGGATTACCTAATGTTCAAGTATCAGGTTGCAGCACTGTCCTCTGCTGTATAGCCAATAAACTGTATAGCAGCTTATAAAAGGCAGCTTTTGGGTGATGGAGACTGATCATAACATTACACTGACACTTTTTTCCCACAGGTTGATCTTTATGTTTGCTTGTTTTGTGGCCGGGGAAACAATGAGGACAAACTGCTACTGTGTGATGGATGTGATGATAGCTACCACACTTTTTGCCTGATTCCTCCTTTGCCTGATGTGCCCAAGGGTGACTGGAGATGCCCGAAATGTGTTGCTGAGGTATAGTTAAAGAACTACTCAAGCTGCCTTCATTTATTCATATTAGGAAGAGCCATTTACAATGCCAGTGCAGCCCTTTGAGCTCGGTTCTCTTCCCCCTGTCACTGGAGCAGAATGTGGTTTTATATTTAGTTTGGGATATTGTCAAGATGTGACCTGTGACTGCTGCTCCGGA
Organism: Mesoclemmys tuberculata; assembly: GCA_007922155.1. Classification (NCBI taxonomy): domain Eukaryota; kingdom Metazoa; phylum Chordata; order Testudines; family Chelidae; genus Mesoclemmys; species Mesoclemmys tuberculata. The sequence continues at coordinate 97,504,406 of ML675616.1, read as the reverse complement.
GGCTCCTTGCTCAGCAAACAAAGCTGTTGCGCAGTATAAGAAGAGAGAGTCTACTAGACTGCCAAAGGAAGCCTAAAACTTTATGGGCAGCTGGCCTTCACATATTTAGAGCTGGAACTGAATTTGAGTTATTAGATGGTGTTAATAAAAAAGTAACCAGCCATCAGTTGTCTGGCATATTTGCATGTTCAGATATACCTCTGTATACATAAATACTGTTAGAGAGCTGTATTGGTGTTGAAAGGGCATTGTAGAAATATACAGGGTGGAATAGCCTGAGATGTAACCAAGGCTGCTATTTGCCCCCTCTCTGTGAATAAGATAGTGAAAGAAACTCCTTTGAAATCTGTGCAGATGACTCAAGTTACTAACCAAGTAGCATAAAATTATTCTACCAAGGCAGTTATCTGAATAAAACCGCTTGCCCTTCCCTCCCACTCTTCACATATGCTTAACTTCTCCATAGCTAAACCGGCTGCTGTCTTACTAAGACTATAGAGACAAGGTGGGTAAGGTAATATCTTTTATTGGACCAGCTTCTGTTGTTTACCTCACTCACCTTATCTCTCGAATATCCTGGCACCCACACGGCTACAATTACACTGCATTACTAAGAATCAGGCAGTTGTAGGCTTTGCTCCAGTGCAGTTCTGCTATAGCTGCTTGTCTTAGTGCCAGATTTTCACATAATCCTCTCTTAGCTTAAGGCTGCTTTCAGTATTTTGCTCTTCCTTGTTGTTCTGCCTAGTGCAGCAGGGCTGAGTGCCTTTCAGAGTACGGATGAAGCTGCATGTCAGTTGTCTTGAACACGTTAGTTTGGCTGCCTAACTATTAGTTGTGTGGTAAGAGCTACCTCATCTGGAGAAAGTAATTGAAATCAGTGTTTTGCCCTTGTATTAGCCAAGGAAACTGACTTAGACACTGATATCCTCCACTAAGGGCCTGACTGCTTGTCCTCAGCTGTAGGAGTAATATTTGTATTGCCTCTCGTAGGAGTGTAACAAACCACGTGAGGCCTTTGGATTTGAGCAGGCTGTCAGAGAATACACCCTCCAGAGCTTTGGAGAGATGGCAGATAACTTCAAATCTGATTATTTCAACATGCCAGTCCACGTGAGTATCCCTATTTTGTTGTGATTTGTTACTTCAGTCCCTTTCCCAGTATCACTAACCCAGAATTTTTGTTGGGCATCTCATGACTTGATTTAAAGGTACAATGTCAGTTTCAAATAAGTGGATTAGCTCTGGCAATTGGTCATGTCTCCTTCAATTTTCTCTCTTTTTACTGATGATCTACTGTCTCCTTCTGGTGGATGGTGACTTAGATTGTACCCCAGCAAAGTACTCTGGCCAAACTATTAAATACTCTCTGTTTCTGGGCTTCAGCAAACCAGACAGTCCAAATAATATATTTATTCTTCCTTGTTGGCACAGTTCTTCCTCCAGCCCTTCCCCGAGCTTCATCTTGTATTGAATCCTTTTGACAGGTGTGCTTCAAGTCTTTTGACCCTGTTACAAACCTGGCCAAATCTCCTTTCCGCCCTCTGTATGAATGGTCGTCAGACTGCTGCACTGGACCCAACATTTGGAAAGTACATGCTTCCGCGTTTACAGGATCTGAGTAGCATTCAGACACTGATTCTAGTTATGGCCTCTCGGGCACACTCCTGGGGTGCAGACTCTGTCTGGCACCCTGTCCTTGGGATGTGGGTTCCTGCAGTCCAGCTGCCTTGGGTTCAAAGACAAATGCCGATGACTGCCCCCTTGCCCCCCATCTTAAAATCTCTCTACCAGCTAATGCACATTTTCCCCATTGGTCAACTGTCTTGAGGATTCTGGTATAAAGTTGAGCTTTTTGGGGATGCATGGCAGATGAAGTAAGGTACACAAGTTTTGCAAAGGAACTTTTTAACTACACACACAACTTTACTCTTAGATAGTACAGAGGATACACATCTCTGTGCAAAAATAACAAGCAGCTGAATGTTTTCCTTCCTTCAGTCCTCTACTTCTGCCACCCTTTTTAGGGTTTTGTCTGTGTCCTACAGGGGAGTTGGGGAGTCTCTGACTTTCCACTCCTTTTGCTCAGTCTTCTAGTTCTGCTGAAGGGCTGTCCTCCTCTTGGCAGAGAGGATGTCCCTTTTATAAGCAAGGTCTGATGCCTCTTTCTACTTCCCTTCTCATCCTGGGATTTTCCATTCTCATTGCTCTCAATTAGGGTTGCTGGAAGAGGATCATTACAAGTCAGTGGCTCAGACTGTTGCTCCCATGGTGCCATCTGGGTAAGGCTCTTCAGTTGTTGAAGATCCTGTTTCAGATTCTCAGACCTGGTTTGTCGTCTGCCATAAAATGGAACAGATTAGTCACAAATAGAGTTCATAAAATGAAATGGAATTCACACCTTTCTTGAGTTCAGTCCGTGGCCTTCACTAGGGTCAACCAACTGATGCAGGGCTGAAGGGAGGACTTTATCCCTCACTGGAAGTCCCCAAGCAAAACCCATCCCACCACATTTTTAGGCCCTACTAGTTATGTGCTGCCTTCTTTTACCCTGCCCCGAGACTCTTCTATGAACTCTGTCCTTGTCTACAGCCCACTTCCTGGGCTTAGGGCTCTCTTGAAGGAGAGTCCTTCAGTTTTCACTTCATGGTCTCTGCAGTCACCATGTGCTCCTTGCACATATCTGGACTCTGGAGAGCCTTTCTCCAAGTCCTCCCCTTCCTCTTAAATGAGTCAGTTCTTTTATAGTTCAGTTACTTGACCCCCATCGCTTCCTGTCCCCATGGTCATATGACCCAGTGGGACTACATTGCTCATCAGTCCCTGTTGGGAACTGTCTCCCAGCATGTGCTTCTTTAAAGGGCTGCGTTCTTGTAAGATTTGGACTAGTGGCACTTGCTATTAAAAGGGCCCAATATACTCTGCTACACTAGCCAGTTTAAGGGGTCAAAAGTAGTTTCAGAGATTTCTTTCCTCAGCTCCCTACCAAGTTTTATTTTTAGAAACTACTTTTTTTGTTTTTAAAAATTTCTCCGATGTTGCGTGTGTGAGAACTGTACAAACTGGAGAAAGAGACTTAACTCGGTAGTGTAGACACAGACTTAATTAGGTCGACAAACAGCCACCATGTTTTTCATATCCACATTACCCTCTTTCTGCTAGTGGTGCTGCTCGTCCTCACCATGAGCACTTGCATCTACTTAAGTGGGGCAATGTGGGGGGCTCATTGCTGGAGGACACCCCCATGCCCCAGGGCAGGAGGGCTTCAGCTGTGAGCCTTGCTGGCTGACAGTCAACAGGCGATGTAAGTGACGCAGTGTCGACATGGACATTGCATTGACCTAAGCGTTATGCTTCTCGTGAAGGTAGAGTTATTAGGTCAGTGTAGTGGGAGGCTTACGTTGTTGGGAGCAATCTGGTAGTGCAGACGCTTACAGCATTTGTAAGGCAGCTTAGACTGACCTAATTCTGTCGTGCAGACCAGGCCTCAGAAGCAGACTGTCATATTATGGGAAGGTGTAGATGGTAAAGAAAGCTAGTATGATTAGAGGCAAGTTGCACTGATGATCATTAATTGCTATAATTACAGTGTTTGTGCGTGTTCACTCAGCGCTCCTTGTGTCAGTGGAGCATGCCCACAGTTGGTGCTCTTGCATCGACAGAGTGGTGCGATGTGGGTAGCTATCCCACTGTGCAGCTAGCCACCTACTGCAGCTAGGAGTTTGGGAATGGGGATTGGATCGTAGTGCATCATGGGTGCAGGCTCAATGTCCCATGATGTAGCTTTTTCTGTCCTATCATTCCATGGGCTATCGACTGCATTTTGTGCCATTTTTTCAACAGTCCCTATAAACTGTTTGCCCACCATTTGTCTGAAAGCATGGATCCTGCTCTGCTCACTAGTCTTGTGATAACTTATGAACACAATGCACCTGATTATACAGTATTTCATGAGCTGCGATTCTGAACAGGAATTCATGGTGCCTGCCTGCCCTGCTGTGTGCCATGGAAAGAAACCATTCCAGATTACTTTTGGCATTCACGGAGCAGCTCCACATGGTGGACCATTGCTTTTGGAAGCAAGCACTGAATGATTGGATTGCATCGTTAGGCAGGTTTGGGATAACAAGCAGTGGCTACAGAACTTTCAGATGTGCAAAGCTACCTTTCTGGAACTGTGTGCGGAGATCACCCATGCCCTGTGGTGCAACAACACCAAAATGAGAGCTTTCTTCTCGATGGAGAAACGCATGGCAGTCGCTGTGTGGAAGCAAGCAGCTCTGGACTGCTGCCAGTCAATTGTGAATCAATTTGGAGTTGGGAAGCCCATTGTGTGGGTTGTGTTCACCCAAGTGTGCCGGGCTGTTAATTGCATCCTGCTACAAAGGACTGTGCCTCTGGGAAATGTGTGTCAAACAGTGGATGGCTTTGTAGCAGTAGGACTCCCTAACTGCGGTGGGGTGACAGGTGACACGCATATCCCAATTTTGGCTTTTGGCTCACCGTAGTTGTTTCACTGATATCAATGTGGGTTGGTCAGGGAAGATTCATGTTACACATTTCTTCAGGAGCACTGGCCTGCACAAAAAGCTGCAAGCAGAGACTTTCTTTCTAGACCAGAAGATTCTAGTGGGGGATGTTGAAATGCACATCGTGATCCTGGGAGATGCACCGCACCAGTTGTTCCCATGGCTCAGGAAATCTGACATGGGAAACTTGGACAGCAGCAAGGAGCACTTCAACAATAGGCTGAGCAGGTGCAGGGAACTGTTGAACGGGGGTTTGGTGGATTAAAGGCTTGCTGGTGCTGCCTTTATGGCAGGTTGGACCTAAATGAGGAAAACATTCCCATGGTTATAGCAGCCTGCTGTGTGCTGCATTATATTTGTAAGGCTAAGGGTGAAAAGTTTCTCCAGGGAGGAGGTGGATTGCCTAGCGGCTGATTTTGAATAGTCAGATACCAGAGCTATTGGAGGGACACAGTGAGGGCTATTTGAATCAGGGAGGCTTTGAGACACCATTATGACAATAAGCACCATTAATGTGTTTCTATAAAGCATTCTGCCATGCTTTAACTTCCTGCCTTGAATGATTGCTTCCTGATTGTGACTTGTAGTCTGCAATTGTGCCAGTTGCAACTGTGTATTAATTCTAGCAGCAACCACTGAGTGTTTTTTTTTTATTAAACAGCAGTAATTAACACACAGAAAATGCTTTCTTGAAAGGGATATAATACTGAGAAAGCACTGTCTTGATGGGGTCTGTCATAGCTGTGTATAACTCCAGCTGTCATTTTGGAAGCTGTCCAAAGGGGTGGAGTGAACGGGGTACTGTGACGGGCTAGGAGGAGGCAAGGAATGTATGGGTGGAGTCTGGGGAGGGCATGGCAAGCAGTTCTGTATGGGCTGCGAGGTGGTGGTGGTGGGGAGAAGCATGCATGTGTTCTGTCTGCAGCATGATTATAGACTTCAACGTCTGTTTGGTCTTCCATCACTTTCATCATCCATTCCTGGCCCTCTAAAATTTACTCTTGGCCCTGCTTCCGTTCCTGGTTCTTCTTTAGTTTTTCATTTATTGTGTCTGTGCCCTGTGTTCTTGATCTGCAATGTTGGAGGATTGGAGCACCTCCGAAAACATGTCCTCCTTGCTCTCCCGAGTCTCTTCCTCACCTGGCAGAGGTGTTCGATCGGTGTGTAAGCAGTTCCCCTCAAGGACACAACTGCAGAAGCCCAAGAAATAATAAACAGAGACATGATTGCTAGTGCACTCACAGCATTGAATCATAATAACAAAATACATGTCTTTCTCACTCTCCCTTGGAAAGCACACAGCTCAGCAAACACCCTAAAAATGGTGAGTTCAGGTTGGGGAGGGTGGGTTGCGTTCAAGACAGTGCAGAGGGTCTAGGAGGTGTTTTAAGGGGATCACTACGTGTGTTTATGGACAATATTGTAAATTCTGCCACCATTTTCCATAGCCAAGGGTCATTGAAGCTGATATCTCACTCCTCAGGGTAAGCAAAGATGCAAGGGTGCATCTCCTGCATTTGTCTGACTTTAGATCAGGTCCCTGTGCTGCTCACCTGTGTCTCGCTTTGGTCCCTGCACAAGTGATTGTCGATTGGCATGGCAAAGTTTCCTACAGTGGGGGAAGAAACAAAGCACTCTGCCAAGGTATCTTCAGCAGAGGATTGATGAGTACCTCCAGGAAAGTCTCCTAGAGATCTCTCTGGAGGATTCCCATGAAATCGCAGTGTGCGTTAACACACTCTTCTGCAAGACCCCCCTGCATAGGGGAATGTGAAGCAGACACAGACACAACTAATATTGTACATTTCTATCCCTTAACCAACTTCTGGCATGTAACAAAGCAAGGGATAGCTCTACCTCATGTAACCAAGCAGTATCAAATCAAAATGAGTTCCCCTCTCCTGCATTATGCGTGCCAGAGCCGGAGTGCTGGAACTGGCTTGAACCCTTTGGAGTCGAGAAGAGGTCCAGGCGTACCATGGTACCGGATGACCCTGTCGCCTGTCCCATCTCATCTTCCATCTCCACTTCCTTGTCCACCACTTTGTCCTCGGGGTTGAGTGTGCTGGGTGCTGTCTCCCCCCAAAGTATCCACAAGGCTCTTGGTGGTGGAGGCAGTGTCACTGATGAGGATGACATCCAGCTCCTTATAGAAGCACCAGGTTTTTGGCACAGCACCAAAGTGACAGTTTGGCTCCTTTTGATTTCTGGTACTCCTGCCTCAACTCCTTGATCTTCATCCAGCACTGATGCATGTCCTGTTCGTTGCCTTTTCCAACATGCCATGAGAAATCTTCATGTAGGTATCTAACTTCCTGCAGCTGGAGTGGAGCTGGGACTGCACAGTGTCCTCTCCCCACAGAGCCAACAGATCCAACAACTCCGGTGTACTCCATGAGGGACATTTAGTGCATGGAGCGGTCATGGTCAGTTGGAAAGCTGCAATGTGAGCAGTCCACGCCGAGCAAATAGGAAGTGGAATTTTAAAAGTTCCCAGCCCTTTAAAAGGGGAGGATGCCTGTGTACTTGAGTGCAGGGCAGCGCAGTTTGAACTGCTGACCAGAGCATTTAGGATGGGTATTGTGGGACACCTGGAAGCCATTTACAACAACATAACCAAGCGCAATATCTGCTGTGATGCTGCGTCAATGAATCTTTGCCACAAGAAGCTCTATGCCTCTTATCAATGTGGGGTTTTTTTCATTGACACAGCAGGAGAGTTAAACTGGGAGGAGCACTGTAGTGCGTATGCCTCCACTGTTTGGTTGACAAAACTGTGTAGTGCAAACAAGGCCTAAAGAATGGCAAAATAAATCATGATTTTAATGGAACTTGATTCTTGTGTGTGATGTGGGAAGAGACGACTTGATGTCTGAGTTGTGAGGTGTTGGGAAAGGTGTATTACGAGTTTTGGGGGTGGTGGGGTGCTTTTTTTAGCCTGGGATAATGCTGCATTCACTGGAATGCCTTTGTCTTTACAGATGGTTCCCACTGAGTTGGTGGAGAAGGAGTTCTGGCGACTGGTGAGCAGCATTGAGGAGGATGTCATTGTGGAATATGGGGCTGATATCTCATCCAAGGACTTTGGAAGTGGTTTCCCTGTGAAGGATGGCCGTCGAAAGATGATGCCAGAGGAGGAGGTGTGAACTGGGAAATGCAGCTAACCTTAGACCTTGTGGAACAGCAAGTTGCACTTTATTTAAGCATTTAGGACTGAAATTTTATGTGGAGTTTTGTGAAGAAAAATGATGCTTTTACACGCATCAATGTTTTCCAAGGCAAATGTGTTCAGTTCCCCTGCTTTAGCTTCTGGGTGTCAAGACACCTTGGTTTTCATTACTGGCTCTGTCACTGATTTGCTATGAATAGCTAGTTACTTTTCCATACTGTAATCTGCAACTGTTTTGCATGCCTGTTGTAAAGGTTAATCTTTGTAAAGTGCTTAGATCTTCAGGTTAAGTGTGAGATAACAATGCAAAGTATTAAGGAGTGTAAAGAGACTGACAATATTTTGTCCTGAGAGCTTTAACCTTCTGTAAATACCCAAACATCAGCCTTCTCATCCACATGTCCTGTAGTTAGAATCTATTGAGGATAAGTTAAACAAAGTGATTTTTCAATTGTCCTTCTTATCGGTATGTTCTCTTACAACATGTACCATACTATCATAGGAAGTAGAAAGGGAAAAGAACTATTAAATAATATTGTCCATTTTTCCCAGACATGCCTTAAGTAACTGTTACCAGAACTCAAACTAGCTCATTATCCTTTCATGGCTGCTACTGTGTTTAAATTGATTTAGCCAATATGAGCAGACTGATATTAGCTTGAATTATATCTGCCATCCTGAAATGTGGACTGGTGTGAAGGAACTATGGTGAGCGTGTGAGGCATGTTATATATGAACACAGTTCTTAAGTTTGTCCTTCTGGTAGTGTATTGAGGTGTTTGTAGTTAGAGGTAAATTTGGGGTCATCTGATTTGGCTTTTAGTCTTTAGCCTGTATACATTTTTTTATTATATTTATTATAGTAAGTATTATTTACTCTGTCCCACAATAGAAAAGCTAGGGTCATTTGATGAAATTAATAAGCAGCAGATTTGATTGAAACCACAGGAAGTACTTATTCTCATGGGGCACAGTTAAACCGTGGAATGCATTGCAGTGGGAGGTTGTGATGGCAAACAGTATAACTGGGTTCAAAAACAAACTAGATGAGTTCATGGAGGATAGGACCATCAGTGGCCGTTAGCCAAGATGGTCAGGGATGCAAACCCATGCTGGGGGAAGTTTAAACCTCTGGCTGTCAGAAGCTGGGAGGGAAAGATGGGTGGATCACTCCAACTGCCCAATTCTGTACACACTGACAGAAGCTCTGGCATTGGCCACTGTTGGAAGACAGGATACTGGGCTAGATGGACCATTGGTCTGTCCCAGTGTGGCCGTTCTTAGCAAGAAAGTGAGGGAGGTCCCCTGTTTTTTACGTATGTATCCTTCAAGCAGTTTTTGTAAAGAAGGTTAAGATCTGTTGTTCTGTAGTAAAATGGGCCTTTAGTTAACTGATTTCGCAGAACATGGCTCTTAAAGATGTAGTAAGTCGCTGGCTTACTTAGATGCAGCAAAAAAGAGCAGGGAAAAGTGACAGTGTTAAGTATGTTTGGGTTTTGATCTAAACCGAAGTCTGCTGAGAGAATTCAGACTACATTGAAGTAACAGGACTGGCTGCTAGATGAAGGTCTGAAAAGTAGTTGGGAGACGTGATTAAGTGCTTGACTTAAGGAAATACTACCCACTTTTGAAGCTTCAACATGGAAGAATATCAGTCAAAGGCTAATATGTAAATTAATAGCTTGGTCCATTTATCTGGAGGACTATTTTCTTCTTAGACTTGTTAGAGTATTTGAATTGTCTTCTGACTTCTTCAATGCTTTCTCCCTTCCTTTTGCAGGAGTATGCACTTTCTGGTTGGAACCTGAATAATATGCCAGTGTTGGAACAGTCAGTCCTCGCTCACATCAATGCAGATATCTCTGGCATGAAGGTGCCCTGGCTGTATGTAGGGATGTGCTTCTCCTCTTTTTGCTGGCATATTGAGGACCACTGGAGCTATTCCATCAATTACCTGCACTGGTATGTTCTCTCTTCCTGTCCTCTTTCTTTGCACTGCCTTGCTTGCTCTTAACTGATGCAGTTCTTCCATTTAATACCTGTACCTGGTGATAATCCAAGACCAAAGGGACACTATATTCATTTTACCCCAAGAGGAGAGTGAGTTTTGAGGGTGTTGTCTCTTGCCATGTGCAAAGTGTCTAAAAGAGAGTGGTGGGAGGTTCTGTGAAATCACTGGAGTATGCCTTGTGTGACACTGATAGTATCCTGAATGAACTTTTACTGAATTAAGTTAAACCTTATTTAATTAGGTTTAATAACTTTTGGGGTCCACTATATTAAAAAAGCAATTGTGTGTGTTATGGTATTGTATGTAACTTCTCTAGGAGACTGATTGGTGAAATCTCTGGAAAGTATTAAGAACTTCAGAAGGCTTTTTGGAACAATACCTGTGAAGTGGATTTCCCAGGAAGTACCTGGGGGCAAGGGGAAGGCAAATGACCCACTTGAATCCACCTGTTTGAAGCTATACTCAGGGGAGGAAAACCCATTGTCTTCTAATTGCCTGTTCCTGGAAACTCCAGGTCAAAGACCCCTGAGATGTGTAAAGGGTGGATTAACCATATTATGAGTGTGCTTGTTCTGAGCTGAAACTCTGATGAAGTTGTGACCACAAACACCTTGGGTGGAGTTTGGAAGGACTGCTCCAGCCAGAGCCCATGTTAGGGTTGGGGTGATCTCTGGTAAGCTTATTAGCATATGTGTAGGTTTTTATTGTTTTTATTGTTTTATTTTCTCTAAAGTGCTTCTACCTTAAGAATAAATAGGCTTGCATAGAAAGAACTGTTTGGTAACTTATAATTGTTGACAATCACTGTTACAAATCTCTGAAGAGAAAGTGAGCAGGTGTGATTGAATAGCATGCCTTGGCTTGGAATAGCACAGGAAAGTGCATCCGGGAACTGTGCTACCTGGAAATATGCTGATCAGAAGGGAGTGAGATGCATGTCTACACCCAAGAAAGGCAACATTTGGGGAGTTGGAAACCTGAGACTGGGAGCCATTGCTGAGGGGAAATACATGACACCTTGCATTAGGATATCATCCTCACTTTCCTTTAGGTAATGTATATTGTGGGCTTTGTTTCTGCCAGGGGAGAGCCAAAGACATGGTATGGAGTACCCTCTCATGCAGCAGAACAACTGGAGGAGGTGATGAGAGAGCTGGCCCCGGAACTGTTTGAGTCACAGCCTGATCTCCTGCATCAGCTTGTCACCATTATGAACCCCAATGTGCTGATGGAGCATGGTGTGCCTGTGAGTAGTCCAGGAGAATTTCTTCCATACCTCTGTAACTCACTGCTTTTCTTAATACCTTTTTGCTTTGCGACAGACTTTCCTTATGATGTGTTGGAATAGCATTTTAAGAACTCTTATGGTGATCTCTTGAATTCAGGAAATCAGTTAAGGGATGGCCTTTCATCTAATTCTCTAGCATGCTTCAGTAGGAGGAGGTAATATTCTGATGGTGGACTTCTGTGTGAATTGCAAGCTGGTGTAGATGTAGCAGAATTCAGTTAGGTTGCTACTCATGTGTCGTCACTATCAAATGATCTTAAGTGATTCATCTGATCAAGAGAGAAGTCTTTTACGAAAAGACACCCCAAAAGCTTTAAATGAAATCAAATACTACATAGAACAAATATACTCACTGCATGTCATAATTATTTGATTTTTGTTCTTGTATTTATCAACTGTTAAAGGACCAGATATTAGAATTCAGTAAGTTAGTTAAATAATAATTAAGCACTGGGCTTTGGTTGAATGTCACCATTAACATAGGACGCTGGACTATGTTAATTCCTATCTCTGATGATGGCCAGCAACAGATGCTTCAGAGGAAAGTGTAAGAAACCTTGTTATAGACAAATGTGAGATAATCTGTGTCCTGCCCCGTGTGCCCCCCGGCCCCCCCTTTTAGGTCTCATCATGATTTCGAACAGTTGGAGATTGACTTAAACCAGGGGTAATCAATTATTTTGGTCAAGGTCCAGATTTCTTGGTCAGGGTATAGTCAAGGTCCAGACTCCAGAGAAATAATACAAAAATAACTAGTGATAGTAAGTAAATAAAAATGTTTGCAGTCCATTCAAAAGCATCTGGCGGGCCATATTTGGCCTGTGGTTGTCCTGTTGATTACCCTGATAAGCCTTGAAACATGAGTTTTAGTATCTCTTCCAAAATTTTTAGCATTAATTATAACTCCGCATATTCTTAATAGCTATATATACCCATTCCCTTTTAAAATCTGAAATTAAGAGAATATTGTAATGTGAACCAAATTAATGGCATATTGTCAATTTAAATATCTTGTATAAACAAATTTCTTTTCCTTTGTTACTCTTAATAGTGTAGATTAACACTGACATACTTAAAAAGGCAATAATACTGTTTTTTATTTGGGTGCTTGCTCATGTCCCTTCCATGGTAGGAGAATGCACACCATAAGCACAATTGCTGGAGATTTTTCCCTCAGTGCTGTCTATTGGGACAGCTCTAGCTGTCTCTGGAGTCATGGACATATGTGCCTATATACGGGGTGCTGCTAGCCCCACTCCCTGTCAGTTCCCTCTTATCACCTGTGGTGGTTGCCTGGAATGATCCTTGCTCTTGCAAGGCTTCTTCCCAGTGATATGGATTTTTCTACTGTATGTTGTATAGTTATTGTAGTTGGTGTATATAGTTCTTAGTACTAGTGTAGATAGTAGTGTTAACAGTTGTCCCTGTTGAAGGATTTTTCTCCCCAGAGGCTGGGCGTGCCTTGGTCTCCAGGTTTCAAGCTGTGTATCTCCTGCCAATGCTTATGAGTGACCCACACTCCAACTGTTTAAAGTGCATTGGGGAAACTCGTGTTAAGGGAGAAGTGCCAGACCTGAAGGGCTTCAGACGTGCACGCAAAAAGACGGACATATTGCTAAAGGCCGTACTCATGGAGACAGCCCTCAGACCAGTTTTGAAGCTGAGCCACTCGAAATTGGTTCTGAGCACTTTGGCTTCTGTGTGTTGTAACAATATACCTAACTGTGCTCTTCGTGGCACTGCTCCATCCTGATGCAGAGGAAGAAGCATAAGAAACAGTGCACCTAGAGAGAGTTGTTTCTGGTGCCGGAGAGGGACAAATGGAGTGAGCAATGTATTGAGATCTGCGCTGGGCCACTCGTCCTCCCTAGAGCCACTGATGTCTTTGGTGATTCCACCTAGAGTACCGTGTCTGATCCAAGGCCGGCCTCCGACTCCTGGGAGTGGCTGTGGAACCACATGCTTGTGAACTCCTTCGACCCCAGAGGCTTTCCTGGTGGCAAAGAATCTGATGTCCCTCCTGATCCTGCCAATCCCTCAAGACGCCCAACCAGCCAAGGTGACTGGGGATAGAAGGAAGCAAGGAGTTCTGAGTTCCACTGTGGCACCTCCCACAACAGAACTGTCCAGGGGCAAACCCTCCATGGTCCTGATACAGCGGTTTCTGGCTTACAAAACCAGGGACTGGTGACAGCACCACCCAGAGGCAGAAGAGGGTACTGTGCTGCTATGGGCTCCAAGGGGGAGGAATCCTCTTCAGAGTCCGAAGTAGAATCCTTCACTCCACCTAAAAGCTACCGGTAGCCAACCTACGCACTGGACTTCAGGGCTGGCAAATGGCCACCGGGCCACTGGCCAATGCAATGGCAGTACTGGAGCCAGTGGGGGTTTCCCCTGGGACTGGGCCCTCTTCCCACCACTCATACTTGGTAGTGTCTGAGAGGCTTGCTGCTGTTTCGTCCTGTCCAGCACTGGATCCTGACTCTGGTGTTGACCCCGGCACGAAGATCCAAGTAATGGCCGCAAAGAATATGGGAAGGAAGAGGAGTCAACTTCTCCTCCGTTGCAGGCCTCTTCCTCGTCATCCCCAGATGAAGCGGTGGCAGAACCTAGCAATCCGCTTCTGCCAGATGACTTCAGGGTCCATCAAGAGTGCCTGAAGTGTCACCACAAATTTGGGACTGGGCTGCACACAGCCTAATCCTGGCTGCAGTGGCTCCCCCCAGACTGGCCTGCCCATTAATGAGGTGGTGATGGGACCCATCAGGGCACTATGGCAGACCCCTTCTTTTCTGCCTCCACCTCAAAAAGGGCCGAGAAGAATACTATGTCTCAGGCAGTGGGTTTGAGTACCTTTACTCGCATCCTCTTCCTCCTCAGGGTACCTGGTAGTGTTGGCGGAGAATGACTGGGGCAGACAGGGTTATGCTGTCCTCGATTTAAAGAACGCTTATTTCTACATCTCCATCTTCTGTGGTCACAAGATTCCTCAGGCATGTAGTGGGTCAGTGCCACTACCAATTCACCGTGCTTCCCTTCAGCTAGTTGGCATCCCAACAGGTCTTTACGAAGTATATGGTGGTGGTAGCAGCTTTACTCAGACATCAAGGCGTGCAAGTCTACCCCATCTTGACGACTGTCTGTTCAAAGAGCACTCGCGGGCTCAGGTCCAGCACAGCATTGATACAGTAAAGGGCACCTTTCAGGCGCTGGGTCCGCTAATAAATGAGCAGAAGTCAACTCTGGTCCCAGTTAAGGGAATAGATTTAATCGGAGCAGTGTTTGACTTGATTCAGCAAGGCCTACCTACCCAAGACCAGATTCTGACTTATGTTGGATCTGATCTCCAAGGTCACAACCCACTCACTAATGACCGCTTGGGTCTGCCTCAAACTGCTGTCACATGGCAGCATGTACCTATGTGGTGCAGTATGCGTGGCTATGCCTCGGACCCCTATAGATGTGGCTGATATCAGTCTACTCCCTGAACAGACACTATTTGGACTTGATACTCACAATTCTGCCTCCCGTCCTCATTTTTTTGACCTGGTGGAGAGACCCAGGATCCATAATGAAAGGGGTACCCTTTGCTGCCCCTCATCCATCAGTAATTTTAGTCTCAGATGGGTCAGTCCTCGGGTAGGAAGCCCACCTCAACAGTGTCAGGACTTGGGGTCTCTGGTCCCAGGAAGAACTCACCCTGCATATAAACATCAGGGAACTCAGGGCGGAACACTTGGCTTGTCAGGTGTTTCTTCCCCAAATCTCAGGCAAAGTGGTACAGGTCTTGAAGGACAATACTGCATCAATGTTTTACATCAGCAAGCAGGCAGGGTCTTGATCATCAGCCCTGTGCCAGTAGGCCATCCGACTGTGACTTCTTCCTGTAACCGGCTATTCATCTCGAGGCATCACATCTTCTGGGAGCCCAAAACGTACTGGCAGATTGCCTTAGAAGACCCTTTTCATCTCACCATGACTGGCCTCTTCACTTGGAGGTCGTCATTGTCATCTTCAAGAAGTGGGGGCTTCCCCAGGTGGACCTGTTCGCCACCAAACAGTAGAAAATGCCATTAGTTCTGTTTGCTCAGCATGGGCTCCTTCTCCAATGCCGTCCTGATCTCATGGGCAGACTGCCTACTATACGCTGTCCCACCAATCCCCTTGGTTCACAGAATTCTCCTAAAAGTCAAATGGGACATGGCAAAGGTAATCCCTATAGCTCCAGTGTGGCAACACCAGCATTGGTTTGGTATGCTTCTGGACATCTCAGTGGCAGCGCCACTCAGGCTCCCACCTGCCTGGACTTGATTCCACAAGACTGTGGCTGATTGCTTCACCCTAACCTCTCCTCCCTGCACTTGATGGCATGTTCAGCTAAGCAACAACCCCTGAAGAGAAGGTTTTGCAAGTCTTGCTAGGCAGCAAAAAGCCTTCCATCAGGGCTACCTGCCTGGCCAAGTGGAAACATTTCACTTGTTGGGCCTCCGAACAGAATGTGTCTCCATCCTGGTCTTCTCTGCTGTCTATCTTGGACTGTCTGCTCCACCTAAAATATCAAGATTTGGCACTCTCGTCTGTTAAAGTTAACTTGACAGCCATCTCAGCCTTCTGTCTTCCAGTGCATGGCAGATCAGTGTTCTCCCATGAGATGACAGTTAAGTTTCTCAAGGGGCTGGAAAGACTCTACCCTCAGGTTTGTGATTTGATTTCCCCTCCCCATGGAACTTAAACCTGGTCCTTTTAAGGTTCACAGGGCCTTCCTTTGAACTGTTAACATCGTGCCCCATGTTTGCTGTCTCTTGGAAGGTCGCCTTCCTGGTGGCAATCACCTTGGCCAAAAGGATTGACGAGGTCAAAGCTCTGATGTCAGAACCCCGTTATATGGTGTCCTTCAAAGACAAGGTCCAACTGCGCCCCCCATCTGGATTTCCTCCCAAGGGTGGTATCTCAATTCCATAGCAACCAGGACATTTTTCTTCATGTCTTCTTCCAAAATCTCACAAGACTGTTGAAGAACGTTGGCTTCACACATTCGACATTATGTGGGCCCTTGCCTTCTATATTTAGAGAACTAAGCCTTTCTGTAAGTCCACACAACTCTTTGTAACAGTAGCGGAAAGGATGAGAGGGCTACCTGTGTCATCCCAAAGAATTTTGTCTTGGATAACCACCTGTATTCAGGTTTGCTAGGAGCAGGTGAAGGTTCCGCCTCCGGCCATCATGAATGCTCATTCCATGAAAGCCCAGGCTTTGTCAGCAGTGTTCCTCGTGGAGGTACATTTCCAGGACATATGCAGAGTTGCAACATGGTTGTTGGTTCATGCCTTTGTGTCATGCTACGCCATCACCCAAGAGGCCTGTGATGATGCTAGTTTCAGGAGAGCAGTGTTGCAATCAGCATGGTCATGAATTCAGAGCCCACCTCTAGGGGTACTACTTGTGAGTTACCTAGCATGGAATGGACATGAAAAACACTTGGAATAAAAATGGTTACTAACCTTCCATAACTCTTGTTCTTTGAGATGTGTTGCTTATGTCCATTCCATGACCTGCCCTTCCACACCCCACTGTTGGAGTTACCATCAAGAAGGAACTGAAGGGATGTGGGGGTTGGTGGTGTCCCTCACACTTGTTCATGTGCACATGACTCCAGAGGGCACTAGAGCTGGCCCAACAGATACCACGGAGAGGAAAACTCTCCAGCAGCTGCGCACCTGGCATGGAATGGACGTGAGCAACACATCTCAAAGAACAGCAGTTATGGAAGGTTAGTAATCGTGGGGTTTTCTTGTTTTTGTTTGTTTTTTTGCTGTTCCCTTTTTACTCAACTTGGTCAGTGCAAACAGTGAAGTCGGATTCATAGATTCACTTTTTTGTTTTAAACGTTTTCACCTTCAGGTTCTCTGCAATGCAGTGTTGTAGCAGTGGCTGAAAGGTAGTTGTGTGTATTTAAAAACTTGTCCTTTTTCAATTTAAAAAAAAATCAAGAAAACATTTCTTTCTCAGGTTTTATAAAAGCTAATTTTTGTGAAATCTCCATTTTGGGTCAAATATGAAGTGTGTTCCTTTAAGTAATAGTCCGCTACCATTCATTTTCGTTAAGCTAAATTGCGTCTCTGGCAGATGTCCCAACAAAGCAAAGTAGCCTCTTTCCAGAGGCTTTTAAACTTTGTGGTGTGAATGGTTGTGATGATCCACTCACTGATTGTAGAGAGAATTTCTGCCTGAATCACAAAAGGGACAAGCCTTTAACTGGTGATTCATTTATTCAACTTTTTGTAGTAAGATTATCAATGAGGATTTCATTTTCAAAAGGATAAACTGTCCTAATCTCTCCTGCACTAGTTAAATTTTGATGAATTATCTTATCCTGTCTGCGCCAATCTCACAGTTTTCTCCTTTTTCCCCCACCCTGATTTCTGTTTAGGTGTACAGGACCAATCAGTGCGCTGGCGAGTTTGTTGTGACTTTTCCTCGTGCCTATCACTCCGGATTTAACCAGGGCTACAACTTTGCTGAGGCTGTGAATTTCTGCACTGCCGACTGGGTCTGTTCTGTTGCACATGTCTGTCATGTCTCTGCTAGCTGGCCTTTATTAGGAGAATGTTAGTAACATGTTTATCTGGATAGTAGTTTGATATGTTACAGCAGTACCTGTCACTGCCATAGTTGTTGTTTGGGTTTCCATCACAGAAAATGCATTTTGAGGGGCTTATAATTCAATTCTAAATAGCTTCTAGTTGACTATTATGAATTTTGGCTTCCTTGTAAGCATGTGTCTAAACGAAGCTTGACAGTTCACACTTCAGTTAACTGCTAGGGCTGCAGATGTGCTCTCTCATGCAGTTGTCCTTTCTGCTCTTGTGTAGGACAGATAACCCACTGTACTAAATCCCAAAGAGGTTTGCTTGTAGCTGTGTTCTCCGCTCCTCTTGCTGCGCCCAGTTACTGCAGCTATTAGTTATATAGGCGTTAGCTCAAGACCCCTATTGTACCATGATGTTGCATAGCAAGAAACTGATACAGGGCTCACTTTGGTAACTTGTCAAAATGGGTGACTGTTCCGTCAGTGATTGATTATAGGAGTTACAATTATAAATTAAGGTTCCTACCCTAATTATTGTGTACATGTTCTGCCTTAAGGTCAGATTATTTTAGCCCCTTTCGTGTTGCTGACACCCACTTTCAATCTCTTTAGGTGGGGCTTCTGTCATTGACAGGAGATGCTGTTTCCAGGGCTACATTTATTTTCTGGTCTCTATTTTCTCGTGGCTTTCTTTTCTTCCCCTGTTGGCTCTCCCCTGTACCAAAGTTGTAGTCTCCGTACCGCCTCTGGAATAGCTGCCAAATTCAAACTAGCTATATGAGATTCTTTTTGCTTAATTTAAAATATGAACCCATTGGGCTCCAGAAATCCATATACCATTAGCTTCTTATCTGCTTAAAATAAAAAAGACACAGAACATGGTGCTCTTCCTGAAGGCGCTGGAGACCTTATCTCTAGTAACTGTGACACAATTTGTCCATTGTAATTGGCTGTCTCCCTAGAGAGACTGTTCTTTAGTTGATGTATTTGAGTCTGCCCTTTTCCCAGTTGTTGAAGGAGGCAAAGTGGGGAGATGTTGGACAGCCCCTTGGAACATGCCCCCAAATAATGACTTTGTTGGTTCTTGGCCTTTCCTAGCTTCCCATTGGGCGTCAGTGTGTGAATCATTACCGACGACTAAGGCGTCACTGCGTATTCTCTCATGAGGAGCTGATCTTCAAGATGGCGGCAGATCCAGAATGTTTGGATGTGGGGCTTGCTGCCATGGTCTGCAAGGAAATGACTCTCATGACAGAGGAAGAAACGCGCCTAAGGGAGTCAGTTGTGCAGATGGTGAGAACCATGAGCGCAGCTCCTACTTTTTGTCATGTTTATGCCGTACAGCGTTTATAAAAGACTTTTTGAAAAGAAATGTGCTGTGTCTTTGACTCGTGTCCTTACCAAGTGTCAATTTTTTTGTCAGGGAGTGCTGATGTCAGAAGAGGAAGTGTTTGAACTAGTTCCGGATGATGAGCGTCAGTGTGCAGCTTGCAGGACTACATGCTTCTTGTCTGCTCTTACTTGCTCTTGTAATCCTGAGCGGCTCGTATGCTTGTATCATCCAACTGATTTGTGTCCCTGTCCCATGCAGAAAAAGTGTCTCAGGTATACATGTTTCCCCATATCTACTTTCCCAAGCACAGCCTGTCCTGTTACCTAGAGACTTATGACAAAATATAACAGTTGTCTTCACCTACCTTTTTCTAGCCAAAACGGATAAGTCTCCTCATTTTTCATATCTTGCCCATGAGGCCATGTGTGGTACAGAACTTCTTAACTCTCATCTGTTGGAATCTGTGAGTAGAAACTGATGTCCTTTGTATTATAGGAGACTTAAAACTCTTGCTCTTTTCCTCTGTTTATCTTCAGGTACCGGTATCCATTAGAGGACCTCCCATCTCTTCTGTATGGAGTGAAAGTTAGAGCACAGTCCTATGACACTTGGGTCAGTAGAGTTACAGAGGCATTGGCTGCCAACCTCAACCACAAGAAAGGTCAGACTTACAGTATTGCACACTAGTTTCTGTGTTTGGGGAATCCCTGCCTTTGCTCAGCCCATTTTTCCAGTGCATGATGCTGAAGTATTGGACTGAGGTGGGGTATTCCAACTTTGTAAAAGAAGGGATGTTCATACTTGAAGTGGGGAGATGGATCTATTTGAAAGTGATACAAATACTAGATTGATGCTTTTCATTGCTGCTGTGCATTTCAAATCTAACTAGCATCTTGGGAACATGTTTGGGAACTAGTGGAACAGACAAAGAGGGCTTTAATTTCTGCACAGACTACTTGTATCCTATTATTGCAGATGTGATTGAGTTGAGAGTGATGTTGGAGGATGCTGAAGACAGGAAGTATCCAGAGAATGATCTCTTCCGCAGGCTCAGAGATGCTGTGAAAGAGGCAGAGACCTGTGCTTCGGTGGCACAGCTGCTTCTGAGCAAAAAACAAAAACACAGGTAAAGCCAAGGAGCTTTTCAGTCTTTTCCATGCGTGTCGTCTTGTACCCTCCTCCTCCCATTTGGATGCTCGAAAGACCCCTGAGGCTTCCAGCATGGCTTGGTAGAAACCGGCCATCATCTTTGAGCAGTGGTGGGAAAACTGTGGTAGGTGACAGTGCTCTCAGATCTGGGATATCTTCAGCATCCTATTTTCAGAAGAACTGTCTGCTGAACTATGGAAGCATGAGGGAGGGAGAGAGAGTTTTGGGTGCTGATTAGGAATTCAAATGACCATGTAAGGGGTTGCAGGGAAAGAGACAAAGAAACAAAAAATGTAAAAGTAATGAAAATTGAGGGTTAAACAAAAGAAAAGTGTAAGTGCAAATTAGTGTGGGTCAAGTACACCAGTGAAAATGCGAAACAGCTTAAAACTACTACAATATTTAGGTTGCAAAGCTAAGCACTCAGAAGTTAGGAAATACCAGATGTGTGGCCACCAATGCAGCCTTAATCCTGCTCCATTTTGCGTCAGTCCCATGGAAAAAATAGTATGTGATCACGTAATTAATTATATGATTATGCATACACATGAGGGGGCTGAATTAAGGTTGCAAGGGCAACCTAAATTCTGGAACTTCCTAACTCGAGTGCTTCACTTTTGCAACTTAAATGTTCTTTTAATGTAGTTTTCTGTGTGTGACTTTAGTGTCTTTTTCAATTCTATGTGCAACTATAACACTATGATCATCATCCAGGTGTGAGCCCTGAAGCTTCAGAACTTTATCACAGATTATCACTTGAGCTACAGGACTAATTACTGCATCTGGCAGCAGCAGAAGGCTATTATTTGAGAGTGGGGCTGGTCTACTGTGTCCAAAGGTGCAGGTCAGGAAGTATGGCCCAGCTCTCACTGTTCCTACCCCATGTGATAGTCCTTCTAGTGGGGGGGATGGGCTACAGGAGCACTGGCCTCTGCTGGTTTGGAGGATCACATATTGCCCTATCCTGCCCCCCACCCCTCCCAAGCCTATCTGTTCCAGCAACACCCAGGTGTTCCTGGCATGTTCCAATCTTGCTAGTGCTGCGTTGGTGGTATCAGCCTGATCTCAGAATGATCATCTTGAGTTATTCATTTGGCAAGCCACTGGATGTTTTTTCTGAGGAATGCAAGGGAGGGAAGGGAAATGGTAGCTTTCAGCAGTTTGTATCTTTGCTCTTGTCTACATGAGCACTTATGCTGGCAAAACATCTGTTTCTCAGAGGTGTGAAGAAACACACCCCTGAGAGATGTATATAAATCAACAAGGGGTCACCAGATCATCTTCCCTGTGCATGAAAGTACTACAATTATGGAACTGGTCCATTGGCCAGAGTGTTCTCATATCAGCCACTTACCTGCCAGGAGTACAGAATATAACAGCAGACAGTCTCAGCCACAAGTTCTCAGACAATGAATGGGAAATGAACCCACCAATGCTCCACTGCATATTCTCTCACTGGAGAACCCCAACAATAGACTCGTTTGTTACTTACCTGAACAGGAAATGCCCACTCTATTGCTCCAGAGCTGGTCTCTGGAAACACTCCTTAAGGGAGACTCGCCTTCTATATGCCTTTTCTCCACCTGATGAAGGTTCTGATAAAAACGAAGAGCGAAAAAGTGGAAGCTATACTTATTTCTCCCACCTGGCCAAGACGGATGTGGTACCCATACCTGGCATAGGTAGCAATGTGTGCATCAATCCCTTTCAAGATCATTCCTTATCTCCTCTACCAGAATGATGGTCAAACTCCCCATCCCAGTGTATGGATCCTCGGACTCAAGGCATGGCTCCTTCTTGATTCCAACATGTAGAGAGCTGCTTCTCTGAGGAGGTAAAAGAAGTGGTGTTACACAGTAGAAAATAGGTACTCACTGCATTTACCTGCAAAAATGGAAAAGATTCCAGATCTGGTGTAATTCCAAAGAAATTGCCCTCATATCTGCCTCCCTCCCCTTTGTGCTAGACTACATGCTCGGCCTCAAGAGGATGGGAGCTATCTTTTAGCGCTCTGAGTACATCTTGCTGCCATCACAGCATTCCATCAACAGATAGGTGGATACTCTGCTTTTGCCCATCCAATAACCAATAGAGATTCCTTCCACAAGTGCATTGGAAATCTCTTCCCACAAACCAGACTCCCCACTCTGACGTGGGACCTGAATCTAGTTCTGAAGAGCCTAATTAGACCATCCTTTGAACCTGTGGCCACTTCTTCTCTTGCACATCAGTCGGTGAAGACAGTGTTCCTAATAGCCATCGCCTCAGCATGTCAAATAGGGGAAATGGCTGCATTAATGGCACAGCCTTCAGAATATTAATTGAAGACCAAGTCCTTTTGAGGCCACACCCAAAGTTCCTCCCTAAAATGACCTCGTCTTTCCTTATGAACCAGCTCATTCACCTTCTACCCCAAGCCTCAGCGTCACAATAGAGAGGCTGTTCTTCATATGCTTGACATTAGGAGAGCCTTGGCTTTTTATTTGGACAGGACAAAGGTCTTCAGGCAATCTCTTAACCTGCTCTTCTCAGTTGCGGACAAGGTTGAAACGTGCTGTGAAATCAGCTCAGAGACTTTCCAGGTAGGTCTCAACTGTATTCACTCTTGTTACCATACTTATAATTTGCTACCTCCATCCATCTGGAATCCAATCTCCTTCCACGAGATCAGTTTCCACCTCAGTCTCCTTCCTTAAAGATGTTCCCATCTCAGAAATCTGCAGGTCAGTGACTTGAGCGTCTGCTCATGCTTTTGAAGGACACTACGCAATCACTAGAGACTCGGCTTCCAATGCTTTCTTCAGCTCAACAGTATTGTCATCCATAATAGACTTGACTCCAAAGCCCCAATCCTCCATCGGGAGTCATCTACAGGGGAGCACACATAGTGACAATACTTGAAAAAGAGGAGGAAGTTACTCACCTTGTGCAGTAAAGATGGTTCTTTGATGTGTGATGGTATTCTTCAATGTAAGATGTATGCCCCGATATGTGCTCTGCAGCCCGCCCTCCTCCCATCTTCTTCGGATTTCTCAATGGGGGCTATACGGTAGAGAAGGAACTGAGGGTGATTTGCCCACACAGCACTGGTTAGCTTGAGGCAGAGCCCAAGAGAGGGGAGAGTGCATTTGTGGGCTGATGAATGGACACTGCTATCTAAAATCTCTGGTCAGAGGTGCAGGGATGTAGGACATTGGAGCACCCATAGGGTGAGACATCTCAAAGAACCATCGTTACTGCATAAGATAACTTCCTCTTTCCATGGTGGCCAAGCTTACGAAGTCAGTGCTCCAGTCTTCAATTGGTGATTGCTTTTTGGATTTCCATTTCTGTAGTTCCAATCTTTTAGTAATTTTTGGCTAAGCAGAGCACTAAAGTCTTTCAGATTAATTCATCTTCCAGTTAACATCCATTAGCTTTAAAATTATATGTTCATTTAGTAACAGAATTTTATTTGATAAGCAAAAGTAACTCTGCCATTAAGTTCTGCTCAAAGCATACAGGTTTAAGAGCATTCCCAGACCACATGGGTTAAGTTTGGTACTTGCTGAATCACAGTGCCAAAATTTGTCTGGCATCTGTTTGAACTGTTGGAGTGGCATCAGGTTATTTAAAACCAAATAAACTACTAACCAGATATGTGCCCATTTCCCTGTTTTTCTTGTATGGTTCCCTTTTAAAAAAGTCAGACTGCAAGATTGTGAGCTCTTAGGGCAGAGACTCTTATGTGTTTGTGTAGCATCTAACACAATGGCAGCCCAATCATCACTGAGACCATTGGGCAGTGATCAGCTGAGACTAACAGAGTTCTTCATTTATCATCTACAAACATCCTATGTTAAGTTCATGCATGCAAACCCAGAATCTTTTAGCTGGCAGTGTCCATTTATGGCTTCACATTTGCTCTGTGCATCCTTATGCCCTCTATAGTGAGGGCATAAAAGGCAGAGCAGTCCCAGCCGCCACTCGGTTGCTTCTTGCCACACATGGTAGCGAGTGAGCAGGGTGAGCAAAATTCATAGTTGGGCTGGCCCTTCGTATACTGTGATTCATAAGGGCAGAGTGACATTCAGACTACATCCAAGTTTTTACTAGAAATAGTTTGACTTTAATTACTTACTGGTATTTTTGCCTAAAGTTCATGATTCTTCTGCAGAAACTAAGCTCCACTCACTGGACATTCTCAGGACTAGGACCTTTTAACTTTCCAGAACAAAGTCTTTTTGTAAATCAGCTAGACTTGTTGTAGCTTTTGGTAATAAATCTAAGGGGCAGGCTGTATCCTCTTAATCCCTTCTAAATGGGATGCAGACCGTGAAAATATCCTGTTTAAATAAAGTACTTGTTTTCCCCATGAGTTAGGGTATGGTCTTCAGAGGCCCAGTTGACATCTGTGGCTTGTTTCAGAGGAGGTCCCTATTTCTGAACTTTATAGAGCAGCTACTTGGAATTCAGTTCATACATTTATCAATCACTGCTACAACTTCTAGACCAGATGTGCCACTTGGTAGGGCAGTTCTACAGCTAGATTTAGATAGGATTCCAGTCACCTACCTGAAGAGGAAAGCAGTTACTTACCTTATGGTTACTGAAGTTGTTTGAGATGTTTGTCTACACGGATCCCAGGATCCCACTCCCCCCACTGATAATGAGGCCTGATCTGTGTTTTTTTTTTTTTTGGTATTAGTGAAGGAATTGAATGGTGTTTGGGGCTGCTCTGCTCTTAATCTCTCACTGTGGTGGCACGAGCATGCACAGGACACTGCTGGCTAAAAGTTGCCAGACTTGCACGCAGGTATAGTGGGTTATATGTGAACAAATGCATCTCAAAGAACTTAAATTACTGTAAAGTAAGTAACTCCTGTTGTCCACATCCACTACTCCTAACTTATTGCCTGCTATGACTCCTCCTGGGTATGTTAATGATGTAATGGTACATTGTGTTCACTTCAGCAGAAACTGTTTGCCATTGAATTGCAGTGTGAATGTTGGGGAGATGATGAGTTTTAGCGGCTCCTTGTTAATACAATTGGCAGCTCTGTGGTGCCTGTGAATGAAGTTGACAGGAGATTCAATTCAGTGATCCCATGAGAGCTGAAGTGATGAGACTTAAACTTCTTGATAGTTCTGATTCTCTCGTCTGGTGGGAGCTCACTTAAAGAAGTATTGTCCACTGTTTCATCTAATACTGCTTGTAACTTTTCATGCCTTAACTCTTACAGCAAGCTGAGCCCAGATAGTGGGAGGACTAGGACCAAGCTTACGGTGGAGGAGTTGAAAGCATTTGTCCAACAGCTATTCAGCCTTCCTTGTGTCATCAGCCAGGCCCGACAAGTAAAGGTAGGTTTTGCATCCATTTTTTTTGGTGTAGTAATGTTTATAACACTTGAAGTTTTTCCAATATAGGCTCCAAGGTAATTTTGGTTCTCCTGTAGTTCTGCACTTTCTGATTTTACTTGGCTGCCTTTTTTCCCCCTGCTTCTGCCCCAGAAGGATACCATTTTCCAGGCTCCATTTTTCTTAGCTGCTAAGAAGTTTTTCTTGCTTCCAGCAATCTGCTTTGGTGCAGTTGAGCAGAGAATGGGCATTGTTACTGTGCTCTGGGTGACCAGGTAACAAAGATCATGAAAAATAATCTGAACTCAGATGGAAAAAAATAGGGAACACTCTTCCTTTCATTGCGCAATCTCTCCTTTTTATCACTTGGAATGTGATATCTCCCCATTTACTCCAAGGGATGTGAAGCTGCCTAGCATTATAGCATTTGTATGCATCATCTGGTAAGAGGTATAAATGGTGTTACAGTGCCTGCCTTTACTATGTTTTCAGTTCTAGGCACCACATTACCAGGAAAACACTGACAAATTGGAAGAGGTTGAGAGAGAAAAAAGGTAAAGGGCTAGAGAGCATTGATTTGAGAAAACGTTGAAACTGACAAGTGTACTGAGCTTGGATAAGAGGTAGTGGAGAATAAAAATCTCCAAATATTTGAAGGATGTAAACATCAAGAAAGAGGGAAACTATTTAGAATGGTCTTTGGGGATGTAGCAAAGAGTAATAAGAAGATATACTAAAGGGAAACTTAAAACTGAATTGCAGGGGAAACTTGCTACAAGAAGTCTGTGAAATAGTCTCTCAACAGAAGTGGTGGAAGTTTCATCTGTTTAAAACTAGATTGGACAAAACACTAAAGTGCATTAATGGACAGTCCTTCAGTGGGATTTTTTTTATCCCTAATTTCAGCCGAATAGATACTTAACATAACACTCCTGGGCCAGACGAGTGGGCTCCTAAGTGCTGACTCAAATTTAGGATTCCCCATTTTATGGTGTAATATGCATTGTTTTAAATGCGGGTTTTCCTGACTGACACACTAGAAATTGTACCTGAAATGAGCAATCTGTTAATCTCTCTCACTCATTTGCAAGTGTATCTGAAAATACTAAGGCCTTGTCTATGTACACAAATTGTTCCACTTTGAAAAGGGTAATTTTTAAACGGTTGAAATATTTAAAAGGGTAAATGGGATGATCTGGATAATTATAGGCTTGTCTGTCTGACATTGATCCGGGCAAGATCATGAAGCAGTTCATATGGGACTCAATAAAGAATTAAAGGAGTGTAATGTAATTAATGCCAATCAATTTGGGTTTATAGAAAATAGATCCTTCCAGACTAACTTGATACCTTTATCACTCAAATCTGTAATCTTATCAAAAAAGGTAATAGTGTTGATGTAATAGATTTATGTAAGGCATTTGACTTGGTTTCACGTGATATTTTGATAAAAACAAAACCCAGAACTATATAAAATAGATTAAAAGTTGATAAATCTCAAAATGTAATTGTAAATGGGAAATCATTGAGTGGGTGTTTTTAGTGAGGTCCCACAGGAATCTTTCCTTGGCCCTATGTTAATTAACATTTATTAATCACCAGTGAGAGAACATAAAATCATCACTGATAAAGTTTGCAGATAACCCAAAAGTTGGGGGAGTGGACAGTGCTCCGTATACCAAACAAACAGTTTATTTTTAAAATGGTGAAATGTAAATGTATACATCTAGGAGCAAAGAACATAAACTATATGTACAGGAGGAGGGGCTTCTGCTGTGATACTGTGGCCAAAAGAGCTAATGTGCTCTGGGGATGCAAAAACTGGGGAACCTTGAGTAGGAGTAGAGAGGTTATTTTACCATTGTTTGGCATTGATATGGCCACTACTGGAATACTGTGTCCAGTTCTGGTGTTGACAATTCAATAAAAAAGTTGAAAAAAATGGGAGTGGGTTCAAAGAAGAGCCACAAGAATGATTAAAGAATTAGAAAACATGCCTTTATAGTGAAACTCAAGGAGCTCAGTCTGTTATAACTTAACAAAGAGAATGTTAAAGGAGGGGGTCTTACTTACATTCTATAAGTACCTACATGAGGAACAAGTACTTGATAATGGGGCTCTTCAGTCTAGCAGAGAAAGCTATAACATGATCCAGTGGTTGAAGCTAGACCAATTCAGATTGGAAACAAGACATACTTTTTTTTGGTGATGACATGTTTAATTTTCATAAAGTAAAAAACAAAAAGATAAAACTTTCAGCTTATATGCATCACCAGATACCACACACATCACAGGATAGACCACTGAATTACACAACTTTACAACCTTTCACAGCTGCAAGACCAGATAATATAAAATCAGACAGTATTACGCAGATGTAACGTTACCCCCATGCTAACAAAAAAAGACACCCAAATAGACAAAAGAGTGGACTGAGCAGGGTGGAAAGAGGAGGGAAAAAGTGAAGAGTTCCTATGCAGTGGAAGTCTGACATTATTTGAGTGCTCTAAACACTCTTTATTCAAATGCATTAAGACGCAACAGCCAAATATCTTCGATTTCATATAATAATTCTCTACATTGACAAGCTATTTCTTTTGCTGCTAATTCAGACAGGTCCAAATACCACTCCTCCAGTCTGAGTATAAGCTTACTCCTCTATTTTTGTAAAATCATGCACTTGATAATCATTGTGGCCCTCGAGTCAATGTTTACATGGTGGAGTTAGTAGGAACAATTATCTAGGATATAATTTTCAGCCAAGGTTTGGTTGCTGAAGCTGAGCTCTGTTTTTATTCTTGTATCCCCCTCTTTCTGCATCTGCCTGACTGGGATAGTCTTCAGCCTATGCATCAGAGTTCCTTTCTCTTTATTAAAGCACCAGCAATATCAGACGATAAGGCCCCCATCTTGCACAGCTTTTGTGGCATCTAGTACGTTTTGAATAGAATCTTGTGCTGTATCAGCCTGAGATCCACAGAAGCAGTTTTAGTATTCCGTAACCTGCTATGCCATTGGGGTTCTCTTAAAGGCAGTGATAACTTCCCTTCCAATGCTTGCTCAAAACTCCAGACCAATGAAGTAAAGCGCATATTGTGGATAGGCACCTGGGAATTAATGAAGCATTTCTAAAGTTCCCCCTAGCTCTGGGGCCTCTGGCAGTCTTAGGACACCCGGATCAAGTTGGTACATTAGCAAGTGTGTTAGTTGCAAGTACTGCCCCCCTGCAGAGGGGTGGCAAGTCATATAGTTGCTTAGTGTTAGAAAAGAGAGAGAGCCCTCATGCTTGAGTAACTAACTGGGAAATCTTGTTCAGCTGGCTCTTCCAAATTATATTTTTTCCCCAAAATTTGCAAATCTGGGTTACCTCAGATAGGTGCTTTTTGTATGACTGAGAGTCTGAAATTTGGTACCTCTTAATTAGGATAGCCCACACCCTTGACACAGCTGCTACTGTAGACACCTTGTTTTTCTCCATCAGATAAAAAGAGGAACTGAGCAGACCTGCGAGGGGAATTGGATGCGGCAGTGCCCATTCGGTATCCACCCATGTAGGATATAGAAGTGTCTGCATTCTGGAACCAGTCTTACATCTGACACGCTAAAAGCACAATAATAGTTTTGTGTGTCTGCAGCCCTTTCTGCTACACCGCTAGCTATAGGGAGTTGAAGTTTATAGTTGTGACAAGGATCCCACAGAGAGGCTCTAACAAGGTTGTTAAATTTTCTAAAATAGGATGGGGAGGTATATATGAGCAGGCCACTTAGAATACTAGGGTGCCTTGGCAGCGTATTCATTTTTATTGTATTAACCCTTCCCCCCAGGCTCAGTTCCATTGAGAAAAAGCTTTGCCAGATGACAACCAGGAGATTTCTGTAAATTTGTAATATAAGGGTAATTTAACCACTGGAACAATTTTACCAGTGTCATGATGGATTCTCCATCACTGGCAATTTTAAAATCAAGAACGTAGGAATGGCCATATTGGGTGAGCCCAATGGTCCATCTAGTCAAGTATCCTGTCTTTCCACAGTGGCCAATGCCAGGTGCTTCAGAGGGAATAAACAGAACATTACTTTGCATTTATCAACATTTAATTTCATCTGCCATTTTGTTGCTCAGTCACTCGGTTTTGTGAGATCCCTTTGTAGCTCTATGCAGTCTGCTTTGGACTTAACTACCTGGAGTAGTTTTGATTCATCTGCAAATTTTGCCACCTAACTGTTTAGCACTTCTTCTAGATCATTTATGAATCTGTTGAACATTATTCGTTCCTGTACAGACCCCTCAGGGACACCACTGTTTACCTCTCTCCATTTTAAAACTGAACATTTATTCCTACCCTTTGTTTCCTACCTTTTAACCAGTTACTGATCCATGAGAGGACTTTCCATTTTAGCTTATTTTGCTTAAGAACCTTTGGTGAGGGAGCTTGTCAAAGGCTTTCTGACAATCTAAGTACACTATATCCACTGGATCAACCTTGTCCATATGCTTGTTGATTCCCTCAAAGAATTCTAATGGATTGGTGAGGCATGGTTTCCTTTTACAAAAACCATGTTGACTCTTCTCCAGCAAATCGTGTTCATCTGTGTGTCCGATAATTCTGTTCTTTGCTATAGTTTCAACCAGTTTGCCTGGCATTTATGTTAGGTTTACTGGCTTGTAATTGCCAGGATCACCTCTGAAGCCTTTAAAAAAAATGGGGATCACATTAGCTATCATCCATTCATCTGGTTCAGAAGCCATCACAGTAAGTGTGTCTGCAATTTCACATTTGAGTTTCTTCAGAACTCTTGGGTGGATACCATCTGTTCTTGGTGACTTAAAATGGATAAATTAAACAGTAGTTTTTCCGAAACCATCTCTAATGACACCGCAATCTGGGACAGTTCCTCAGATCATCAACTAAAAAGAATGGCTCAAGTTTGGGACTCTCCATCACATGCTCAGCCATGAAGATCGATGCAAAGAATTAATTTAGTTTCTCTGTAATAACCTTATCTTCCTTGAGCGATCCTTTAGCATCTTGATCATCCAGTGACCCCACTGGTTGTTTGGCAGGCTTCTGATGTGCTTTAAAAAATTACTTTTTGAGTCTTTGGCTAGCTGTTCTTCAAATTTTTTTGGTCTTCCTAATTATATTTTTACACTTCACTTGTCAGAGTTTATGCTCCTTTCTATGTTCCTCAATAAGAGCATAAGATTGGATGTTTTTCTGAAAGATATGCTCTATGAAACATTTTGGGGAAATGCCGTGGCCTGTATTTATGCAGGTCAGACTAGATTATCACAGTGGTACTTCTTGTCTTGGAATTTACCATAGAATCTAGGAATCTTGGAATCTAGCGTAGATGCAGTTATACCAGTATAAATGTGCTGGACTGGTAGAGCTTATTCCCTTATGAGAAGAGGAGTAAGCTATACCAATATAAGCACATTTATACTGGTATAACTGCGTCCACCCTAAGGGTTAGAGGGTTAATTTTTCATCTAAATAGTGTGGTAGAGTCAGGCCAGATGGCTACCAAAGAGTATACCAGGGCTGGTATGTGGGCCATAGAATGTGAAAGGCCCTTTTTCCCTGCATGCAGAAGAATGGTTACTACAGGTCAATTAGAGATGCCTGGACCCAATGAAGCTACTCCAGGTGTACTTAAATCCTGCTTTCCCTAAAGTGGGGGGAGAACAAACCAGGAGAAAGCTGCAAGAAGGTTTGTGGTGGCTGGAGGAGGAAATTCCCCCCCCCTACCCCCCTCCCCCCCCGGACTAGGAGAGAGTGCTTTTCTGCAGCCAGAGGAGCAGAGAAGGAGAAAACCGTTGGCCCCAGCTGGCAGAAAGGAGCCACAGCAAGGTACCTCCCTGGGGCACATACTGGGCTGAGACAGTCCACTCACCCCAGTGGGGCAAAGGATACTCCTCAGTCTTGAAGTAAGACTGGACCAAACACTCGGTGAGAGGGGTGCTGAGGGGAAGGGACAAAAGACTTGTCCAGACTGGGGGACAGAGTTACCTCAGTCCCCATGGATAGAGGAGACTGCTGCCAATAGGCGAGACTGGGGGGGGGGGGTTACTATACCACAATAGTTATAACAGTACAAAAACTATATATAGTCCAGGCCTAAGTGTCCCATTCTGTAAAGCTCATGATGTCCAGTCATTAATTTGCAAATTTGGGGCCACTCATAGCAGAAGCTTGTTGGTTCTCTGAACATTAGAGGACTCTGAAACAAGCTTTAATAAGATCACTTACATTTCTGGGTGTTCTCCTTAATTAGGTGGTGCACATTGGCATTAATGTTATTCATTGTTAGGTTTTGGATGAAAGGGACAATGATCACCCATGCAAGGAATCCCAGCATCAATGGATTTTCAAAATAAGCAAAACTAAATTTTTCCACTCTGTATTTTCCCCTAGATTCATAGTTTAAGGCTGGAAGAGACTATTCGATCATCAGGTCAGACCTCCTCTGTCACCAGCTCTTACATTTCACCCAGTCACTCTTGTGCGGAAGCTGGTAACTTGTGCTATTGTTTGGCCAAAGCATATCTTCTGTAAAGGCTTTCAGTCTTCATGTTAAGACTCCAACAGGTGGAGAATCCACCACTTCCCTTGATCTTTTGTTGCAATGGTTAATCACTCTCACTGTTAAAAATATGTGCCTTATTTCTAACTTTCTAATTTGACTTTGGCTGGCTTCATCTTCTGGCTATTGATGCTTTTTCTGCCTTTCTCCACCATCCTGAGTTGTTGGCTAGTAAAAGTTAGTGCGTGTTTAGTTTAGATAATCTGTTCCTGCAGCTATCAATATTCCTGGTTTAATAATCTGGATGGCAGATAGCTGGAATAGCTCTGAGCCTTTACGTGGCTGGTCATTTAAATTTTGATGCATTTGGTTGATCAGCCAGACAGCTCTTGCTTTGATTTGACTGTGCATATTTGTTCCTGAATGGTTGCCCATGCTTCCTCTACATCTGTTTCAGAACCTTCTGGATGATGTGGAGGAGTTTCATGAGCGTGCTCAAGAAGCCATGATGGATGAGATCCCAGACTCTTCCAAGTTGCAAATGTTGATAGACATGGGCTCTGGCCTCTATGTGGAACTTCCAGAACTGCCACGGCTGAAGCAAGAACTGCAGCAGGCACGTTGGCTGGATGAGGTGAGGTTGACTCTCTCGGACTCTCAGAGGGTCACTCTGGATGTGATGAAGAAGTTGATTGACTCAGGTGTGGGGCTTGCACCACATCATGCTGTAGAAAAAGCCATGGCTGAGCTGCAGGAGCTGCTTACAGTCTCCGAGAGATGGGAAGAGAAGGCCAAGGTCTGCCTACAGGCAAGGTAAGCATTTCCTTGGTAGCTATGCATTGTGATAGTCAGAAGCCCTCTGTATTTTGGAGGGGAATGTCTCCTTAAGTACGTGTCCTGTCCATCTTAGGAACATAGTGAGGAGCAGAGGCTGTGAAAATCTAGCCAGTTTCTCCACTGTGTGATGCTGTCTGACTCACTAAGTTTAAACAGTTGTAGTAGAGCTGATGCCCTGTTGGTCCCCTTTGCACTACACTACTGATGTGCCTCAGCCTGGGCTCAGAGGGGTCATCTCGAGGGAAGAGAGGCCCAGGGAGGAGACTTAAGCATTCTCACAACGACTCCGCTGTCCGTTTCTTATTCTCATGAGAGTGTCACTACCACCAGTTTCCTGTCAAGGTCATAAGATCGAATCTGAGGTTTGTTACTGATGCAGTGTCCTCTGACCTTGGTGTTGAATAGGCCATCAACTTCCTCATCTCTGCTGGCATCTAGTAGTGAACAGCCCCCTCCAAGACCAGTGCTGTGGTATCCTGCATTGCAGTGCAGTGATACAGCTGCCCTGCCACCTGCCCTAATCATGATTTCACTTGACTGACACTTTGTTGAGATAAGGCTGGAATCCGGTTTTTCTCTCACTAGACCGCGACAAAGTATGATGGCCCTGGAAAACATCGTGAATGAAGCAAAGAATATCCCAGCTTACCTGCCCAATGTATTGGCACTGAGAGAAGCCCTGCAGCGAGCTAGGGACTGGACAGCCAAAGTGGAGGCCATTCAGGTAAGGGTAACAGCAGGCAGTGAAATCTCTTGGCATATGCTCTTTTCTCTTTCTAACACCTCTGCTCCAAAAGGACGCTGGAGGGGAAGCTTGTTTGAATTTTTTTATTGCTTATCCTGTTCTTTTCATGTTTTGAATTCTTCATTCTGGGCTGCCATCTGTTTTCAACATTGAAAACCTGTTCCTTCCGTTTTCCCTTTCGGCATCCCACCGTGAACCACAAAGGCCATCACTTTTCTCTGTTACCTCAGATGCAGCTTTGTAAAGACCTATATTTGGTCTTGGAGCTGTTTAGTCTACAAAGTGCCACGGAGATGCATAGCTGTGTTGCAAGTCTCAGTATATCCAGGTCTCCAAGTCATTGTGCTGACACTGGGAAGGATTTGTTTTATTTTGACTATTCCATGTGTTTTTTAGAGCTTTCATGAGGTGCCAGATTAGACAGTCCTGGAGACTGAAGTCTACTATCTACAGAATAGGTACATCATGAGCAACAGTAGTGCATGCGTCCCATTTACACTACACTGCTGATGTGCCTCAGCGTGGGCTCTGAGGGGTCATCCCTAGGGAAGAGAAGGAAGTTGTCTCCATAGTTCATGTAGTTCTTGACCTCTAGGCTGAGACCGCCATTGGTGGTGGTGTTGTGTCCATAATGTAGTCACATGTTTACTGGGAGCTAGACTGAGAATTACCATCTCATATTTCACATGGGCTTCTGAGCAACCATCAGCTAGTACCTTTGGATTACTGTTAGCCTGGTTGGATTTGAGCCAGCAATCTAGAAGTGAAATGCTATCTGATGACTAGTTCCATGAGCCAGCCAGTCCAGTTAAAGATTGTCCATTAAGTGGGAAGTTTATATTGCGCAGGAATAGCTATCAAAATATCAGTCAGACTGGATGGGGGAAATTCAGGGCAAAGCTTGATTGATGTCTAAGTTCAGCACTGGAGTTCCATGCCTCAGAGTATTGTGTTCTACCCCAGAATGGTAGCAACTATGCCTATCTGGAACAGCTGGAGAGCTTGTCTGCGAAAGGCCGTCCAATACCAGTACGTCTTGATGCCCTGCCACAAGTGGAGTCACAGGTAGCAGCAGCTCGTGCCTGGAGGGAGCGCACAGCAAGGACTTTCCTGAAGAAGAACTCAAGCTACACCCTGTTACAGGTGAGCAGCAGACAGTTATGTATTAGAGCCAGGGAATTGTCTTGATGTCCCTCTGCAACCTGGGAAGGGGACCTATGAGTTATAGGTTACCCCTCCTTAAGATGATAGGGTAGAACATAAATTTCAGTCCTCCGTGAAGGAGGGGCATGGTCAAGCACATGGTCTCCTTTTGGTGAGTCTGACTTCATGTACTGAAGGTTTCTGCTGTTACTACTAAGAAGGTAGAGTAAACCTTGTGTTTTGTGGCAAAAAGGGAAAAGTGTCTACTGTGATTGGTAATCATTCCATAGTATATTGTTCTCATCTGTGCCCAGAGAGCATAGTATTATGGTTGGAATGCCTTATGTAGCTTCATCTGATTGGTGTCCTTGGGACTTACATGGTTGCCTTGGTGTTTTTACAGGTTCTGAGCCCCCGGAGTGATATTGGAGTTTATGGAAGCAGTAAGAATAGACGGAAGAGGGTGAAAGAGTTAATGGAGAAGGAGAAAGACCTTGATCTGGAATCCCTGAGTGAACTGGAGGATGGGCTGGAGGAGACCAGGGACACTGCATCTGTGGTGAGTTGCTGTGCAATAAGACTGGTGTCTTCTGGGGCTTGTGGGCTTTTGATGGAGCCTGTTTGTGTTTAAATGAAAATGAGTTAGTAGTGGTTAAAAGTCTAGCCTGCTAACTGTTCTTGTCTTTTGGAAATCTTGAGGACCATTAAATGAATCCCACTGAAATGAATACCTCAGCAACAAGCCTGATAAAAGCATACAGTTCAGCTATTTTAAACACATATGGGTGGACAGTGGGAGGAGAGGGAAGTACAGTTTAGAAAGAAAATACATAGGGTGGAATGGGGATTTGCGAAATGTAGCTTTAATGGAACAAGGATTAATAAATGTGCACTTCTCCATTCACCATTTATGAACATAAACTGAAACATTTCAAATTCCTGAAAGGAAGGAGCTGCTATTACCCCACATAAAGCAACGTGAAAAAAACAAGACATGCTTAGGTTAGACCCTGCCAGGCATCAGACTGAACTAAGTTCTACCCAAACAACATAGCTTCCAGAAACTCCAGTTAAAGAAGCAGACCTGTTTAAAGCAAAATGTTGGTGCAAGAAGATTGTTTTTGGGACGTTTTTCCCTTTTGGTAGGGGTGTGCAAAATTTGCCCCATTAAGGGCTGCGTGACTACTTACCAGTAGATGTGGTCATCACATTATTGATATAACAGTTATGGTTTCTCCCTGATTTTTAATGCAAACTGCAGCCAGTGTGTTCGAAACTTCCAGACCTCATGTAAAGCTGGCACTGCAGCATAAAACCCTCTTATATGTGTGAAGCTATTCCATCCCTCCCACACATACAAACTGTCCAAAAAAAAAAAAGTCTTGAATCACTTGTTGCCTGGTTCTAGTCTTCGGGGTTGGGGGGCGTTTTTGGGAACTGAGAAAAATATTATGTAACACTTCTCCATGGTGAGTGGATGACACCAGAAATTAAAGTAAAGGCCCAATAGTCGTCATGTAGATTTCCTTTCTACAGGAGTGAGGAAAAGTGTCACAGGCTGAGAGCCTGGAGATGATCCATCGGATCTCAAGTTCAGCATAGTTAGACTGTCTTTACTTGGCTAGGAGACACTAAGGATAACGTATGTGCTACAGGGAAGGGTGTTGATTCAGTAAGTGATGCTCATCTCTCTTAATTGGTGTTAAATCTATGTCCAATTATGTAGGGAGTGTGAGATGGGGCACTGTGCTGTTGGAAGTTTGTCTTAGATCCAAACCCCTGTCCCATTGTGATCATTAAAGAACCTGTTGCTTCTTACCTGGGAATAGGGGGCATTAGTATGGGTTTCTGAGCCAAATTCCAATTTGAGTGAGCACATTTTCCCCTCTAATTTTCCCCTGCAATTTAATTGGGAAAAAGGGGCATTTTGGTAATACTTAGGCCAATGCTTCACTTCAGAGGTCACCGCATTTCAGCGGAGGCAAAAGTGTTCCCTGGTACAGCTTGGGTCTCTGTTTATATTTGCAGAGTGCTTTGGAAGCTTTTGGAAGACAGGTACTGTGTAAATGTTAGGTAATGAGCCTATGTCAGAGTCACGGAATAGCAGGGTTCTGATGAGAAAGTGGCAACTAGAATTGCATTTTTCTTCTGGCTTTTGAGCCACTGTGCTCAGGAGATTCTTGATATGTCCTTGCATTTCAGCATTATCTACTCTGGTAGTAAAACCTTGTGTCCCTTTGTTCTGAAGGGTTATCAGCTATCACTCTCTGTGCTGTGCAGGTGGCTGTATTCAAGGACCGGGAGCAGAAGGAGATCGAAGCCATGCACTCCCTCAGGGCAGCTAACCTGGCTAAGATGACCATGGTGGACCATATAGAAGAAGTCAAGTTCTGTATCTGTCGCAAAACAGCTAGTGGGTTCATGCTACAGTGTGAGCTCTGCAAGGACTGGTTTCATAGCAGCTGCGTGCCCCTCCCCAAAACCAGCTCCCAAAAGAAGGGCTCCAGCTGGCAGGCCAAAGAAGTCAAGTTCCTGTGCCCACTCTGCATGCGTTCCCGAAGGCCCCGGCTTGAAACAATCTTGTCTCTGCTGGTATCCCTGCAGAAGCTACCTGTACGGCTGCCTGAGGGTGAGGCGCTTCAGTGCCTGACAGAACGTGCCATGAGCTGGCAGGATCGAGCACGGCAGGCACTAGCCACTGATGAACTATCCTCTGCTTTGGCCAAGCTTTCTGTTCTCAGCCAGCGCATGGTGGAGCAGGCAGCCAGGGAGAAAACAGAGAAGATAATCAGTGCAGAGCTACAGAAAGCAGCAGCTAACCCTGACCTACAGGTGGGGTGTGCGGGGGGGTATCTTACTCTTTACCTCTTGACTACGATTTGTCAGTCTTTCCTCAGAATGTGAAATGCCTTGTCTTTCTATGACTCTTTGTATGGGAAAGAAGTAGTTATATGCTGAGCTTTAGATGTGTCAGTCATCTAGGTCATTGGTTTGAATGCAGCCCACAGGTAGTGACAAGAGGTCATTAGATTTAGGTATTTATAAGACACCTGTTCCTGAGGTATCTAAATGCCACTACCATCCTGCAAGTTGAGTGGCCTACATAGAATGTTGCTAGGCCTCAGAACTGATTCTAGTAGATAATTGTCCTTAAAGCAGATGATGCCTTTGCAGCAGTTTCAGGAAGGCCTGCAAGTGGTCTACTACAGCTGCGAAAGATGTTTTTCCTCCACGTCAAGATTGAGGCTTATTGTGGTGATGTGGTTGTGAGGAGGAAGCTTGTGCTACCACTGACTGTGTGCTGACAGTTCTAGCGAAAATGAGGAGTCAATAGGGGTTTGTCAGCATTTCTCAAAAGGGCTGGAGATAAAATAAATAAAATCAAACCCATGTGGTTTATTCTTGGACAGCATCCCAGATTTTCTGCCCAGAGCTGAAGATGGTGATGGTTTTTCCAGGGCTTTGCTCTGCATGTACAGATAGTATTCCAAAGGAGGGCAGCTAGCCTTTGCACAGTCCTTCTTTCCAGCAGTGATTCTTGCTGCAGCTCCTTACTGTGTACCTTTGTTTGCTGCTTCATTCAGATTTTCCTTTTGTCACTTAGGGCCACCTGACTAGTTTCCAGCAATCAGCTTTTAACCGGGTGATGGGGAGTGTGTCGTCATCCCCACGACAAACCCTCGACTATGATGATGAAGAAACAGATTCTGATGAAGACATCAGGGAGACATATGGATATGACATAAAGGTAAATTAATTTAGCATGGGTAATAGGGGATTGTCTGTGTGTGTGAACATCACCCTTATGGAATCAGTCTTTTTCCAAATTAGTTTAATTCACTTTGGAAGTGGATTCAGCTAAACCAGGAAAAGGCAGTTTTAGTCCAGAACAAGTGTTCATACATGGAGTTATTCAAGAGCAGTTGTTTCATTTTAAATTCACACACTACCTTATTCTAGATTAATTCCCATTTGTGGACAAGATACATAGTATGGCCTTGTGCCTTTCACAAAAGAGGTTTTTGATGTGTTTCTTCTGTACATCATGGATTTGGAGTGCTGAACATTTTTGTTTATAACATTCTTACTCAAAATTCAATGCGTCTGTCATATGACTAGATTTAAAACCCTTTTCTAGTACTAAATACTAGAAAACTCTGGATACTTGCACTTCTCAGGGTTTTGGGGGACACAAGCAGACTGGAGGAATTGTATTTTATACTATACAGATCAGGATGGGGACCATGTTCTAATTTTGTTACCTTTCCAGAGACATTATGTACTTGTCACAAATTAAATTAGTGCCCAAAACAGGAGTTCTTCACCATGCTACAGTGTAGCAGAAAGTGGGATTTGAAAACTCCATGCTCTGTAAGAAGTTTCCTGGTGCTCAATCTCCTTTTGCATTTCTGTATTCATCTGTTCTCTGTCCCACTTGTGTATGTGGAGGTGGAGTTGTTCACTCCCACCATGTGGAGGAAGTCAAGAGCACATCTCTGGATCTAAACATAAACTAAGCTCCTGGAACTATTTCAGAAACTAAAACTATTCTAATCAATAGGCTTTAGAAATGTTTTTGCTTCAGAAGAATTTTCATGAGAACTGCAGAGTTTTTTAGTAAAACCACCTTATGTAGCTAAATGTGTTTTCAGTAAGACTACATTAAAACAAAATACAAAATTTGTTCTCGGAGATGCCGCTCACTGTTTTCAGTGAAAAATGTGAGATAGTGTTCTCTGAGTGCTGGTCTACTGTATAGATTTTTTTCGACCAAGTTAGCTTTTTAGGCCAAAGCAGTGGTGGTGAACACACTACAATTCCCCCTCCCCATGCCGACCCAACTCCCCTGTTTTTGTGACAAAATAAAACCACCTCAACAAGACTCAGGGAGCTTTTAGCATCAAATTTTTAGTGACAAAGGGTCAGCGTACACACCCTACTTGGTTATGTCACAGTAAATGGCCGCCAGGAAGCGTCCCACAATGCCCATCCTGACTGCTCTGGTCAGCCGTTTGAACTCTGCTGCTCTGCATCCATTTGCTCCTCCCCCTTAAAGTCCTGGGAATTTTTGAAATTTCACTTCCTGCTTGGTTGGTGTGTAGAGCTCACATAGCATCTTCCCATCTGAAACACTAAACACACCTGCTTGAAGCGCATCAGAGCTTCTGGATCTGATCTGCAGTTGGGGAGAGGAGGCTGTGCAGTCCCAGCTCCTCTCCAGCTGAAGGAACTATGATACCTACGGTGAGATTTCTTGTGGCATGGCGGAGAAGAACTATGAATGGGACACGCTGTAGTGCTGTGCGAAAATGAAGGAGATGTAGCAGGGGTACCAAAAGGTTAGGGAGTCAAACCATCTGGTGTAGAGCTAAAGACCTGCTGCTTCTATGAGGATCTGCAAGCCATCCTCGGCGGTGACCCCACGTCTAATGCCAAGAGACCTGTGGATACCCTGTGGGCCCATAGGCAGCGGACACTGGACTCAACCCTGACAAAGAAGTCGTGGATGAGGAGGTCAAGTTTGACAACGATGCAGAGCAAGGAACTGGGTCACTTGATGACGTGAGGAGTTGGGACTTCTTCTCAACTCTGAAGGGTTTGAGCCAGTCCCAGTTCTCCAGCTTTGGTGTGCAGTATTCAGGACAGGAGAGCTCTGGTAAGTGATTTGTTTTGAGCTGATGCTGCTCGGTTACATGATACAGCTATCTTTTTTGCTTTGTTGCATTATACAACTGGTTGAAGGGATAGAAATGCACAAGAGTATCTGTGTTTGCATGTGCTTCCCGTTTCCCCATGCAGCTAGGAAGTGTGGTGGAAAAGTGTGTTACTGCACATGGAGATTTCATAGGGATCCCCCAGAGAGATCTCTAGTGAGTACCTCCAGGAAAGTTTCCTAATCTTCTGCCCGGAGATTCCTTGGCAGAGCTGCTTTGTTCTTTTTTGAGTGCTTTCTCATGTCCATTCCACTATAGGTGTGGGCACGCCTCTGTGCATGGTTACCCGGAACTTTTTCCTTTTAGCAGGTCCCGTAGGGCTGGCTCCGGTGCCCCCTGGATCCCCACGCACATGCCGCGGTATTTGAGGCGCTGCCAGCCCTACGCCCCCCTCAGTTCCTTCTTTCCACCTGTGACAGTTGGAGGAACTAGTCTTGCTCTCAGCAAGTACTATTGCCCTTGTTTGGACATGTTTGTTGTTCTAAGTTAGTTTTAGTTAGTTAAATAAAGTGTTGTTAAGAGTAGTTAGAGATAAGGCAAGTCCCTGCGGGGACTTCAAGCGGCTGGATTATGCCCCGGTTGCTGGGATTCAAGCCGTGTGCCTCCTGTGGGAAGGCCTTCCCGCTCAGCGACCCCCATGACCACTGCCTTAAGTGCTTGGGGGAAGCCTACAGAAAAGAGGTGTAAAATCTGCAGGGCTTTTAAACTGAGGACTCAAAAGGACTGAGAAATCTGGTTGAAAGCCCTGTTGATGGAGGCAGTGCTCCGCCCGGCATCCGAGCCGGCCTGCTCCACCTCAGCACCGAGCGTGATCTTGGTACAGGGTGCACCACCAGCACTGGCCTCGACTCGGCACCGCGCAACATCGCTGGCACTGAAGAGGAAAAAGCAGTGTGCAGAGCATGGACGCTGCCCTGCATGATCAGTACGGGCAGGGTCGAGTACGGAGATGCACCAGACCTGACCTGTCGAGTCGTCTCCAGTGCCTGCATCTCCGCTCAGGGAGCCTCCCCCGACTCCTGGGAGCGGGATTGTGGCTCTGCTGACACCATCGACACCAGAGGCTTTTCAGGTGGCAAGAGGCTTGTTGGCCTTGCCTACGCCATCTCCGCCCCCCTCTCCCCTGAGGGAGAAAAGGGCTGGTGTTACGGGAGAAGCCCGTGTTGGGTCCCCCCTGAATGGCGGTGGAAATCCCTGGTACAGGGAGGAAGATCTGCTGCTGGACGGTCTCCGAGGGTAGAGCAGAGCTGCTCCCCCAGCAGTCGCTCCAGGTAAGCAGTGTTGAGCCGACCTGCTCTGGCACAGGACGTGGCGCCTTTCTCTCTGCGCTGATGTTGATCCCCAGCACTGGAGGCAGCGCATGCCAGGAGGCAGCACCGGTTGAGGTCTGCCCGGCGGTGTTCGGACAGCTTCAAATCCCTGGCACCGTGACATTTTTCCTGTACCTAGATGATGCAGAACTCAGTCGCTGTCAGAGGACCCGGCACCGAGGTGTTTGCCTGTACCTAGATGGCGCAGATCCCGGTGGTCATTGGAGGACCCAGCACCACACAGTCCATGACGCAGAACCCGGTCACCGGAGTCCGGCTCAGTACCAGGGAGTTTGGAGCAGTGCTGACCTCAGTCACCGAAGGAATCTGCAGGGCTGCAAGGCAAGTGGCAGCGGAAATCATCGGTACCAAGACAACACTCTGGTACCTCTAGCTCTTCGGAGTGCACCTCTGTTTGTCAGCACCGCTTGTGATGATGAAGGCAGTCCTTATCCTCCTCCAGGTCGGAGGCGTCGAGAAGGCTGTCTGTGGCACGGAAAGGCGCCTGGGACCAAGTGACGTACACAGCACCGCTGGTCCAGGGACTCTGGACTCTCGGGGGGGGACAGTTGTCGAGAGAGCTGAGACCCCCACAAAGCATCACAGCTTGTGGTGCAGTCAGCCCCATGGTCAGTGGCCC
This sequence comes from Mesoclemmys tuberculata, assembly GCA_007922155.1. Lineage (NCBI taxonomy): Eukaryota > Metazoa > Chordata > Testudines > Chelidae > Mesoclemmys > Mesoclemmys tuberculata. Next base: position 97,462,084 of record ML675616.1, on the reverse strand, counting down.
CAACAATGAGTGCTGTTTGAACAGGCGCAAGCATTGTAATTATAGCGCTTTTTGATCATTGCTGTAACTTGCATCGACAACACTTTAGTGTAGAAAATGCCTTAGTTCAATTTGTTACCTTAGCGATGCAGCATTGAATTTCCTTCATGAGGCATATTAAGATTGAAATACTTGAGTACCTATTAGATAATCTTTATATTCTCTTAAAAGACAATGAAACATCTAATTTTAAGGGCTTTTTAAGGTAAATTCTATAGTTTCTAAAGGGAGCTCATTTTTTTCAGTCCTTATCTGCCTAACTTTTTTTAGTTATTACTTTTAGTACTTTTCAGACTCTCTCCAACATTTTAAACAATTTTCTCTGTAGTAGGTAAGAAAAAGTGCAATATAATTATTCTCTAATCCCATGAGAGAATCTTAGAAATTAAGGTTTGCAGTTAATTTGGCGTTCGTTTAAACAATCATTTAAAATAAAAATTCCAAATTTTCCCTTGGGCACAAGGTTGAGGAGTTTCTGAAAGATATGGAGGTTCACTGGGCTGTGATAAGTCATGACATGCTGGGAAAGATGGAAATGCTTGTGAAGGTTTGAGAGCTTTATAGCACTGCTGCTTAGATTTTAGGGAATGCGTTCTACAGTCATGGGACTTCAAAATCTGTTTAATCCCAGCATTCTGAAATCTTTGTAGTATAATAAATTAGACATGGAAAGGCATATTGGATAACCTGGTATATTACCTTTATTAATGCAGCATTATTGCCTTCAAAACACTTAGCTAGTAGTGTCTTGTTCTACATGCCCCAGGCAATGGGACTGAGACTGTTTCACAGCTAGGTAAACTTTTTGACAGTGAAATTATTGCCTGAGTTTTCAGGTATAAATCTCCTTAATTTCATAGAATCATTGAAAAATAGGGTTGGGACAGACTTCGAGGTCAGTTAGTGTAACCTCCTGCTGTGAGTTAAGACCAAATAAACCTGTACCATCCCTGACACATGTTTACCTGTTCTTAAAAACCAGCAGTGAATGGATTCCACAATCTCCCTGGAAAACCTATTCCAGTGCTTAACCATATGTATAGTTAGAAAGTTGTGGTGCCCAGAACTGGACACAATACTGCAGCCAAATCCATACCAGTGCTGATTAGAGTGGGACAGTTACCTCCTTTGTCTTATATATGATACTCCTGTTAATGCACCCCATAATATTAGCCTTTTTAGCAGATGCATCACACTGTTGACTTTTATTCACTTTCTGATCCACTGTAATCCTCAGATCCTTTTCTGCAGTGCTACTGCTTAGCTACTTGTTCCATATTTTGTATTAGTACATTTGATATTTTCTTCCCAGGTATAGTACTTTGCATTTGTCTCTATTGAATTCTTCAATTTATTAAAGTCATTTTGAATTTTAATACTGTTCCCCACAGTGCTTGCAAGCCTTTCCAGCTTGCTGTCATTTGCGATTTTAGAAAAATATGCTCCAGTCCATTTTTCCCAGTCATTAGTGAAATGTTGAATAGTACTGGACCCTGCACAGACCTTGCAACACATCTCCAGATACTTCCTCCAAGTTTGGCAGAAAAGAATTGATAACTACTCTTTGATTAGTCTCCCAACCAATTGTGGTTCATCCTATTACACCTAGTTTTTTACTTTGTCCCTGCATCTTTGGTTGTTAACTCCATAAATATTTGATGGATGTAATCATTAGCTGCCCTTAATTAATTTTTCTCAACTCCTTGAAATCTTGATAATGTGGTGTCCAGACCAGGGCAAAGTATTCTGATGCAATTTCACCACATTGGTAGATGGAGGAGAACTCTTGCCTTCAGCTTTGATGGGTCTAAAATTGCTTTGACTTGTTTGTCCTGCAGTGCAAATACATATTTGATTTAATCTCTGCTATCACTTCTTTCAGTATTAGTTTTCCAGTTTTCTCCTTATCACTGAATGTTTCAAAATTTTTATCCAAGTTTGCTGACATTTTTTCTCAAGCTGAAGATCACATCTGTCCATGTCCTTCACTTCTCTATGGCCATTTGTATTTTTGTTCTGCTGTTCCTGCTTCCCAACTCTAGAGCTTTCTGCAGATTGCATGAATGTGTCATTTACTCCCTCTTAAATGCTTCTCTGGAATGAAAAACTCGATTTTAAGACTATATTTGAGCTCTTGAGCCCCTCTTTCCCCCCACCCCCAGTCATTCTGGGCAACAGCACAGTTTTGTCACTCAACTCTATAATCTGTGTCCTCTGATTCTGCCCTTTCTTGACCCCACAATCAATCCATATCTGAATCTTGCCACTTACTTCTGCATGACATCTCTCTAAGATCTGGCCTTTCCTGTGTCCATGTTGCTAACCCTCTAGCTCAGGCCCTTAGTATATGTCAATGTATCATGTTTGCAGCCTTCTCCTTCTTGGTCTTAATAAATGCCATCCTTCCACCTTATTATCTGTTAAAAAAGCTCCTGTAACTATCTGAAATTATTGCTTAGATCATGTCGCCCCTTCCTGTTTGATCCTCCTTCCAAGACTTCCCCTTTTTTACAGCAGCAAGCACAAACTTATTTCTTCACTTTTAAGTTCCTTCATGGCTTCTCTGTGCAGTACCTTTATCTTTATCGCTGTATACCTCTGCTCTGCCAAAGATGCCAGCTGTTGTTCACTAGTTAGATTTTCCCACAAGCATCTTTGTTTTCTCCCATGCTATTCTTTATGCATGGGATTTGCTCCCTGTTAAAAATCTGCGATCACTACATTATTCTTTAACTGTCTCCCTAAAACTTACTTATGCATTGATTCTAATAAAATGCTTGATATTAGCCGAGCAACTAGTGCTTTGTGACCCCCTGCTTATTACGCAGATCATAATTGTCTCATAGTTAGCTTGTGCTCCCCACATCTTTTTATCCATTTGTTGTTTCTCATCTTGTTCTTAAATTGTAAGCATTTGGGAGCTGGGACCATCGATTTTTGTTTTGTTTTGTTTGTATATAGTGCCAAGTACACCAAAGCCCTGATTAGAGCCTCTAGGTGCCACTGCAATATAAAATAAATAAAAATTAATTGTAGTATTAAATTAAAATCAGGGAAAGGGAGCTTTAACTTTAACCAGCCCAATTCTTCAATCTGTCAAAGTGTCTAAGTAGGCAGACAGTTGTGGATTCTCTAAGTTAACAGTTTCATGTTGGTCTCTTCACACATTATGTAGAGTTCATGAATGTCTGATGATCCCCAATTAAGTGTGACAAAACAGTCCAGTAATTTGTAATTTAATCTGGAGACTAACTTTGCACAGCAGATGTCAACTGCAAATAGAAGTCCTTGGTTCCATACTAATAGGTATAATGACCCTATTTAGTCACTACATGTTTTTCAAAATTCTGGGCCTCTTGACAAGAAATTCACGGCATTTTAGGTCTAAAAATTGCTTTAGGATGCCATTTTCTAATGAATTACTTTCTATCCATAGACAGATGCCAAATTTAACAGCCCTTGTCAGTGCACATCCTGTCCTGAAATCCCTCCAGAAGTGTGAAGTGTACATTTGCCTATAAACCCCTTGTTATTGGGCCTCAAGAGCAGGGACCTCCATGGTGTATCATTCTGTTGACAATGGATTTCACACCTGGGGACTAATGTGTTGGGAAACCTATGAAATCACTGATTTTTTTTTTCCCCACTCCACTCAATCAATGTTTATGGAACACATTGCCCTCTCTAGAGCTGCTTCCATCATCTCATTATTTAAATAGAGATGTTAATTGCACCATACGCTGATACTGTCAATTTCTGTGGAAAGGTTATTCTGAGCAGGTTCTAGAACCAGTGGGTTTTTGAGGATTCTCTTAGGATCTGCTCTGAAGTAGATAAATTCTAGCTGTAACAACCTATGTGTGTGTTTCTCACTCTGTGGCTTCTTCAGGATAATGCCAGTGTGAAATCTTCAAGCAGCCTGGAACCCAATCTGTTCTGTGATGAGGAGATCCCCATCAAATCAGAGGAAGTAGTGACACACATGTGGACAGCTCCCTCATTCTGTGCTGAACATGCATATTCATCTGCTTCCAAAAGCTGTCCTCAAGGTATTACCTTTTCTATGCATTAGTTGTTGGGGGGGGTCTGAGCCAGTGGTTGGGAATCCCAGCCAGTGAAGGGTAATGCTAGTCACCTGAGGTATCATGTTTACAAGTGGGAAAGGCGCAGCTAGTGTTCAGTGTATCAGGGAATGTGCAGTAGAAATATAGCAAAATTCTTATTTTTGCTCATGCTCAGTGGCTGTGCCAATGTCCAAAATTTCTGTTTGAGCCTTCTCCACCCTCAGACTGTTTCTGAAAAATAATACACCATTGTCTCGTTTCTGACCACCTTCCTGTCTGACCTTTCTGATTTGCTTTCTGTTTGAAAGGTTCTAGCACCCCAAGGAAGCAGCCCCGGAAGAGCCCTCTGGTGCCTCGCAGTTTGGAACCCCCTGTGCTAGAGCTGTCGCCTGGTGCCAAGTCTCAACTTGAAGATCTAATGATGATAGGAGATCTACTGGAGGTATCCCTGGATGAGACCCAGCATATCTGGCGGATTTTACAGGCCACACATCCACCCTATGAAGACAGATTCCTTCATATCATGGAGGTATAGATGTGGAGGAAAACTAGCATAAAACAAAATTGAGTCAACATTATTTGAATTTGCTATTTTTTTTTAAAATGTAACTTCAGATGATTTTTCAGTGGGTTTTTCCTTTGGCATCTTGCCTCTTTTTAAAAAGAAATAGCCTCAGATCCAAAAGAACCCAGACGTCAGTCACCACTCTGTTTAGCTTGCTCTAAATACATACTTACCTCTTGTAAATTGTTCCATCATTCTTTTCAGCTCAGCATTCCTTTTCAGGTGGGCACCTGACAGCAGGTCTTTTCAGACACCTAATCATCTTCCATATGCTATAGCAAGAACTACTGCCTCATTGGTTGTGCTTATTGTATAGTAAGAAACATTCCACTGCTTTCCAGAAGCTAGTGGAATTGCTTTTATTAAACCTGCCCAAAAAAAGAGAGAATTCGAAACACAGAGAACCGTAATTTTAAAAAAATTAAGATTGCAAAGCAAAGCATTCAGAAGTAATGAATGAATGGTTCAGAACATGAGCCATTTTGAAAGGAGAATGGGAAGACCATTATTTCAAATAAGTAACAAAGACTTACCCTTCTGTCTAGCTTTATATCCATTTGTTGTTACCAGATGTACAATATTTTATTGGTGGAGAAGGAAATTATGTATACACATGTTCTTGCCCATATTTTAATAAAAGATTTTGGAGAAAACCAGGAAAAAACCCAGTGAGGGTTTTCTGTTCAACTTAAACTGCTGCTCCCTTTTGCATATACATTGCAGAGCTCTTATTATATGATCACACACTTTTTTCCCCTCACAAGACCTGCCTCATTCATTTCTCACATTGGATAGAGAATGTGTGAATTGGTCTGAGGTCCATTCCAAAGCACCCTTACCTCATTCATTCCTGAAGTTGCATAGTGTACATAAATAAGCTATGCAACTTCTGGGAGAGGAAGCAAGCACCTGTGATTAAACTGAATTGGAACTCAGGATACCTATAGGCTTTCTAAGGCACCTCAGGCAGGTCACTTAATCTTTCTTCCTCTTTTCTGCATCTGTAAAAATGGGGATAATGATTTGTGACTTCACATAGGTGTGGAGGATAAGTGCCTTAAATAAGTTTGAGATAGTACATTGATGAGCTCCACAGTCAAGTTTATAGAACAGAGAATTCCTTATTCACTTCAAGTTGTGGATGGTATACAGGAAATGAGGAATGGGGTTACACACTGAACAATGAGGGTAGAAAGAAATATTGAATAGTTGCCGCATTCACTGAGCCCTGTCTATCTTGTACACTGAATAAGGTATGGTTCTTTCAGGAAAACCTAGTATGTCATCTAGGAAGACTGTAGCATAATGCCTGCACACAAAAAGACAGAGTCAAGGTTTTGTGTGCAGCTGTAAATTTTTTGTATTCTTGTGGCACCCAGGAATCTCAGTCATGAAGGAAGTCCCGTTGAGCTAGGCACTGTACAAACACAGAACAAAAAGGTAGTCCATGTCCCAAAGAGCTTCCTTCATCATTTTCTGACTTGAGTGCTTTGCTGTGTAACCTTAATATTCCTTTAATATTGTTTTAGTGCGCAGTTATTTTGAAAAAGTAGCCTGTGTGCTTGCTGTCAGAGCACCTCCAAGCAAAATAGTTTGTAATGTAGACATAGACTATAGCTGTCTGTGCAGCAGATGAGTTTTAGATTAACCTTTGGTAAAGCTTTTTTTGGCCCAAACTACTAATTTTAAATGGAAAATCTTTATAGACTCAGTTAGTTTGCATTTAGCTCTGTCCTAGTTGGCTTTTTAAAATGGAAACTTGTAGAGAATTTGTTTTAGGCTCAATAACTGAACTGGATATTTGATGATAAAAGGCGTCTTGCTTGACAAATGGTTTGAGGCATGTGCTTAGTCTCTATCAGCATAACTAGGGCTTTAGCACATGGTTTGACGGTGCATGTAAGGCTCCTGTACTCATGCGAAGGAGGTGGTTTACTTTGTGAATCCTTTGGATGTAAATAGGGTTTAGTGCTAAGGATGTTAACTGTAGTAGCAACAGTTGCCTGTTTTCTCCCCCTCCAAGCCTTAACTCTGGTCTGAATCAGACCTTTACATTGTTTTAAAGCGCCTGCAGTGGTGCCACATGTGGCATTTAGAATGGTTTTCAGTTTGGAATCGGTTCTGTTTATGCACCCTGTTTCTGTCTCCCCCACTTTGAGTACCAAGGTATCTTCTTGAAAAAGAGACCTGTTTTTAGTGTTCACCACTTGCTGTGTTTTTATTTCCCACCCAAAGTAACAAGTGGTTACTGCGGAAACAATTATAAACAGCAAGATTCCCCTAGGATGGGAAATAAGTAAGAATAGACAAACATTTAAAGAACAAATGATTTGTCTTCCTACAAATATCTTTTACGTTAGTCAGCGAAGTAGTATAGCAACTGCTTATCCAGAATCCTTTCTCCTAGATTGTTTTGCTTTTCGATAGGCTGTCATTGACTCTTGACCCTTTCTCTCCTTACACAGTTGAATCTGATTTCATTCATCATTTCACTCTGGCAAGCTGAATGCTGGGAAGGGAGTCTGCTTTGTTTAAACTCTGCCTTCCCACATGGTAGTCAAGCAGAGCTTTCTTCACCCAAAACCTGGGGAATGGGAGGTAGAGATGGGAGGATGTCTCCAATAGACTATGGAAATGTAGCAAGTGGAATTCTCTCAATTTTAAAATTTCTCCTTTTTATGAAGGATGACAGCCTGGATGAGAGACCATTGAAAATGAGAGGCAGAGACTCTTCTGAGCGGAAACGGAAGCGGAAGCTGGAGAGGGTAGAGCAGTTATTTGGAGAAGTCAAGCAGAAGTCTAAAGAGCTGAAGAAACTGGAGAAACCCAAAAAGAAAAAGCTGAAACTAACCATGGACAAGACAAAGGAGTTGAATAAGTTGGCCAAGAAGCTGGCCAAAGAGGAGGAGCGGAAGAAAAAACGAGAGAAGGCAACTGCAGCAAAAGTGGAGCTGGCAAAGGAGAGCACAGAGAAAAAGAGAGAGAAGAAGGTGCTAGATATACCGTCGAAGTATGACTGGTCAGGAGCTGAGGAGTCTGATGATGAGAATGCAGTGTGTGCTGCACAGAACTGCCAAAGGCCCTGCAAGGATAAGGTGAGTCCTAGCTTATGGGGTGGTAATGAAAACCCCTTTTAAGAGCTATTTAACGTTAACAGACTTTGAGCAGCGGAGATGGATGTGGTTAATACGCTAGATGTATGAAGGATGGTAGGCCGGTGTGGCTTCTAGAATACTGAGCAGACCGTCGAAGTAGTTCATAGAATACAGTCCTGCAGTCTGTTCCAAGCCTGAATCCTTAGCATCAGCATGCTGCATAGCGACTGTGAACTAAACCCCACGTTCCAAATATTGTCTCAAGCTGTGGGAAAAGGGTGGCTGGGGAGGTAGAATCTGGAAGCAATTCTTTCATTTGAATGGAAAAGTTATGCACGTGCAAGCCGCCTTCTATATCCTTTGTTGCTGATAATATGGAAGACATGCTGACTTGACCCCAAGGGGTTAATTCTGTGTTTTAGCTAAACTGTTTCCTGGCCCTTGAATGTTTCTGAACAAAAGTCTAAAATGGACATGCAGTCCTCATAAATGAAAATTAATCTTCCCTAAGCTTTTACATAAAGCCTTTGAGCCATGAGGCTGCAGGTTGACTGAAACCACAAGCTGTACTGCCCCACTTCTCTTGTTGGAGGTAAATCTGCAGGGGTTTGGGAATTAATTGGATTATAGTAAAAGAAATCTTATCCGCCTTCTTTGGATGTTCCAGGTTGTGGTCCTGGGTCTCCTAAGTAGCTTCTTTTAGCTCAGAGTAATGGAGGTGATCAGACTCCCTTAAAAATATTTGTCTTTAGATTAAATGAATTTTTTCACCAGACGACCCGAATAGAAGCCATTAACTTGTTGCAGTGTAATTCTAAACTGTGTTGTATATATTTTGGGGAGTGAGGGTTAAAGGACTCCGTGACTATCAGGAAGATTTTTGTGTTTTTGAGACTGGGTTGTGGAGTTAGTGTCTTGATTGAAGTGGTAAAAGACTAATTACTAGGAATTCTTAAAAACTAAACTGAGCCAAATGCTAGAAAATGAAATGTAGAGAACAATCCTGCACTGATGGGATCTAATTGTTCTTTTCAGTCTACCTTATAAATGATATTGCAGGATATAGTAAATTTTGACTTGAAGTGAGGTTCTTATTCCAAGTAGTGCCTCTGAGTTTACATCTTGATAAAGTATATTTTCATTTAAGTAGATTAACTTGATATAAGCAATATATGTAGTATGTGTAGTGTTCTAAAACCAGTAAGAATATTCCTTAGAATTGGTGTTTTCCATAGGATAGACATGTTTTTGTATATGTATATTTACAAAATAAAATGTACAAAAACAAATACCCTAGCCCTATTAGTAGATGTCAGACACTGGAATATAATTACTGGAACTGTGGGCATTATTTGTTGTTGGTCACTTTTTCAACCCATGCAGATACAGTTTGATTATAGAATCATAGGACTGGAAGAGACCTTGACTGGTCTTTTAGTCCAGACTCCTGCACTCAAGGCAGGACTAAGTATTATCTACACCATTCCTCACAGGTGGTTTGTCTAATTTGCACTTAAAAATCTCCAATGATGGAGAGTCTACAGCCACCCTAGGCAATTTATTCCAGTGCTTAACTACTGGGACAGTAAAGAAGTTTTTCCTAATTTTCAACCTAAACCACCATTGCTATAATTTAAGCCCGTTGCTGCTTGTCCTATCCTCGCAAGTTAAAGAGAACAGTTTTTCTCACTCCTTGTAACAGCCGTTAGCTGTTGTAACACTACAGTCAGCCATTAGCTAACAGCTCAATAGGTTTGGACTTTTAGGTGGTCAAACGTTAGTGGAGGTAGAAATACAACTAAGGTCATGTGACCCTGTCTTGGCCAAAATGAAATAAATTAGTTTCCCTTGTTTTCTGCAGCTGCAAAATCCACACAGTGCAGAATTTGGCTACAGAATCTAAACTTTGATTTATGGGTTTAGTCTTTATAGTGGCAAAAATAATCTTCCAAATGTCAATCTCTGCAATGTTGTGTTCATTTTCATATGTAATTGAACTAAAATGTCTAGCTTGGAATTTACTTGAAGGTGCTGCAAAAAGTTCAATGTGCTGCAGAAATTGAGGGCTTTGCTGTAGAATTTAGGTTCAGTGTGCTGAAAGACTCCATGAAGCCATGAAAGTATATATCCACTTCTAACAGCCCCCTTCATGTGCTGTTGCAGCTTTTTGCATGTATGGGGAGTGGGGTAGGACGAAGAAGATAAGATAAAGAGTAAAGGAAGGATTTGAGGCAAAACTGAAGAAGTGACTTGGTAGCTGAGGGGAGGCAGGGAAGAATTTCAGCTAAATAGGGTAGTACAAGTGAACGAGCTCCCTAAATTTGGAAAGTAATTGAGGGAAGTCAGAAAGTCCAGAGTGAGCAAGTAAACAGATCTGAGTTCAGTGTGGGTAGGCCAACTCCATGAAGCTTTTGGAATACTATAAAGCAGTTTGAATTGGATCCTGATATACAGAGTAAGTTGGTGGAACCAGGAAGTTGGTGGAACCAGGAAGATGGGAGTAATGTTCTGTTTCCTGGAGCGAGACTAGCATAGCAGAGAATAAAAAATTATGAAAATCGTAGGAGAAGATGGCTATTGAGAGTGAGTAAGGATTTCATCTGAGGCCGGGTCAAAGGAACAAAGGAATAATTCTGGCAGGTTTCTTCATATTCCAGCTCTGCCTCTTACTACCTGAGCCATGTGAGAACAAAGGAACATAGGTCAAGTTGTGGATGATTGGGTGTTCAGCTTGGCCCTGGAAGCAAAAGTAAGGCCTACGTTGGAGGAGAATGATAAGACAGTCATGGGACAAAAGCTTTCCCCCTGTAGAAAAAGCCTTCATTGTTTGAAGTTATGCTTTAATGTCAAACATTACTTGTAGATGATACATGTGGCTAGATCAGCTGGATCATAATATTAATGGTTGAAACCAGCAATTAAGAGTCTAGGAGGGAGAAAAGAAATAATTAGAGATGAAAGTTAGTGAAAGGTTGAGGCAAAAGCAAAGCAATTAGGTTCTTCTTGTACCTAGTGAAGTGTGTTAGTTCACTGGCTCCTTATTGAAGACCCTTGGGGAAAAGTGACAGATGGTTCTGAAATCTTCAGTATACGAGGAAACAAACTGAATAGTTTTAGTACTTTGAAAATCAGAAGGACACTGGTTTAGGTAAAGTGGAAAGTGAAGTCCTCTTATTTCAGAATATTACTGAAGATAAGGAGCATGGTCACAAGTAGGAAGGATCAGGTAAAGGTTTTTCAGAGTGAGGAATAGAGATTGGAAAGGGAGTCTGCAAGGAGGAGCTTTTGTTCAGAAAAGCTGAGATAGTGGCTTTGATGGATGGTATCTGAGCTGGTGTTATGTTGAAGAAATAGGAGAGGAGACAGAAGTGGCGATTAATAGCCATTTTTCAAAATAAAAAACATAGAAACACCTCATGGGGTAGAGTCATTAGGTAGTTGAAATAGGGAGTCTGGAATGGGCATTGTGAGTACCTTGAGCTAGGATAGGAAAGGAACTGGGTCTTTGTAGTAGAGGGGTTTGGTAGATAGTAAGTTATGATGGATGCATCTCTCAGGAGCCTCAGTTGGGACTACCCTCTCCATCTGTTTAGGTGAAGGCAACTGGACTGAAGTTCATGGAGGTGATCTGGAAGGGAGGGAAGGGGATGGGATTGAAGAAGGGGAGTAGAGAAATGGGTAAATTAGTTGGGGTAAATTAGTATGTTTTAAATGAGAACTATTTATTTGGAATTAAAGTCCACAGGAAGAAGATCCTGGACTGGTTCAGTAGGGTGAGCAAGGTTAGTGATGCCTTCAGTGGGACAAAAGGTGAGAGCTGATTTTGTGCATATGTAGCAGAAAATGAGGGTTTACTTGCATCAAAAAGTTGAGTGCAACTGACTAACTGTGGAATGAGGTTTGAAGAAAAAGGAAGTGAGGCAGGGAAGAGTGACAGATAGGGTATCACAAGTGAATGATCTCCCCTTAATTCTGCTTGTTGAGTGTAGAGAGACAAGTCAGAATTCAGTGAGCAGGTGGGAGAGTAGGTGGATATGAGCTCAGCAAGGAAGTCCATGGTGTCTTCTGAAAAGCAGAATTGCAGTTCTGAATTAATCTCAGGCCCAGTGTAACTCTGCTGTGTAGAGAACTGTATAAAGACAAATTAAACTTTCTTTTACATCACAGTGCTCTGTGTTCGAACTGCTCAATCACCTGTATCATCTCTTCTGTGCTTCCTATTTATGTTCACTTAGCATACAATTAATTAAGTATTTGATTTTAATGTTAAGAAGCAAAAAAATTAAGCACCGCAGAAGACGGAAAGCCTGTTAAACAATCAGTGGGATCACTGAATGTTCAGGGTGCTAAAAGAGTATTCAAGGAAGACCAAGGCCATTGCAGAGAAGCTAAATTAATTCTTTCCAATGGTCTTCACTGCGCAGGATGTGAGAGAGATTCCCACACCAGAGCCATCCTTTTTAGGTGATAAATCTGAGGAATTGTCCCAGATTGAGGTGTCAGTAGAGGAGATTCTGGAACAAATTGATAAAATTAAACAGTAATAAATCAACAGGAACAGATGGTATTCACCCGATAGTTCCGGAGGAACTCGTATAAGAAATTGCAGAACTACTAACTGTGGTATGTAAGCCAGCACTTGAATGGGCCTCTGTACCAGATGACTGGAGGACAGTTAATGTAACACTGCGGCCTTTTTTTAAAAAAGGCTCCAGATGCGATCCTGACAATTATAGGTGGTAAACCTAACTTCAGTCCCAGACAAATAGGATGAAACTGTTGTAAAGAACAGAATTATCAGGCTTTAGGTTGAATCAGGCTTTATTGTTGAATTATCAACCATAGGTTGGGAAAGTGTCAAACACAACTTTTGTAAAGGGAAATCAGGCCTCACCAATCTATTAAAATTCTTTGAGGGTCTCAACAAGCATGTGGACAAGGGTGATCTGGGGATATAGTGTTCTTGGACTTTCAGAAAGGCTTGGATGAGATTCCTCACCAAAGGCTCCTAAGCAAAGTAAGCTGTCATGGGATAATAGGGATCTTCTCATGGATCAGTAACTGGTTTTAAAAAAAAGACAGGAAACAAAGGGTAGGAATAAATTATCTCTCTCCATTCTGAAAACTAAATAGTGCTGTCCCCCAAGGATCTGTACCAAGACCAGTGGTGTTCAGTATATTCATAAATGATCAGGAAAGGGGATGAAAAGTGAGATGGCAGAGTTTGCAGACAATAGAAAACTACTCAAGATAGTGAAGTCCAAAGCTGACTGAGAAGAGTTACAAAGTTCTCTCTCAAAACTGGGTGTCTGAACAACAAAACGGCAGATGAAATTCAGTGTTGAGAAATGTAAAGTATTGAACAATGGAAAACATAGCTACAGCTATACATATAAAATGATGGTGTCTAATTTAGCTATTACCACTCAAGAAAGAAATATTGGGGTCATCGTGAATAAATCGCTGAAAACATCCATTCAATGTGCAGTGTCGGTCAAAAAAAGCTAACAATGTTACGAACTGTTAGGGACAGATAAGAGATTTATACATTGGCAATATGATATTTTATATCTTATGCACATACCTTGAATACGGTGTACTATTCTGGTTGACCCATCTCAAGATTAAAAAGACTGGGACTTTATCAGCCTAGAAAAGAGACAACTAAGGGAGAATATAAGTCTATAAAATCGTGAGTAATGTGGAGACAGTACAGGGCTAGCTGGACCAATATGGCCGTTTTTATGTTCTTATGATGCATACATACAGTGGTTTTATCTTCGGACCACTGCTCTTTAACCATTTCCCCCACCTATATCTTCAATACACCCAGGACAAATATATTTTGATAGGTGGCTGGGCACAGCTAGATATTAAAAGCTAGACTTATTCCACAGTATCAGAAAGAAAGACAAGAAATAGAATTCAATTCTATAAAATCCTTAGAAGGTTGGATTTTATAGCAAAAGTTGCTTTGTCTGGTAAAGTTTCATAGCAGGTCGTAGTCCCACTGATAATCCACAGGGATGTTGGGAAAGTTGATAAAAACTAAACCCCAAGTCAAGTAGAAATGAGAAGGAAAACCTTATCTTAGAGTTCACTCATGCACCAGGTGGGGCTTCCTCTTCACTTGTTCCGGATCAAAAGCATTCAGGAAGTGTTGTTTTGGGAGGATTGATCACCTGCATAGATCTGAGAATTGTTTTATAAATTCATTTCAAATGCTGATTTTTTTTTTTATATATTTGAGAACATCAAAACTGCTCTGATACTGCCTTTCAGGTAGGCTTCTCTGTGTTCTAAAAAGTTAGTTTAGAAACTGCTGTTTTTGTCGGTAATCTGTATTGGACTCTTCTGGGAGAGGGGATAATTATAGCTAAAATTTTTTTTAAAAATATATAGTACTTTTGTCTGAAAAATGGCCATTGTATAGGCACTATAGTTGCTTTTTCCCAATGGCTGGTCCTTGCCTTCTGGTAACATGTATTCCAGGCTTTCTTGGATTTCAAAAGGTTTTTTCAGTTTAACATTTCCATTGTAATTGATCCATAGGAATCAGGATAATGCTAATCCATTCTCTTTGCATGTGTTAAAAGTGCTTTTTGTTTGCCCTGGGGTAGGCCTTCATGCATCTGCATAAACTTGTCAGCTTTCTTGGGTGTTTCTGCTTTCTTGGGCACTTAAAGATATCGGCATAAATAGAAGGGATTATCTTGGGGCAAGATTCCTAAATGTATAGGCTGGATACGGTGCAGGTAGCATGAAGGCAAGTTGGATTTATGAAATTCCCCACATCGGTTTGAGAAGAGTGTCTTCATATTGTAAGATGTGATAGCACAGAAGGCCCTTTATCAGACTCTGATCTGTTGATACTACTCAAGTGTACTGAAACCGTACCTCAACTATTGGCCACACTAAAACTATGCATCTTCTGCATCCTTAGGACAATACTGAGTGTGAAGTGATTCAGCTGTAGAAGGCAATGTCAAGTTTGTCTAAATATCTTCCTTATTTTGGTCCCAGCAAAGAACTGTTTAGCTGCCATTGTCTGTTTATCCAAGCAGACTCCCAGGCTTATTTTCTGACACTGATCTGGAAAGTTAAATCTGTCATCTTTCTCCCTTGTCATGTTCTTCATGTGGTGTTGATCTTGTCTCTTGCAGGTAGACTGGGTGCAATGTGATGGTGGCTGTGACGAGTGGTTTCATCAGATTTGTGTTGGCGTCTCTCCGGAAATGGCAGAGAATGAGGATTACATCTGTATGAACTGTGCAAAGAAACCAATGCAGGGCCCAAGTAGTCCAGCTCATGCACCACCTCCCCCCTTCTTATTGAGCTACAAGCTACCGATAGAAGATCTCAAGGAGACAAGTTAGCAGCCACTCAGTCTCTCTGGGACTTGGGGAAAACGGACCACCGAGACCCTACTGAAAAAGGGTGTTTGAAGCTAATGTAGCCACTCAGCCTCACTTCCAAGGATGTACAGCCCTGCAGCAGAGATGGTCCCTTATTGCTGGCTTCCTCTGTACAATGGGGATGTCAGAGGCACAGTGGTTCCAGCCCATCAATGCAGACACCCCGTCTGTGGAAGTTCCAGCCAATATTTTAAACAAAAGTGTTTCCAGCTGTGAGTGTGGGTGTTGCCTTCAGAGACTGAGCAGACATGAGGCTGTTAGATTAGACACGTGGGGGTGTTAGAAGAGCAGTTGTGAAACGGGAAGTGAGGTTGGCCTGGAATTGCTGGGCACTGGCTGGAATCTCAGCCCTACCAGGCTGCCCCAGGGAGTCATATTGTCCATGCAAAGATTTGGACGTTCAGTCCAGTGGTCTTGCCATACCCACTGAGCCAACAGGGAAATGTATGGGGATAATGGACCTTCCTCAATGGCCAGGCAGCTCACACTACACTACGGGGATAAAAGGGGGTGGCTGATTGGCTCTTAGTTTCCATTTTATAGTTATAGGGCAAAGGAGCTTAAGGTCTCAGAAATCAGCACTGGTTCTGTTTACCAAAAAGACACCCAGCCCCACCCCACCATGTATATTTCTGTGACGGGGAAAAGTCGACCTCCCTGTTCTGAGGAGGTCACAAAGCATCCGTTAAGATGTCTAGCTGTGTCAGAGTTTTGGAAAGCGAAGAGCACGTTCCCCCACTACAGGGGTCACCCCTCCTGTTCTAGGCTTGGTTAATGTTCCGTGCTCCTGTATGTTATGGTTGTCTGACACAGGCTGGAGCTGGTGGAGAGATACAGCAACGTGATCTATGCCCGGGGATGGGGAGGAACAAGGACAGCCCACTTACTACATGGGTTACCCTGACATGTGCTTCTGTGAAAACTTCCACTCCCAAGTATTTCCAGTGTCACAAGGCTACAGGCATGGCCTCAAGTGATACCAGCAAGCAGTCTGCAGATCGCAGCGCAGATCGCCTCCCTGCTGACTGTGCTGGATACCAGCCTACAATCCACAGCAGATGCAGTTGGAAGTTGCCCCCGGCTCCGCCGGAGGACAGAGGGTGTGGGGGAATCCTGGGTGACAGTTGTTTTAGTAAATCCATTTTTTAAAAAGGACTTGTTTTTACTTTTTTCTAAATGTCTCAGACTACTGACTTGTTCTATAAATAGATTATTTTTCTTTGATTTTTTTATACTTATCACTGTTACCAGCAGCACAGAGACAGAGGTTCACAAAGCAAAAAACCTGCCCGTGGGCTTGGTTTTTTTTACTCCATTCCTTCCTTGTAGTACAAGGAATTAGCAGTTATCTTCCCCATCCTAGCCTAACCAGCTGCCTGTGTTTAAATAGGTAAATGCATTTCACGTGCTACCTTCGTGTTTGGGTTTGTTCCTGTTAGCGAGGCACCTGGGTCTTGCTGACTCCAGTCTTTGCTGGCTTTATGTATGTGAGTGTCGGAAGCTGGCCACTGTGCTGTCTTGCCCCTTTTCCCTGTTGTGTTTCCATTCTGCTACAGTTCCAGGAGTGTTGTAAGTAGCGTCCAGTCTTACTAGAAGCTGGGCTGGGATTTAAAAAAAAATTGACAAAAACAAGTGGTCTGTCTTGACTGTTGTGTGTCCCTTCTCTTGTATTTTAATATTTGGAGGGTTTTTTAGCTGGCTCAAGTACCACCCAACGATTTCCAGTCAAAAAAGTAACTAGAACTTCAACTCAGTCTGCTTAGTGTAGCTTAACTTCACCTGACTGCTTGTCTGTTCCTGACACCTGGGAAGTGGTTTAAAGGGGGAGACCTGGGCCTTTGGCAGAGGAAATAGAGTTTAGACACTGAGAGACGGGGTAGATATTATAGGGATTGGAGTGCCTTGGGGTGAGAAGTAGATCTGGTCACTTATGGCCACTTGCAGACTAGTATAGTAACTGCATCCAGTTAAGAAATTTGTGGCCTAGGAGTGGGGAGTGATGCCATAGCAAACTGAACCGGGATTCATTCCTATTTATATCCTTTCTTTGCAACCCATCGTAACTAGAAACTCCAAATTGAAAACTATCCCTCTTGTTAGCCCAATATTTTGGTAAATTAGTGAAGGCAAGTCTTACTTTCCTTTACATTGTAAAAGGGTTGGTATTCTGCCTTCTTTCAATCAGGACTGACTTAGCATTTCTCCGTGAAGAGAGACCTGTCACCAATGAGTGAACACTTCAGTAAATCGAATTACTCAACTTAAAAATTGAGTAACACCTAAAATCCATGACAGTGGGGAAAAATATGGTCAGCATCTCCTCTTAGACTAATGATTTGAAAACACTGTCTTGATGGAGGCAATACTATATGTGACTTATATCACAAAGAGAACCTTGAAGAGCATCCCTTAGCAAACAGGGTGAAAGTCCATGTTCCTCTGAGCCAGGATAGGGAGAATCTTCAACCTGGTGCCTTCCAGAGAACCAGGGAGTCAACGAGGGAAGAATCACCAGCCAGAGGATGCTGTGTTCAGTTGCTCTGCCCGTTCCTTGCAGGCTTAAAGAACGCTAAACAAAAAGCAGATGCGTAAGTACTGGAATTGGACACAATATTAATTGCTGCTTTTTTAGGTTGTCACCCCTTTGAAATGCTAGATGTATGTACGAACTCAGAGTACCTAATCTCTGATGTGCAGTGTGCTTTCAAGTAAAGTTTTCAGAACAAAGACAAAAGGTCATAGCTTTAAAGTGTAACTTTATTTAAAAAAAAAAAAAAAAGCAAAATGCCTCTCAAAGGGTGAGTGATAGTGTAAACTACATTGATTAAATAACTCGGAAAGTTTATGAAAATCTGGGTGTGGTAGAAGAAAGCACTATTCAAAACCATAAAAGTATGCTTAGAATTACATTCACGAATCACTAATTGCTTAAAAATTTGGATTTTGTGTTTGATTGTGAGACCTTTTAATAAAACAAAAACAACCCCCCCCTCTTGCCCCCAAAGCTAAACGGCAGAAGACAGTTCCTTAAACTTCTACCGTTTTTTTTCAAATGTAGTAAGCTCACTTGCCATAGCCAGAACTGTAAAATACATACTAAAATCGGGTGTTCTGGTGCATACAGACCTAAAGTTGACCCCATAATATCCTACTAAAGAAATTAACTGTTCCTGATGGTGTTTCTCTTCCTGAGATTAATTTTTTTTATTGAACCTAGAGAGGAACATCCAGTGCACAATTAGCATGTCGAACATACTGCCATAAGATATTGAGATCAAGAGCTTAGCAGGATTTAAAAAAGAATTAGGCATTTATGTGTTTAATGAAAATACCCACAGTTAAGCTAAATGGTGTGAGTGTGAGATCGGTCAATTTAGAATGCAGTCACTCAGACAGGAATTCCCTAGATCAGTAGGGCTTAACATCTTAGAAAAACTGCCATGGAATCTTTGGAAATAAAAAATGGTCAGGCTTTGGTTGTAGGTCTTGTCCAAAAATGGTACCTCCAGCCCTGTAAAGTCCCTGAACTCTAGGCCTTGGTTCTGCACTAACAGACAAAGCCATCTGTTGATCTACAGGTACCATTTCCTGCGGTGTGTAGGGTTGTCTTCATCGGTGTCTCATCTGAATCCTGATAGCCTGAACCAGTTTAGTTATGAGAGCCCAGCTTGAGGTGACATTGCTGTCCATAGTTTTCTGAGAGAGCAGTCTATTACGCCCAAGTTTATAGGTAGCTGAACTGATGCAGAGTGAAATTAAATTGTCTTGGCTATAGTCACAAAATGCTTGAGAGAGATGAGAATAGAAATAAGGACTCTGAACTCCCGCTCTCCAGTCTAACCACAAGATTACAATGAAGAGTGAATCAGTGTTTCTAGCATTCACAGAAGTGCTTGGGACAATAGGTGAACAGGAAAATGATGGACCATAAAGGCTTAATAGAACTGATACTATTGAAAGCTATTTCCTGGCCTATATTCACAATTCTGGTACATTGGGGCAGATAAGATAAAATGGCTATTAGAATGCAGCGAGGAGCATAGGAAACCAAACAGCAGATTCAAGGTCCAAACGATGTGGCTGCACCTTCAGCTAATGTGGACTGGTAAACACTAAAACCCGACCCAGGTGATAACATGCTGCATGTGACAACTTGCTTTAGGTAGTGCAGTGTCAATGGTGGGTAATCCTTGCATACACAACTGTTTACACAGAGCAAAATGGTTACAAATTAACCTGGACAGTGTCATCTAGTCTCCCCTAAGTGAACTAGAAAATGTCCAAACCTGTCCACTGACATGGTTTTCTGACCTACAGTAAACTCTCTACTTTGCCCTGTGTAATAGGTGATTGCTGATTGTGGCTATGGTAGAACCATTTCTTGTCACCAGGTAAGTTCATGAAACAAAGGTTGCAAGAAAAGGAAGACCAAAGAAACCCAAGAGCTGCTGTTCACAGGAGTTACTGGCTTCTCCTACCATGTATGTAGTGTTTTGGGTGTTCCTGCCTTGAACTCTTGCAGACAAGTTTATTATACTTCAGAAAATGAAGCAATTTAAAAAAGTCAGTTTCATAATAGTTTTGAGGCCAGGGGTGGGAAGGCCCTCATGAAAGAGGCTGAGAAGCTTCAAGCATTTTATTCTAAACGGAGTTGAGGCCCCTTTATTTAGAGAGGCGGAAGAAGTGCAAACTCCCTCAATGCTGACTTTCCTACCATTACAGGAATATACTCAGAAATGACCCCCCAACCCCTCAAGTCAAACACAATCCCTGCTTGGTGCACCACCATCAAGGCGGAGAGAATAAATTCAACCATTATCAAATTCTGATCACACCGGCGTGGGAGGGATGGCAAATGCACTATGGCAGCTGCAAAGTGCACAATAACTTGAGAGATTCAGAACAGCAAGTCTCATGCAGTCAGATGAGTTTCAGTACAAATGAATGTAAAGTCACATGCCAAAGGCAAATAAATGAACAGCAGAGATATAAATGAGGGAACAGCTATCTGTATTTATTTATATTTCTAATGAGACATACAAAAAGATGTCTGTTACTCCTGGGGGTTTTGAAACGAAGGTGAGTCCAACAAAAGGCACCAGCAATCTCCAACAAAAGATTCAACCCCTACACAAACTTTCCTTTCTTCTCTCAAAGACCTGTGTAAAAATCAGGCGTTGCAAATCAACACTCAATGGGGTGTTCCAGTGCAAGGTGGGGAAATGGTTCCAAAGTTGAAGGCACCTCAGTGAATGCTATACCACGGTTGAAGGGAACTATAAATTGAGTGCCTCAGCTGGATTGTAGCTGTGGCAGTACTTCCTGGGAGAGTGGCCACTTCTGAGGAGGGTAGCCGCCGCCTCCCCCCACAAGTCTTTTAGAACTTGATGGGGCAAAGCAATGCTCGTCTCCATCTCAAGACTGGATAAGTGTAATGCCCTGTTTGTGGGGCTATACTTTAACTCAACTTGGAAATGAAAACCGATTTAGAAGGGAGTGGCTTGCCTAGTAAGTGGGGTGCTTTGATAGGACATCAATGGTCAGATGTCTGCATTGGAGAAAGGCGTGAACCATAGTACGTAGATTTCAGCGTCCTATTTCCAGACTCATGAATAAAGCATTCCCAGGCACAGCTGCTCTACGGTCAACTGACAGTAGCTGGAGATCCAACACTAGTCCCAGAGTGTGAATTTGAGTAACGCATGGCACACATCTTCAACATGGGGAAGGCGAGATCAATGTCACACCTACTCACTACTTCCATCCGCCTATGAATGGCACCTCCGCCTTCTCCAGATCGAGCAAGAACTGGGTGTTGGGAGCTGTGCATCCTGTGCTTTCTCGCAAACCCTCTAATGGTCCTATGTGCATGGTGAACAGGCACGGCGCTGAGAGGGAATCCTGTGAGACTCCAAATAATAGCGTTCTTAGGGGGCGAGAACACTGATTCAGGACAATTCAACCTCAGGGAACACTTGGTCAGGGAGGAATTAAGCCACCCAAGAGCAGCCCTATCGCTGGTGCAGTCTACAGGTGAGTCAACAAGACCTCATGGTCATTGGTATCATAGCAGCTCCTAGCTCTAACATCAGGATGAATACATGATCTTCATCCATTGCCAGGAGGTGATCATCAACCAATGGTGCCAGTGCAATTGGTATCCTGTAGCCAGACTGACAAGGGTTAAGGAGATCCGAGGCACTTAAGGTACTCTGTGACTTGTCTAAATACAGCTTTCTCAATAACTTTTAACCATGAATGTAAGATTGGATACTGGACAATAGTTAGCCAGTTAGTGTCAAGTGTTAGTTTCATGAGCAAAGACCATGCAGCAGCTTCTTTAAGTGCAAATGGCATCTTGCCCTTCTTAAGAGAGGAACTGATGATCACCACCAGCAATAGTCCCAGGCATGGTGTCTGGGTTGTTGGTAAGGAAAAAGCCAGGCTGGAATGGAGTCAATGCCATGGTCCCTGGACTAAGGATCCCTCCTGTTGCTGCTATAAAGAAATGATGGCAGAATAGACTATAGCTGAGATTTTCTAAAGAGTCTAAGGAGGTTATGGGATCAGCTCCCACCAAACTTCAGTGGGTCTTCAACATGTTTCTGAAAGCAGAGAATCTCAGAGGCTGAAGGGGAGAATAGATTGAATATTAAACAGCTTGCAGTACAGCACCATTGTAAAAGGAGCCAGAGCTATTCCAGAATCTATGTACAGGGAATCACAGGTGAAATGGCTTCTCTCCTTAGTCCCTGATACAGTTATGCTTGGAATATTTGGTGCAGGTCTGGTCCCCACAGTTCTAGTATATTGAAAAAGAAGATAATATACAGAAAACTAACAAAAACGACACAAGAAATGGAGGCCTCTGTGGCATGACATCAGGAGTAAAATGTGCATCGTCTAGATAAGATTAAGGGCGTGCATTTTAGTTCTCCTTTTCCCCAACAGAAGCAAATTTGCAGGGTGGGAGTTGGCAGATCTTTTTTCTGTTTGGAGCAAACGTTGTCATTGCAGCTATTTTCATGGTATACCTGGTTTACAGAATGGATACAAGTTCTGTTTCCTTGAACAGAGGTGGTAACTGACTTCATCCAGGCAAACAGCTAAAATTTTGAAAAAGGGAGTTAAGGCGCTGTTGCTCTGTCCCACAAAGCATCTGTTTCATGCCCCAGTTGCTCTACAGAACTTATATAAAGCTCAAATAAATTCAGTTGCTTAAACACACTTTCTCTTTCCTCAGCCTCAAGGAACCTCGGACTCTCAAACTGCCTTTCCTGTCAAAGGAAACAAAGGCAAGTTCCTCTATGCTTTTTCAAGAGCTCTCCCATTCCAGGAGGGGAGCAGTTTCTCTGGTGATCGTTCCAGGACTGAATCGTTGTTCCTGTGTGAGCAGCATGTCTGTTACAAGCTGTTCATAGGCCTTTTCCAGGTCCCATGGGAGAAGTGAGGCCATTATTAGACCCTCCTCACCACTGTCTACTTCCTCCACTGTAAAAGGAGCAGGGCTGTCATTACCTGCCCAGATTAGATAGATTCCTGGTGTAAGGGGGGACATTGTCAATCTCACCCCACCCCAGCCCTGGCACATTTCCCACTTGCCTCAGGAAATGCGCTGTGGGAATGAAGCAATCTGGACAGTCACCCTGACAACACCAGTGATGGAAGCCACACTGCCAGGCCAAATGGTGCTTCAAAATGGAACCAAAGGAAGGGGAGTCTTAGATTTCTTTTTCATTTCATGATGGCAGTAAGGCTAGATATATGGTCTTAACTGCCTTGTCTTAGTCCCAAAGGCCTAGGAATGCTTCACCTCAGTCATTGAACTCTTCTGACTTATCCCTGGCACACTGATGAAGCCCAACTTTATCTCTTCCGTAAAGTCACTTCCTTCTAAAGTGCTTTAGCCTTTGTGTTCCCTTTTCAGTGCACTGAATGTTAAATTTGGAATCCCTGGAGATCAACAGGGCTGGAACTAGGATTTGGACCTCAGTGAATTCTGCTCTTTTGCACTGGTGTCAATGCAGAGCATTGACTTAGCAGTTCCTGCTGCAGTGGCATGTTATGGCCACAGAGGTGTGTAGTTTGTTCCTTTGGGCTTCATCAAAGACAATTCAGGGGTCCTTGGTAAATAACAGTATCAAAGTCTCTCCTGTCCCCCTTGATCCCAGTTCGGGTGAATTCCAGTACTCAAAGGCTTGTCTGGCTCAGTGTTTTTTAACTCCTCCATCCTTATTATAGTTTCCTTTTCTGTGAGTACAATGATGGGAGCACAGTTGTTGTTTTCCATGTGGCTGAGGAAAGCAAGCAATAGCCTCATCTTCCACAGCTACTGTGCAAATTACGCCACTTGTCTGTGGCAGACTGTGGCAAGCTGCTCCTCCAGCAGTCTAGAGACTGAAACTGTCATTTGACTTGATGCTCCAGCCCCGCTTGCCAGAAATCCAAAGGCTGAGTCCCCTCCACAGTAAAGTTGAGTGGTATCTGTGCACCATCTGACTGAAGGCAAGTAGTGAAATGTCTGTTTCTGTCCACCCACATGCGTGTACCACCCCTGTGAGTAACTGCCAGAGTTTCAGATTAGCATCGACATCTGGAAAAAAGGGGAAAGTGTGCATGTACCTTTTTAAATTCTAAATGACAAGTTTTCTCAAAATAACACTGCCATTCAATGGGCGTGTAAATGAAACTCTTCCTGCTCCATATTTCTTTCTCTGGCAGGGCGGAGGAGCTGCCTATGCATGTGCTTTGCTGCACAAGACTTTCTGATTACTCAGTTCTGTCTACTGCGCATGCTGGTCCCCGAATTGCGCTGCCATCTCCTCTGTTAATTAGTGTCTTCCTTACGATACTCTAATCCCTGCTGAGGCTCCTCTTTCATGCCCTGTACCTCCTCTTTGAGTGATGTACAAGCAGGTGCAAGAGAGAGACTTTCTCAAACTATCGCGAACCATAAAAGACTTTTCACCAAAAAGTGTGAGGAAAAAATCTGCCTAACCTGGGAGATAGGGGAGAGATGGCACTACACTATATAGCAGCCTATCCCCAGGTCAGGAACAGACAAGAATTACAAATGGACATGGCATCATACCCCCAAAATAGTGTGCAGGTTGGTCCTAGGCAGCTCCTACCTATCTCTGAAGATCCCGTAGAGATCTGTGTTTCTCTCATGCTTTGGGAACAACTGAATACCTTGTCTCATCAAATACTGAATCAGTCCAGAGCATCAGGCGTTGGCAGCACGCACTTCGCATGTGAGGAGAATTTTTACTTTCTGTACCTATTGCAATATTCCACATCATACCCATGCAGGAGGGGCATGTGCACACCAGACAGACTGTCTGTTAGAGATGTACAGCTCAGTTCTCCCTTTTCTCTCTCCCCCCATCTCTGTGCCTTGGGCTGGATTCAAATGTAAGATCAAAATAGTAGAGACAAAATGTTCCTGACAAGAAGCAGCTGGAAGTTGATGCTCTATGCAGGGATTGCAGTGAAGCTCTGAGGAGCCTTACGGGGATGGATATGACAAGACCAAGCTCAGTAATTCCACCTTGAAATCTCTGCTGGTACTGCTCCAAGTGTCAATTCCCTTTGTTTCATCCTGTGTTCCACTGGCGACTCCAAGATCATGTTGTCATCTTCTCAGTGCTGGGATTAGAGCTGGTCAAAGTTTTTTGTTTATTTTACATAAATTTTTGTACAACTAAATGGGGGGGCGGGTTATCAAAATGAAAAGTTTTTCACAGGAAAATAGGTTGATGAAAATTAACAATTTTACAGAGATATTGGAAACAAATTTTTTACTTCCTCATTCAAATTTTGACATGCCAATCTTTTTTCATTTTGACATTTCCAAATTTTAGACTTTTCTTTCTGTGAAAACTGTTCATATTTTTAACTTTAGTCTAATTTCAACAAGAAAATAAATGCCAAAATATTGGATTTTCCAGTAGGATGGGAGTTGTGTTTTTGAATAGCGGTAGCTGTGCTCTTTCTTGTTGATTCAGTAAACCCTCAGAATTAACAATGCATCTCTTAAATACCTGTAAATGAGTCTGAACAAACATTAAAAATAATCATTACTTCTTGTCCTGGCTGTGCATCTTTATTGTAGTCTTTTGGAACTAGATTGCATGCTTTGTGTGGAAGAATCAGAAGAATAGGTAGGAACCCAATTGACTGAGATGTTCATCCTAGAACCCTTCAGTTCCCTTTGACCAGGTGGGTTTTGGGTCAGTGGGAAGGTGAATAACCAGTGGATGGCTGTGTTCTAGTTCTTATGGTAAACCGCCCAGTTCTCATGTGAGGAAATTAGGTTGGTTTGGCATGACTTCTTCTTGACAAACCTATTACATATCACTCCATTATCCTCTAGGTGCTTACAAATTGATTGTTTAATCATTTGTTCTAGTATCTTTCCAGTTAAAGATGGACTAATCAGCCTATAATTCCCTGGGTCCTCTTTGTTCCCCTTTTAAAAAAGGTAGGTACTATGTTTGCTCTATTCCAGTCCTCTGGGACCTTGCATATCCTCCATTAGTTCTCAAAGATAATTGCTAGTGGTTCTGAGATTGCTTTAGCTAGTTTCTTAAGTACCACAGTGTGAATTTTGTGAGATACCACAAGAGGTGGTATGTCAAAGCTGCAGGATCCCTTTTCTTTCCTTTCTTTGAGGGTTGGTACCACATTTGCTTTTTCCTAGTCCTCTGGTATCTCTGCATTTTTTCCCTTTATTTTAAAATGTATCAATGTCTTGATAAATTTGATAACTTAATAAAAAGTGGTTAAAGGAATACTGGAAAATACAAACATAGAATAAGTGAGTTTGGACAATATGCATCCTAGCTTAAGAGAATGATTTAGTTATTTCACAAAGTCACATTTCTGATTGTTTGAACCCTTTTTATTTATTCTTCTTCTTGAAGACATTTTTAAACGTTCTGTATCTGAGCCATTTTGATTTCATTCCTGTTCTTTTTTTTTTGCCCCCCCCCACAGAACTTCTTTATCCCAGCATATTAGTTCAAAGCTCTTCTCATTCCCATTAACTCCTTTGGCTAGTATAACTCATTTAAATGTGTTATTGAACTCATCTTTTCCACATAACCCTTAACTGATTCTGTATATCTTTGCACTTTCTTTCTATTTCCAGTAATGAGCTTTTTTTAAATCCTCAAATCTATTGTTAGTCCCTCATAGAACTATACTGGCTTCCTTGTTCTTTTCCCAGAAAAAACTCTGTTGTACCTTAATTGTCATGTTTTAGGTTCTCCAGCCTTTTTCCATGCTTGTGGATTTTAATCTTGAAAATGCATTGTGCTCATTCAATGCTTTAATTCCTCAATTCCCCCCCCCCTTTTTTCTGCTGCATTTTGTGCATTCTTATTTTACTAGGCTAAAGTCAAATAGCTTGTTATGACTGGTTACAGACTTCCCTATTGTCTTCCATCATTCCTCCCAATTGGTTTCTCTTCTGTTTGGATCTCTACTTTCTAGATCTTAAAGTTATTGTCTTTGCAACTTGGGAATGTTCTGCTAAATATGCAACATCTGGGTAGGAAAGTCCCCTGTGAGTACAATATATAGTGGCTTCAAGAACCTTCAGAAAATTTTCCATATTTGATCTTTTGTCCTGGGTGAGTCTATAGCAGATGCAAACTATTATTTGACACCTTTTTAATACCCTGTATTCTTATCCAAAATATTTAACTACTACATTCTTGACTGTTAGATTGTATTTCTCACTGGGGTATTTCCTAATGTCTCGCCATTCAGAGAGAGAGTTCTTCAGCAGTTCACTAATTTTGTAAATATGCCTTGCTCTCTCTCTTGCAAGACACCAATGGCACACTTCTGTTATTGGAAGAGATACCCAGGTAAGAGCTCACTGGACTGAGAAAGGATTGGGGCAGAGATTAATGGAATCTGCTCCCACCTTTGGGGCCTGCCTCCTGCCATTTTAATGTCCTGCTTGTGAAATTAATTATGGTGTAATCATCCATAATAGAGAGCTAAAAATTTGCCCACACTTCCCCCATCATTGGAACGTAAATCTATGCAGAGGTCACTGGGGTTTGCCCATGTGTTGTGCTCATTCACTAGCCTTTCTAGGGAAGGCTTAAATCTGTGATACAGGGACTGTACTGAAAATTCACTCTGTTATAGAGGGGTAGCCGTGTTAGTCTGTATACAGCAAAAACAATGAGATTCCTGTAGTACCTTAAAGACTAACAAATTTCTATGGGCATAAGTTTTTGTGGACTGCAACCCACTTCATCTGATGAAGTGGGTTGCAGCCCATGAAAGCTTATTCCCACAGAAATTTGTTAGTCTTTAAGGTACTACAGACTCTCATATTTTCTGTAAATTATGATTCTGGTCTTACCTGTTTCCTTGGAACTTTACCTTGCCTCTGGTATGGACTTGACAGGCGCGTATGATTTTTTCATTTATTGTCCCTTGAACTGGGGGAACAGAGACACACAGGGAAAGAGGGAGAGAAGTAGATTGAGAAAGGGGAGCGACAGAAGGAGACATATACAGCGTGAGAGTGACAGACAAAAGCAAAGGAGAGGTACACATGAAGCCAGAGAGTCCCCCACACAAGTTAAAAATAAGACCCTCACATGGACGGAGGAGAGAGCCCCTTTTGCAATGGCCGTGAAATCAGTCATGTGTAGGTTGTTGTCCAGCCCTGGGAGAGTGGGGGAAGGAATGTGGGTTGGGCGAAGTGTAGAATTGCACCACTGCAGAATATTTCTTCCACACTTTAAATAGCCAGTACCTTTCACTACTGCTTTCACATTCCCCTCCAGCCAGATCCTTGACAGCACGTTTCATAAGGTAATGGCTCACTATTTTCTTTGGCTTTCCTTCCCCCAACTTCCTTTAGTTACATTGTGGTCAGGAGGTCACAGTTTGCTGTTTAACAATTTTCTAGTGTGTAAAGTGTTTGTTTTTTTTCCCTTCTTCTGATGAAATTCATGGGAGTGTTCATTGCTGGTGGTGTGTGTGTGTGTGTGTGTGTGTGTGTGTGTACACACCTCCTGGAGTATGCTGGGGTAAACCCCTAATCTTCCAGCTATTTTGGGGAACACCATTTGTTGCCATTGTCTTTTTCTGCTCTTTGTGAGAAATGGCTGTACATGAGAATTAGATTTTGCTTTCAAGCCGCCTCAGTGGGTTTCAGGAGATCAATGGCAGATGCGGTGTGCAGGAATGTGCTTTCCATTGCTCAAATAGTTCTCAGCAATCCTTGCTTATGTGCAGTACCTAAGTAGGAGCTGCAGTTGTCCTCCTCTGCTGATATGTCCTGCTGAGTTTTGCTGCCATTCGTATTCCTTGCTGGGAATGAATAGGAACAAGTACCCCATGAATTGCTGCAGCAAAATTCTGATACAATCTGGCCCCCAATCCAGTGTTTCCCTGCAGTATTCTGAAACACGGGCTTTGTAGGAACTTGCACTTAATCCGGTCCCAGTCTCTTTCTCAGTAAAAGACACTCTCCCTGGGGAACTTTGCAGGATGGTGAGCAAATAGGATTAGATCAGCTGTGAGCTTCCCTACCAGCAGAAGCACTTTATTTAATAGTGTATGAGCACCAGCTCTGCAGGAATCCAGAACTACTGCAGTCCCAGCCTCTGCTAGCAGGAGTCACTGTAGGGAACAGCAGAGAAGCATTGGTTTTGGGCTGCTTGCAGCTATTCGTTTCTAACCTCACTTAGCAGATGTTGTAGGGAAATGGTTTTAGGGACTGGAGCAGGAGCCCTGGCCCTGGAGGAATTCACAGCTGTTGTCCCTCCTATGTTGCATTTAATTTCCTAACTGCTATGCCTTTTCCTTCCCTGTAAGCTGCCCCTTTAAATCACTAAGAATGCTGCTCTCTGCAGAGAAAGGCAACTCTTTTGAGAGGCAGAGTTACTGCAGCCTGTCGCAGAGGAAACTCGCATGTGTGCCTTCAGCGAAACCTTACTTTACTGATCGTTCTTGTTCTCGTAAAGGGACACTGTCAGCCTGAAAAAAGATCCCTTTTCTGTCTGAAAAATTGGCATCATTTTTAGTTAAAAGTAACACCGGTAAGATCACACCTGACAGCAAAAACACTTTCCCCTCTATTTCTCCATTTGCTTACTTTGTGCATGTGATGACGTTTTGTACATGTGACAGAACTTTGGGTATAGTTGCTTTCACTGCTTCCCTGTAGAGTTCATTAATCAGTTTCTTTCTCACTGAAAAAACCCTTATAAACTACAACAGGGGAGTAGAAAAACCCTTATAAAATATCTTAGACGTTTAAAAAATCAGTTAGGTCTTATCTCCTTGGTTTGTACAGCTCCTGGGACAATGTCCTGATTGGGGCTTTTGAGTGCTAGCATTATATGTAATTAGTAATAAATATGCTATTTAAAGGATGGAGCGTTTTGAAATGAGTCCATTTTAAATAAGCAATGATCCTTTAATCCATAATAAATAGTTGAGATTGAAAGTCTCTAGGTGCTCTTAGTTCATGGAAAAAACATAACATTCCCCAATAGGAATTATAAGGAACGATATAAGAGTAACTAGGTATATGTGTCTGTCTGTCTCTGCCTCCCTCAGCTGCTCTAGCCTGAGAGTGGTATATAGCAGTGTCTCCCAAGGATCCAACCTATTCATAAATGATCTAGAAAAAAGGGTAAACAGTGCGGTAGCAAAGTTTGCAGACAATACAAAATTACTCAAGATAGCTAGGTCCAAAGCTGACTGAAGAGTTACAAAGGGATTTCACAAAATTTGGATGACAGGGCAACAAAATGGCAGATGAAATTCAATGTCGGTAAGTGCAGATTGGAAAACATAATTCCAACTATCCGTACAAAATGGTGAGATCTTGGAGTCACTGTGAAACATCCATTCAAAGTGCAATGGCAGTCAGAAAAGCTAATAGAACAATAGGAACCATTGGGAAAGGGATATATAAGATTAAAAAATACATTTTCTCTTTATAAATCCATGGTATGCCACATCTTGAATATTGCATGCATTCTTCGTCACCCCATCTCAAAAAAGATATATTAGAATTGGAAGAGGCACAGAGAAGGGCAGCACAAATGATTAGGGGTATGGAACAGCTTCCATATTAGGAGGGATTAAAAAGACTAGGATGGCTCATCTTAGAAAAGAGACGACTAAGGGGGGGCTAAGATAGAGGTTTATATAATTAAGAATTGGACTGAGAAGGTGAATAAATAAGTGTTATTTAAGCCTACACATAATGCAAGAACTATGTCACCTGATGAAATTAATAGGCAGCAGGTTTAAAATAAACATAAGGAAGTATTTCTTCACATGGCACACAGTCAATCTGTGGCACTCATTGCCAGGGAATGTTGTGAAGGCCAAAAGCATAACTGGGTTGAAAGAAGAAGAAGAAAAGTTGATGGCCCTATCCTTCATCAACTTATCTTGGCTATTTTAGCCAAGACAGTCAGGGACATAACCACATGCCTTGGGTGTCCCTAAGCCTCTGACTGGATGTCAGGGGATGGATCACTTGATAATTGCCAGTTCTGTTCATTGTCTCTGAAGTATCTGGCATGGGCCACTGTTGGAAGACAGGATAGTGGGTTAAATGAACCATTAGTTTGATCCAATATGGCTGTTACTATGCACTTACAAATTTCTGACTTGTTGAATGAATTGTAAACATAATGCTGAAAAATGGTACCAATCTTTTGAAGGTGGGATGGATTACAGAGTCCCTGGGGCAGTTAGCAATGGAGAGACGATACTTGCTCATCCAGGCATGGAAAAGGAGAAGGAAGAAGAGAAGAATCAAACACTGGAACGAGGCCATTGGAACAACAAGCTGGAATATGTGTTATCTGTGGCTGGAGAGATCATTGGCCTGGGTAACGTCTGGCGGTTCCCTTACCTCTGTTACAAGAATGGTGGAGGTAAGTACAGCAGTAGCTCTAACCACTTATATCAGATACCCCATCCTGCCACTGATGTCCCTCCATTGTTTTCCTTATGGTCTTAAAGCTCTATGGTCACTTGCATTTTGAACTGCTCTGTGCCCATTTGCACTTGAGAGCCTTGTTTCCCAGAGGTCCTCAGTGAGCTTGTTTGCACAGTTGGTCTGACTGCTGGAGGTGCTATACTTGCCCAAGAATTGCATTACCTTGAGGGGCAGAGGAAGAAACATGTATCTGGCATCATATATATTGCAGTTTTTCAGAGTCCGTGTGTGCTAAGTCTCCCACAAGTGCTCTGTGTGTTTTGTCCACTGCCAGGAAACCTGTTTCCTAGAGATTTCCGGAATCCACGT
This sequence comes from Mesoclemmys tuberculata, assembly GCA_007922155.1. Classification (NCBI taxonomy): domain Eukaryota; kingdom Metazoa; phylum Chordata; order Testudines; family Chelidae; genus Mesoclemmys; species Mesoclemmys tuberculata. Next base: position 97,430,597 of record ML675616.1, on the reverse strand, counting down.
GTGTCCCAGGGACCCACTTGCTGCAATGCCTGGGGCCTGACTGTCTGTGCCCAAAGGGTCCATTTCCCAGCCATGACCAGGCTGCAGTTCTTCACGTGCATATTTCCTGGAAGCTCCTGACGAGTTAAGGCCTCCTGGTGTAGTACACATCTTGGAGGGTACCCAGCATGTCCAGCCGACCTACAGTGACGAGATAGCAAGTGTGAAAAATCAGGACCCTTTTTTTTTGGGCGGGAGGCGAGGGGTATAATTGTGTATATAAGACAAAACCCCTAATATTGGGAGAGCTGGTCACCCAAATCCAGCCCTGCAGGGAAGCCTGTCATGTACCTCATTGGGGTGGCTCCTGTAATGTGTACGTGTTAAATCATTGTAAGTGGAGCACCTGAGTGCCAGGGAGGTGAACATTTAATAAAGAAATGCCTGTGAGCCCCCTGAGGGGGTCAGTTCCGGAGGTGCCAGACATGCCCTATTACTGAGGGGATTCAGGACTGGTTTCTCTATCACATGATCTATTACTAGTCAATGGGTGCTTACACTGGTGGTGCAGTCTCCAGAAGAGACGTGGGGTGCGTATAAGCACAGTGAAAGCAGGGCCCGGGAGACAGGCTTTATGGGGAAAAGAGCTGAGGTAATAGTCAGAGATTCCTCTTGGTTCTGTGAAGAAACCCGGTGTTGCTTCCATTCTCTGCAAAATCTTTGTCTGATTGTGACAGTGTGTAGGTGTGTGTGTGCTCATGTACACGTGCAACGTGTGTCTGGCGGTGATAAGTAGGTGTGCGATGGTGTGTGTGTGTGTGTGAGTGACCTACCTTCCTTGTTTGTCAGAAGAAGCACCTTGGGGCTATGCAGGTAATAATTAATAATGGATGTGTGAGGTGAGTGTGGGGCAGTGTGCCTGTGAAGTGAGATGTATTTGCATGCATCTTCTGTATGGGGAATTCTCCAATGCAGCAAATTCACTTTGTGGGTGTATTGTTGTTTTTAGGCTTTGCTGTTTTCCATTTTTTCTTAAAGAAAAATGGAAGGCCCTCCCAAAGACCTGCTGGAGGTTAGAGATATTTCTGTATTTTCTGTGGAGAACTTCTCCAGCGTGTGAAGCAGGAATTACACTCCCTGTTTGTGTTTGGTGATTTATTGCTATTCAGACTCTCTGGAAGGTCTCAGTTGGCAAAGTCAGTGGTGTTGGGACCTTGCACTGAAATCTCCTGGATTTTACTTGAAATAGTCTCATGGGGCTAACTAAACCGCTTTCCCATGCTATTTGCATAAAGAGGATTAGACAGTTAGCTACTTTCACATTGGTTTTCACTTGGTATTTGTTTTTTACATGGTATTTGGGAATGTTGTTTTATTTTTGAGGGGGGATTAGAAGGGAGGATTTTTCTTGTTTTTTCATTTTTAATCCAGAACGTTTCTAGGTCACTAGCTGCATGGTTTCTGCTTTCATTCACCATACAGTCCAATGGGCTTCCTGCATAGCCCCTGGAAGTACTTAAGGATCATGTGAAGACTGGTCACCGCTGGAATGAGAGAAGCAGTAAGCAGGGCCACCTTCCTGTCCCTGTTGCTGGTGTGTGTTAGTGATCCAGGATGTGGAAATGGTTATTAAGTGCTAGAGGAAAGGGATGGCTCTGGGTGGCATAGAGTTGTGTGAAGCTGTCTTATCAGAGAAAACCCAGTTGGTCAGATAGTTGAGGATTAAGAGAGAGAAACTTCCCAAACTTCATCATAACTAGAGGTGAGCCAGAACTATGGATCCAAACACCCACAGTCTGTGGTGGGGTTGAAATCTGTATTAGAATCTGGCATCTGGGGACAGAAGCTGTGTGAAATTATTTGTTCAGTATTTTTCAACAAAAATGCAGATTCAGGTTGACCAAAACAATTTGAATTCAGGTTGATTTTCATGAATTGTTTCAGTTGGGGGGGAAATATTGGGAATGTCGAAATGGCTTGATTGAGCATTTCCAAAATGAAACCTATTTTGTTTCGGAAAGACATCTTTTTGTTTCCCAATTTTCCTCAATTACATTAAAAAAAAATGTAAAAACCTCAATCAAATGAAACTTTTTTTTATGTTTTGCTTCACTAAAAGTTTTGAAATATTTCTCTTTTGGGTTGAGCTGAAATTAATATTTTATTTTTTAAATACATTTTTCAGACTTGCACTTGAACTGGACATTCAGTTTTGTACAACCCTTCTTGGGCTTCCCTTGGAAGGCTTGCGACCTTCCCCTAGCTGCCTTTCCCCAAGGTTAGAAAAAGAATGATTAATAACATGACTCGTTTTTTGCAAAGTGAGGTAGTGGTTGCCAAACAGCCTTTATTGAGGAAGAGAGATGTGAAATGGAGGATAGCTGAGAAATCTGTTTGAATCACATGAAACAGGGCAGCTTGTTACTTTTCTGTTCTTTTTGGCTTGTTTCCACTTTGCAAACAAAGAATAATCTCTTGACTATTTAGAGTTCAGTATCCAATACCCAAATCCAATACGAAAAAAGAATAACTGTTCCTTCTTTTTACTCACACGGGGCTGAATTTGTGCCTCCCCTGGAAGGGGTTAAACCATCTCTAGGGAGGTTGGCCTCTTTGATTGAGAAATACTGGGGAAGCTTGTCTGATTGGGTGTCTGTCTCTCTCTCTTTCACCCCCATGTACGCACCACCTCTGGTCTTGTGCTTGGAATCTTATTTGTGAGAATAAAGCAATAACACAAAGGAACAGAGAGAGGTTAGAATTACAAAGCCAGCCCACAGAGTCCTTATCTGGGTCAAACACCCACTGACTTCACTAGATTAAAAACTCTGTGAGGGCTTCAGGAATTGGCCCTTGGGCAGGATAAAACGAGATTCAAACTGGGAAAATTGAGCTGAGCCTTGAGCCTGTTTCAGAGAGACAGTGAAGGGGCTTGTCTTGAACAACAAAATGGAGCTGTGGCGTAACCAGGTTGGGAGCATTGTAAATCATTCTTCTGACTATTGTAGTGAACATGGGGCCTCAGGCTTAAGTAGTTGTGAAATTTAGTTGTTGCTCCACTACATTATACCCCTTTTTATGACTGTCTGTGCAGAGGCAATCCTAGCCCCATAACTACGGTAAGGGCTCTTGCATTTTAAAGCTAGTACCTAACTAGTTCTTTATAATGGTTGTGATGTCTTTGCCTGTCTGTGCAGGCAAGAGAAAATTGTCATGTAATGGCTTTATGTGTGTGACGCCCGCTAGTGCCTGGACCATAGGAGGGTAAGAGACCACCAGCCCTAACAAACCATCCTCCTTTACTACTACATGTCTGCATGCTGGGAGTCCATAGCCATAGCCCTGGGTCTATAGGCTTCGTGTTCAGATTTCTTGCACCTCTTACCTGTGAGCTTGTGGCACAAATAGCATGACAGCCGATATCTGAAAGGGTGTAGTGTGCTGTACTTTCACCGTAACCCCACTGCAAAGCAGAACTGACACATGGAGACTCCAAGAGAAAAGAATGGTGAAGGCTGTTTGGCAGGTCAAGTGTGGAAAAAAACACAGGGCAATCAGCTCTGACGTGTGGGACTGGGCTTGGCTTGAAAGTGAGAGAGGGAAGCAATGGAAGAGGTGACCCAGGGACTTGTGTGTGTCTTGCGTGAGGTGTGCAGTGGAGTGGTATGTCAAAGCTGGAATCCCTGTAACTGACTGGTCTTGAAGATTGCAACAGCTTCTAGGCCTCACAGAAAGATTCAAACTAAGAAGGATCAACTGGAGGTGAAGTAGAGGTGAGACAGCCCTAGCCTTGGGTTGTACTTTTCAGGAAATGGCCGCTTGACTTTCCCACACATGCAAACTTGAATTCATTTGGAGTAATTTCAGGATCCATGTGATAGAAGGGGGAGTCTGAGGTAGGATTCCAAATGAGCAAAGCTTTGGGTTTATTGGAAGCCATCTTGCTAATGGACAAAATAGAGAGAGCCAGAGATCTTGAGAAAGAGGGAGGGCTAGAGCTCAGGATAAAAGTGGATGAAGCCCAAGTAAGACAAGTATTTGGTAGGTAGGGGAGGTCATTTGGTAGCCTGTGTGAAATAAGTGAGGGAGGCAGCGGTACTTCAACTGGACATCTCTCTCCACAGGGCACCAACAACCTTGTGGGCATTCTCAAGAGAGGTCAAGGACTGTGAATGAGCCATCAAGACTGGTTTCCCCTCTTGTCCCTGGAGACGGCCTCTCTGCATGAGGGCTGAATCTTGCTGGGAGTGGGACAGGATGGGGAAGCGGGTGTTGCTATCCATGAGTGAGCCTGTTCTGTGAGTGAGGAGAGGATGTCTGCCTCCTCAGCTGTCAAGCCAGCACCTTTGATTAACGTTTACGTTACATTCATGTGGATTCTTTTTCAGAGTTTGTGTGGGAAGATAAACAAATCAACCCTGTGAAGCCAGCTTTAGTGTCTCACTAAATTTTAAAAAGCAAGAGAGACCGTAATTCTGAAGCAACGGCATCTGACTGGCTGAAATGCTGACCTCTCTTTTGTGGGAGGAGGTGAAAGCATCACCTCTAGGCTCCCATTCAGTCAATGAAGCAGATTTGCCTTGGCAGCACTTGGCCACAGCAGCAGCGAGAGAGCCTTTTTATGTCATAGCTCAGTGCTTCCATAGAAGGGCCAGTCTACTGCCACACTAGCCTGGGCAGACTTCAATCGCAATGGCAGAGTGCCAGGACCCAGTGGGGGCAGACGCTGTAGCATTGCTGGTTCAGGGCTGAAGGAAGTTCACTATAATTTGCAATTTAAAAAATTATATTGGCCTGGCCTGGGGACGGAGGAAGGAGTTTAATAACAGCCACGATTAGTGCACAGGAATGGTGTCAAACCTTGGAAGAGCCAGTTAGAGTAGGAGTACCAGGCAAAGAAATGGCTCCTGAGTTTTCCTAAGCAAGTTCACCCATTTCATTCAGCACAAATTATTTCTTTAGAGAAAGTGGCTGTCAGCCAGATTCATTCTCAGGTCAATGCTGTTGTGATGTAAACTGGAACACTCTCTGGGTGTGCCAAGGGATCGCTGCAGTACACTAGAATCCTACTTGGATATACGCTGCAGAACTATGATCCTGCAACTCATCAAAAGGTTTCTTTAGAAAACTTGTCTGGCCAAAAAATTAATTTCCCTAACACAGTTCCCCCTCCTGGGTCAACAGGATGCCAGCTGGCTCTCAGGTGAGGTAGGTGGTGGTGGTGTGGGAATAATATTTATTGGAGTAGCAGCAGATTTGAAAGACGAGATTTTGTTAAGAAGCTTAATTCATCTACATGGGCAGGAGAAAGAAGGAAAGCTTCTAGGCTTGTTCCAGAGCTCCACCTGCACAGCTCTCCCAACAGGACACTGAATGATAGGTGCCTGAGCCAATAAAACACCAAGATAGCAGTACTGCATCGTCAGAATTTTTGGTGGATCAACTTATTGGGAAGGGGGAGGATGCTGTTACTTAGGCCTTGTGCGCAGTGGAGTGGTGTCGATTCAAGTTACAGCAATGATCAAGAAGCACTGTAATTACAACGCTTGCACCTGTTCACACAGCACTCACTGTGTCGCCCAAGCGCATCCACAATTAGCATTCTAGCATCAACAGTGAGAGCAGTGCACGGTGGGCAGCTATCCCACTGCACAGTTCGTCACCTTTGTGCCACCAGGAGTTGTGAGAAGGTGGAGAGGATCACAGTGCATCATGGGCGCAGGCTCAATGAAGCAGGAATTTCCTTCCTGTCATTCCATGGGTTTCCAACTGTGTTTCGTGGCGTTTTTCAATGGCTCCAGTTTCCTGTGCACCCGCCATCTCTATCTGAAAGGACGGATCCTTCACAGCTCTCCACTGTTGTTGTCAGGTGTCCTGAACACATTGTGGCTGCTCATGCAGTATATTATGAGGTCCCAATCAGAAAAGGAATCTGAGGTGTCTGACTTACTCTGTGCCATGCAAACAAACAACCCCAGATTACTGTTGGCCTTTATGGCACATCTGCACATGGTGCACCGCTGCTTTTGGGCATGTGAAACAAGCAATGAGTTGTGGGATCACATTGTTATGTAGGTCTGGGTCGACGAACAATAGCAGCAGGACTTCTGAATGCGCCAAGCCACTTTCATTGAACTCAGTGTGAAACTTGCCCAGGCTCTGTGTCACAAGGACACCAGAATGAGAGCTGTCCTCTCAGTGGAGAATTGTGTGGCAATTGCCATATAGATGCTGTCAAGTCCAGAATATTACTGGTCAGTCACTAATTAGTTTGGCGCTGGGAATTCCACTGTTGGCCCTGTGTTACTGCAAGCGTGCAGGGCCACTAATCATATTCTGCTACGAAGGACTGTGAATCTTGGAAATGTGCATGAAATAGTGGATGGCTTTGCAGTGATGCGAGTCCCTCGCTGTGGTGGGATGATAGATGGCACGCACATCTCAATTTTGTGAACAACTTGTGACAGAGTACGTCAACAGAAAGGGGTATTTCTCTATGGGTATTGCAGGTGCTTGTGGATCACAGTGGGCGTTTCACTGGTGTGGCTTGGTCAGGGAAGCTGTGTGATGCTTCCTTCTTCAGGAACACTGGCCTGCATAGAAATCTGCAAGCAGGGCCTTTCTCTCCAGGCCAAACGATTCCAGTGGGGGGTGCTGAGATGCCCATAGTACCCTGGGAGACCCAGCCTACCCTTTACAGCATGGCTCATGAAGCCTTATACAGGGCACCTGGATAGCAGCAAGGAGCACTTTAATAGCACTTGTGCTGAGCAGGTGCCAAATGACCATTGAATGTGCATTTGCAGATTAAAGGCTCGCTGGTGATGCCTTTATGGCAGGTTAGACCTAAATGAGGATAATATTCCCATGGTTAGCCACCTGCCGTGTGCGTCATAATATTTGTGAAGCTAAGGGTACAGCACAGGGGCATTCATTTTGTGGCTGACTATGAACAATCAGATATCAGAACTATTAGAGGGGCACAGTGGGGGGGCCAGTCGAATCAGGGAGGACTTGAGGAACTGTTTTGACAATGAGTAACCAATAAGGTGTCTTTGTCAACAGCACTGTGCCATGCTATGACTGCTAGACAGTTTGCATTGTGTAATGTAAGCTGCAACCATCGTAGGCAAGAGACAAAGATTGCTTATCCTTCTCAGCGTGTCTTTATTAAATAACAATTATTCACAACACACAGAAAGCTTAGCTGGAAGGGAAAAACCATGAAGGGCAGTCTGAATTATGACAGCTATCATTTTGGAAACTGTCTGAAGGGCTGTAATGGGGTACTCAGATGGGCCAGGAGTTTGGTAGGATTGTGTGGGTGGAGTTTGGGGAGGGCACGGGAAGCAGTTCTGTATTGGCTGCAAGGGGAGGTGAGCACACACAAATTAAGTCTGCGGTGTTATGAATGACTTCAGCAGCTCCGTTTGCTCCTCTATGGCTTTTATCATACATTCATGACCAGCTATCACTCTCTTCTGATTTTCTTTCCTCTCCCGCCTACCAATTTTTTAATTTTTAGGTCAGTGTGTCTCCATGCCCTTTTTTCTTTCCTTTTTTTTTCTGCTTCAGAGTGCTGGAAGAGTTCTTGGAACATGGTTTTTGTGAAGGGAAACCATGCCTCATCAATCTACTAGAATACTCTAAGGGGGTCAACAAGCATGTGGACAAGGGTGATCCTGAGGATATAGTGTACTTAGATTTTCAGGAAGCCTTTGACAAAATCTCTCACCAAAGTTCTTAAGTAAAGTAAGCTGTCATGGGATAAGAGGAAAGGTCCTCTCCTAGATCAATAACTGGTTAAATGATAGGAAAAAAATGGTAGGAATAAATGGTCAGTTGTCAAAATGGAGAGAAGTAAATGGTGGTGTCCCCTTGGGATCTGTGTTGGGATCAGTGCTGTTCAACATATACATAAATGACCTGGAAAAGGGGGTAAACAGTGAGGTGGCAAAATTTGCAGATGATACAAAACTACTCCAGATATTTAATTCCAAAGCAGAGTGCAAAGAGTTACAAAGGGATCTCACACAACTGGGTGACTGGGCAACACAATGACAGATGAAATTCAATGTTGATAAATGCAAAGTAATGCATGTTGGAAAACATAATCCCAACTATACATATAAAATGATGGGGTCTAAATTAACTGTTAGCAAACAAGAAAGAGATCTTGGAGTCATTATCGATAGTTCTCTGAAAACATCCATTCAATGTGCAGCGGCAGTCAAAAAACTAACAGAATGTTGGGAATCCTTAGGAAAGGAATAGCTAATAAGACAGAAAATATCATATTGCCTCTTTATAAATCCATGGTACGCTCACATATGACTACTGGGTGCAGATCTGGTTGCCCCTCTCAAAAAAGCTGTACTGGAATTGGAAAAAGTACAGAAAAGGACAACAAAAATTATTAGGGATATGGAACAACTTTCATATGAGGAGATTATTAATAAGACTGGGACTTTTCAGCTTGGAAAAGAGATGTCTACACGGGGATATGATAGAGGTCTATAAAATTATGATTTGTGTGGAGAAAGTAAATAAGGAAGTGTTTGCTCCTTTTCATAACACAAAAACTAGGGTCACCAAATGAAATTAATAGGCAGCAGGTTTAAAATGAACAAAATGAAATATTTCATCCCACAATACACAGTCAACTCATAGAAGCACAATAAACAACGAACAGAAGCATGATTGTCAGTGCCAGGACCATCCGTAGGATAGGGCGGATGGAGGTGACCACCCTGGGCCGCACGCTTTGGGGGGCCCTGCTCCAAACCAGGTGGGAGGTGGGTGGCTGCAGCCTGCCTCCCAGCTGTGCGCCAGACCAGACGGAAGGCAGGGTGGCTGCCGCTAGGGTCCTGGCTTTGTGCCAGGACCTGACGGGAGTCAGGCAGTCATATACCAAGGAGGCCAGGCCCCTGGGTGGGGGTTGCCAGGCCGGCCCTTCACAATGCATAGCAGGGGTGGTGGGTGCAGCCATTCGTCTGTCAGAGATTCCTGCATCCCCCATCCCCACTGCATGTTGTGAAGGGCCAGCCTAGCGTGCCTCTCCCCCCCAGGCTGAGTGGTGAGGTTGCCCCATCTGAGCTGGCACCGGGCTGGAGTGGGTGAGCTGGGCGCTGCATGGCTTGTAACGGAGGGGGAGTCCTGGGAGCGGTGGCGGCAGAGCCTGGTGGGGGGCCCACATAATGTGTTTTGTCCCGGGTCCCAAACCTTGCTTATGGTATTGGTTCATTACTGTAAAATACACCTCTTTCTCACTGGCTCCTGGCAAGCGCACAGCTCAGAGATCGTCCAGTGCATGGCCAGTTGTGCCTGAGAGGAGTGGGGGCACTCAAGGGGGGGGGAAAGGTTCTCAGTGACTGTCTGGGGCTTTGATGCAGGTAGATGGGGACAAAATTTCAAATTGTGCCCCCATTTTACACAGGCAGGGGCCATAGAAACTGGTATATCACTCCTGAGAGTAAACAAGATGTGTTTAAACAGGAGAGTAAATGGGATGCTAGGGTGTGTCTCCTCCATGCAAGCAGCTTCAAACCAGGCGCCTATGCTGCTTGCCTGTGTGCCACTTTGGTCCCTGCACAAGTGATTGCCAATTGGCACGGGAAAGTGTCCTATAATGGGGGAAGAAACAAATCAGCTCTGCCGAGGAATCTCCCGCAGAAGATTAGTGAGTACCTCCAGGAAAGTTTCCTAGAGATCTCTCTTGAGGATTCCCATGAAGTCTCAATGTGCAGTAACACACTTTTCCATGCACTCCATAGCTGAACGGGGGATTAGGAAGCACATTGAAACACAAATATTCTTGTGCATTTCTATCCCTTTAACCAGCTGTATAATGCAACAAAGCAAAAGACAGCTGTACCTCATGTAACTGAGCAGCATCAGCTCAAAAAAATCACTTACCTGCTCTCCCATCTCCTGGATACTGCATGCCAAAGCTGGAGGGCTGGGACTGGCTCCAACCCTCCAGAGTTGAGAATAGATCCCAACTCCTCAGGTCACAGAATGACTGTTCCCTGCTCCACATTGTTGTCCAACTTGACCTCCTTGTCCATGACTTGTTCATCAAGGTTGAGTCCGGTGTCTGCTGCCTCTGGGCCCACAGAGGTATCCACGTGTCTCTTGGTGGTGGAAGTGGAGTTGCCATCAAGGATGGTTTCCAGCTCCAAATAGAAGCAGTGCAGGTCTTTACCTCTGCACTAGAGTGATGGTTTGACTCCCTAGCCCTTTGGTATCCCTGCTACAGCTCCTTGATTTTTGCACAGCTCTGCAGCATGTCCCATTCATAGTCCTCCTTCGCCATTAAATGAGAAATTTGATGGTACGCCTTCAAGTTCTTTGACTAGAGCAGAGCTTGGACTGCACAGCCTCTTCTCCCCAAATGCTGATTAGATTCAGGAGCTCCGGTGTGCTCCAAGCAGGAGACCATTTGGTGCATGGAGCCGCCATGGTCAGCTGGGAAGACGTGATGTGAACTTTCCATACCAGCCAAGCAGGAAGTTGAATTTCAAAAATTCCCAGGACTTTAAAGGGGGAGGAGCAGGTGGCTGCAGGGCAGCACAGTTCAAACTGATGGCCAGAGCCATCAGGATGGGCATTGTGGACACCTTCTGGAAGCCATTTTCCGTGACATAATCAAGTGCGGGGTCTGCACTAACACTTTTTTTTCCTAAAAGTTTGGCACAAAAAGCTCTGTGCCTCTTGTCACCATGGTTTTATTTTATTGCAAAATTAGGGGAGTTGGGTTGGCGTGGACGGGATTGTAGTGTGTACACCACCACTATTTTGATACAAAAAGCTGCCGGGGTTGACAAAAGTCTGTAGTGTAGTCCAGGTCTTAGTAACCATGGGGAGATCATTAAGGCCTGGTCTATACACAAATATAACTGTTGGTTAGGGGTGTGATTTTTGTACCAGTATTGGTATATCCGTACAACCCCCCCAGCGTGGATGCCGTTGTGAGTTCCTATGCGAGAAGGAGAATAAACTTTACATGAATGAACTACACCAGTATAAGTGCCTTTATACTGGTATAACTGTGTCCACACTAGGCAAGTTGTGCCTGTATAATTACACCAGGGTAGTTAAAGTGGTACAACTTCTGTGGATAGGCAAAAAGTAATTCTCTCATCCCCTACGCTCCTGCCCAGTATTCTGGAACTGCAAGTTTCACTAAGAAGTGAAAAGCTGTTAAAATAAACTAAAACCACACGAAGTTAGAGCTGATTGACAAATAAAAACTAATTATACACAATTCACGCACGTAATTTTTGGTGATATTTTAATTGAAAATGTTAATCAAGTGCTATCTGTCATGCATCATACTTTTCAATTTTTGAAATCTTTCAGAAATGAAGGTTTTGATCTGGGTAGGCACAAGAGTGGAGTGTTTGTCTTTTACATCAAAATACAACTTTAAAATAACATTTCTTTGAAAACTCAAAACAGCTGATTGATGAAAATCTTTGATTAAAAATAGTCCATGAAAATTTTCCATATTGTGCATTTTTGACAATGCTTCATTTGAAAATTTTAGACCAGCTCTGTATGACGTTCCCCCCCTTCTTTGGACTTAGGATCTGATCCTGCCAAAAGTTATGCATGTGCAGAAATTTACTTAGGTGATTAGTCCTAGGGACTTCAATAGGGACTACTCATATGAGTAAAGTTACACAGGTATGTAAATCTTCACAGGATCAGGGCCTTCCCTAGCACACAGATGTCTGGCTGACCCATTGGTTCTAATCTCTGCAGGCTCTGGGCCTGGTCCAGTCTCATGGTTTTGCTTAGAAATTACACTGGGATTTTCATTTGTCTTGTTGGAAAAGTGTGGGATTTCTCAACCGGATGCTTTGGACTCTGCAGATCCCTCGGAGCCTGCCAGGTGACTCATTAGCATCTGATCCATGGGTCTACTCATCTCCCTTTTATTTCTGCTACATACAGTAAACTCTCGACTGGCCTATGAACATGGCCATGACTCAAACACATCTCAAGAAGAGGGGAAGAAGGCAAAAGGAAAGAGGCATTTCTGGGTTCACTGTTAAATGTCGCCATGAAATAGACCAGATATGCCAAGTGGCTGCATTTGTTGCTGTAGGCACCTTAAAGTTTACATTTCCTGTTATTTTTGTAATATTAATTGAGCAATCTTGATATACTAATAAAGCAGGGAGGATAGACTAGCTCTGGGATCTTTTCCTTCAGATGTATAGGGGAAGAATCAACTGCAAACGTTACCCCAGCATAGAGTAATTATAGACCTGATTCATTTCTTACTTTTCTGATGTTTTCAGGGCCTCTCGCTTCCACTGTACTTGATGGGAAATTTGCCATAGACTCCATCGGCCATGGGACTGGGCTCCCAGTGCAAATGAAATACCTTTCTGTACTTCTTCCCTTTCTTTTGTGTGCTTCTGCACCTTTAAACTGCTAGGGAGTAAGATGAACAAAAATTCAGATTGGCTGGAATGGGAACAGGCAGAGTTCATTAGTTATTTTTACATTAGCATCTAGAGTATTACCAACTCCAATCATTCAAAAATCAGAAGCCAGCTTCCAAAAATTCATGAAATGTCTTTTAAAATGTGTGCCTGTGAGTCTGGTATGTCTTTGTACTTGCCTTCTGGTTTTTGAGCCTTAAGCTTTTCTCTCCACCATGGGGGCTAGAAACATTTATAAAAAGAGGAAGCTGAGATTCTTATATAATTACATGACTCCAGGAGCTGAGGCTTTAAGAAACTATCATGAGACTCATGTTAAAATTGTGAGAACTGGCAACAGCGCATCCATAGGCCCACGTAGGCCTATGCAAACACACATAAAGATGCTGATCCTGCTCTGGAGAGCTTGCAACTGAAGTAATAAGACTTGTGTAATGAGATCTAGCCTCTTCACCACAGACACAGATTTTAATTTCTGGGGGCAAACGACAGGTTTGTCTTTATACCCTGTCAGGTTTTAGTGCCTCATTCACACTATGGCTGAAACTATGCGAGCAGTAATTGTTTGAATTGGATTATTGTTAGCATCGTTTCCTTGAGAAATTGATAGGTTTTTTTTGTTTGTTTTTAGCCTGTCTCCAGGCCCTTGCATCCTTGGCCTTCCCACCGCATTCTGTTCTCTCTAGCCCATAGTGCCACCTGTGTTCCCTTTCTTGGGGACCTTTCTTGGAACATTTTGTCCTGGGGGAATTTTTCAGTCCCAGGTGTAAGCTGGTCAATTGTCTAACCCGTTTTCTTTCCCACGTACAATGCTTAAATCTGCCAGGTGCCTTCTTCATCCCATACCTCATCTTCCTCTTCACCTGTGGGATCCCCGTGTTCTTCCTGGAGACAGCACTAGGACAGTACACCAGCCAGGGAGGGGTCACTGCCTGGCGGAAACTCTGCCCGCTTTTTGAAGGTGAGTAGGCCTGTGAGTGCAACTGTTTTGGTGGGGGGATGTGGAGGGAAAGTAATGCAAGGGTCAGGATCTTGAGCTGGGGCTCTGAAGAGGCCCAAGTAAATGCTTCCCATTGTACCCATGCTGTTCTCTGAGAAATCTCCTGGACTCTCCCTCACTCCCGTTCCTCCAAAATGATGCTGGGAAAAAACCACCTCTTTCTTTTCCCATCACTCTGGGCTCGTTCACCTTCCTTGCCAAATCACCTCATGGGATCTCTTCACCTCCTGCACTGAGGTGTGAGCTCTGGCCATGAAATTTGTCACAGGCAAAATTGTGCTCCTGGATCTAAACTTTCATTTAAGTAATTAAAACCACCCTAACCCTTCCTGTTGCAAAGAAGCAGTATGTGAACGTGCAGATATATGAACTTGCATTTAAACTGATGCCATGTCATCCTCCTGAGTTTGCAGCCAGCCTGAAACGGTAGTTCAGAGAGGTTTGAGCTATCCGTCTTCTTAATGTGGTGTTAACTCTCAAACCCAGTGGTGACATTGTTTTAGCATAATCATCCTATGGGGGGTTTATCCCTCAATTCCAAACCACCTCTGATGCTTTCCTAGATATCAAAAGCCTTAACTGTCTCTTATCCATGTGCCCAAATTGCCAGGTTCTCCCCTGATAATTTCTACGAATCTGGACGAGTGCTGCTCAGATAAAAACTTCCAGCACATTGAAAATTACAAATGTGAGGCTGAGCAAAATCAAAACTGGGTGTAATATTGAACTGAATGACAGGAGAGACACTCTTCACTTCAATAGTTAATTCAATGAAAAACCTTCACGTTCCAACTTCACTGAAAGAGCTGTAAGGTGTTCTGTCCATGACACCAGGTGCTGTGGAAAGCTGGGGAGCTAGCTGCAGAATTAATTGAGGATTGCCAGAATACATGGGGGCCACTTGGCTAGATGGACCAGTGGTGTAAATAGTTGTTTCTTTAGGTGAGTAGGTGTCTGCCCCAATCTGCTGTGCAAATACAATCCACATACTGTGCCACGTCCAAACTCCCATCCCTTCCCGTGGCTTGGTTTTATTAATGAACAAATACATTATATGAAAACATGAGCAGCTCACACCTCCTCAGGCATGGCTGCTCCTGGAGTTCCTCCCTGAGGCCTGCTCGATCCACTCATAGATCCTCATGCATCTGGAAACCACCCACTTTCCATTAAGTTCAGCTGAAGTAATGAGTTACCTGCAGAAGCTGGAACTGCAGTAGCTTGGAGCACCTTAGGTAGCTACAACTGCAGCCATTCTCCTCTTGGGAGCTCCTTGCGAAGATTCCTGCTGGCAGATGTTGCACTGGAGTACCTGTAAGCAACACCCTCCCTTTCCCCCTGCTCAGCAAAAGCTCCTGCGTTATTCCCTAAAGTGAGGCTGGAGTGGAGTAGCTCCTAATAGACTGTGCTTGTCTTGAACTATGGAAAGCCCAGCAGCTGGGTCTGAGGTTGAAGAAGGTGCCGGAGACCCTGGCATGTAGTGGGCTCCAGCGCGTGCAATGCTTTGCCTGTCAAGGCTGTTGACATCCAGTTGAGTTTTAAACATTAATTCATAGCTTTGACTTTTCTCGGCTGGTAAAAATTTGGTTCAAGTGACAAAATGTGATTCTGACCCTGCCATACTCATTAGTCTCTACAGACGCTAGCCAAGATTCTCCTGCCTCTTAGCAACATGGGAAGGGCCATGGTCATGAGGAAACCCTGACACCTGTTGGCAACTGCCCTGAAGGTTGCAGGCCCCCAGTGGAGAACTCTTGCAGTAGATCACAACCACTGTCTTTCCGTGGAAGTCAGTCTCCTAAGGAAGCTTCCACAGGGTGCCATGGCAATGGGGGACAGTGGAAGGTAGCCTGGATCTGACTGGGAAGATGGACTGGTCTCCATGCGAATGTTCAGCCTGGGAACCCCAAAATAAGACTCAAGAGGAGGTGGGCAAAAAAGAGGGAGAGAACTGGAGCAGAGGGCAGTACAGAGAAAGGTGAGTTGGGAGAGCTAGGAGAACTAGGGTGCTGAGGCAGTCTTCGGCCCTGAGGCTATTCCAGATTGTGTTTCTCTCTTTGTTTATCAACACTTCTCTCCACAGGAATTGGTTATGCTTCCCAGGTGATCGTCATACTCCTGAATTTCTATTACATTATCGTCCTGGCCTGGGCCTTGTTTTACCTCTTCAATTCGTTCACTATAGACCTTCCCTGGGGCAGCTGTGATCACAAGTGGAACACGGGTAACACTGGATTCCCCCCTTTCATCTCCCCATCAGTTTGCAGGGAAAATATCTGCCAGCAGCAAATAGCATCTCAGCTGAGAAAGCAGCATCCAGCCTGCCGTGGGGGAGGGACCAAGGCCAGTGTGAGTGGGGGAACAGGTCCAGTTTATTGCCCTGCTGCCTGACGTGGCATCAGTCCTGCTAGTGCTATATGAGAAGAGGCTCTATTTTGTTTGATAAACTGGGTCTCGTCTAGAAAATGCCCTCAAGTGCCAGCCACCTACAGCTCCCGTTGACTCCAGCCTTCCGCTATGCCTGATTCAGGCAATAAAGCAGTTGGTGTTATACAGGCTCCCCCATGCTATGCCAACAATGGATCTCAGGGGGGGTCCCCTCTCTTGGCAGTCGTGGGGAGTGGAGGGAAAGCCGTCTATATTCAGTCCTCTGCTTCCTGTGCTCTGCTTCGGTAATAGGACCCCAGTCTACTCAGGAGGGCCACCCCTCCCCTTGGAGAGAGAAGGGGAATTTAACCTTTATGATTATTTAGTCCTTGGTTTCTCCCCAGCTCTGCCTTGCCAATGGGACCCCAGCCCTGCCCTGGAAGGACCTCTTGTTCTGAGCAAGAATTGGGATTTTAGAATATTTGTCTCCCATTGAATGTTATGCTGCTGGATGGAAAAGGGGCTTTGTAGCATTTCCCAGGGACTCTGCTATTCCAGCTTATGTTCTCTCTTCTTGGGCCTGTCCTGCAGGGAACTGTGTGGAATTCCAGAAGGCAAACGCCTCTCTAAACGGGATGACCGAAAACGCCACCTCCCCTGTCATTGAGTTCTGGGAGTAAGTGAAAGCCTCGTGTTTCTCTGACCCCTCCGAGAGTTACAATCCCCCAGTGATGACCCTCAGCCAAACCAGCCACTTCTGAGTTCATATATCTCAGAACACCTCAAACTGGGCAGCAAGCAGGAGAACCTCATGGGCCAAATTGTGCTCTTCATTCCAGTTCTGTTAATTTAGAGGAACTTCACTGAGGTCAGTGGAGTTCCTCGGGCTTCAGGCAGGTGTACCTGACAGGATACTCTGGGATCCTGTCTTCTTTATATACTCCCTGTCTTTCCTGCACTCTGAACCAACTGGTGCGCCCACACCAATGCAACCTCACTGACTTCAGGGACAGGTTGCACAGGGGTAAATGAGATTAGAATGAGGTCTCTGTGAACAGACCTCATCTTCACTGCTCTTTCTCTGGCCCTAGTCATTTTCTGTTGGTCATTCCTTCCTCACGTCTTCTACCTATTTCTGTTCTCCTCTCTCGCTCTTTTTTGTTACAACACAACTGCTCTTCTCTGCCTTCTCTCTTCTCCCACATTCTTTCCTTTCAGCCCACTCACAGTCACTCTATATGATTGACTTAGCCAGACTTAGTCACAGATTTTCAGTCTAAATCTCTTCTTGAAACATTGGGTCAACTTCATCCTGGGTAGAAAATCTGCTGACGAAGTGGAGTTAAAGTAGGACATCAATGGAGTTACACCAGGGATGAACTTGGCCTTTGTTTCCACTCTATAGAGAGAAACTGAACTGGCCTTGGGGCTACTTGATGCAATTACCAAGATAATTCATACAGGGCCAGCATGAGATGCTTGGAACATGAAAAACACTGGCAATACAGCTGGGAATGGGGTGAGATCCGTGGACATCTGTAGGGCAACAGCCAAACCACTTTTTGTCTCTGATCCTGCCATATCTTGCCAGGCTGGGCCTTCTCAGGATGTGAATTTGGGGAGGCCTTCAGGAAACACTGAAGTGCTGCAGGACTCGTTGTCGGTGATTCAGTAGGTGGGGCTCTCCTTTGGAGCCAGAGTTCGGCCCGGCACGTTGCCCAGGGGCTCCAGGTTGCTGGAGGATGGTGACATTTGTATAAGATGTAAAAACAAAGGCTTGTGATCACTGAAGATTGCACAGCTCCTTGTGGGAGGAGGGGCATTGTTAAACATGGGGTTTTGGCTTCATTTCAGTCTGAGTAAACTCCCTTCTGCCACCCTAAATTCCCCTTGCAGAGTTAGACGGATGCAATGTTCCTCCTGTCCTGTCCCAGGCTGTTGTGCTGTGCGCTGTTGAACAGCAATCTGTGGCAGGCCCAGCTGAGCACAGGGCGATGATTCTCACCTCTAGAATCTGCATTTGCACGCACGGGGTTTCTTCTGGGATGGAAGGTAGCCTGTTAATGAGCAGAGAGTGTTAATTCCAGCCATAGTCAGCTTCTCTCCTCTCATATGCTGCCTTTTACTGCTTCTCCTTGTTTATTCCCCTCTTCTCTCTCCTGTGGCTTCTCTCAGACTGCCATGGGTACAGTGTGAGATGCAGGGCTGCTGGTTCCTGGTCTGGTCTGCCTGTGGCTGGCAGCCAAGTGACTGATGCTGAAATTGATGTTTTGAACAGGTCTGTATTACTGGGACAACAGCACATGGAAGTGGAAATTTCCATTGTTCTGGCTCCTCAGTCCCAGCCTCTGATGCGAGAGAGGAGCAGACTCTTCTCCCTCTCGCTGGCAAATGGAGGGTAGGGGCAAGGGGAAGAGGGTCATAGTTTGCTTGAAAGATGCAAATCCACAATGTGTTGTATCCCCTTCTGGGGCTCCCGTGAGCTACACTTGGTGCCCCTTCATCTACAGTACAAGACTCAGTTACCGTTACACTCTTGTACCCTGCCAGGTCCTTTCACACTGCACCCTCATGCCATTCACGGCTGCATGCATGCAGGGGGCATCCATGTAGCTGTCACTAGGCACATAAATGAGACCAAGAAATACCAGAAAGGAAAGGGGGATTTTCCCTGGGCACTGTGAGATCTAACCTTTGTGCGGGGTTGTTGATGGGGAGAGCAGGTATCCTCTTGATACCCAGCTGCTGGGGCGGTACAGCAGGAAAAGATGCAAGTGCATCAGCCATCTTGGATTGTGGGAACCCGAAGAGATGCATCCTTTAGTAGCTGGATGATGCAGCAGGAGAGGGCACCTGCCTTCAATGGCTGGGGCTCTAGGGTGTTGCATGACCCAACCATGGGAAGCTGGGACTGCAGAACAGATGAGCTTCTCATCCTCTGATCTCTGGGGGTGGGGACGATGTTGTGGGAGAGGATTGCAACCTCCATTCTCCAGGTGCTAGGGCCATGCATCTGGGAAGGAGTAGCAGAGGGTGTAGCATGGGAAGCTGCTATGCAGTGAGCATCCTCAGTGGTCCCCGTTATTCACTTGTTTCGTCAGGCTGTCTTCTACAGTCCCAGGCTTGGCACGTGCTGCCTTGTGGCTTTGGCTCCTAAAGGGGTATTTGTGTGATCCCAGCCATTTGTCATCCTACCTGATGGGAGGATCCTAGAAGAGGGGCTGTAGAGAATGGGGTTGGAAGGAATTAGCTGAGGGTGGTCCTCATGTAGGAGCCTTTGGGATATATGTCAACATCAGCTACTTCCAAACGTAATAACATTTCCCTACCCCTCAGAAGTGCTTTATTTGTATTACAGTATGCACCAGCTGAGATCAGAGGTCCTATTGTGCTAGGTGCTGTACATTCCTGTAGTAAGAGAGGGTTCCTGCCCCAAAGACCTTGCAGTATAAATAGACAAGACAAACGGGGAGAGAGCGGACCTAGGTCAAGTGTCCTGCCTAAGCAGGTCAGTGCCGGAGCTGGGAATAGAACCCGGGTCTCCTGCTCCCAACGCTGGCACTCTGGCCACCAGCCCTTTTGTTTCGGAGAGGGAAACCGCTGAGGAATGTCCTCTGCCCTTTCCTGAGGTGCACAGTTCAGGGTTAGGGCTTGTTCTCTCCCAAACTGCAAGGCCTCCCCAGGGAACCTTGAGAACGGGCTGGTCAGTGAGGATCTAAGAGCAGAATTTAGCAAGACTCAGTGTCCGTTTGCCTCCCCAGGAGGCGAGTGTTAAAGATCTCAGACGGCATTCAGCACATGGGGAGCCTGCGCTGGGAGCTGGCTCTTTGCCTTCTGCTCGCCTGGATCATCTGCTACTTCTGCATCTGGAAAGGGGTCAAGTCCACAGGCAAGGTGAGTGCCTGGCTCAGGGCTGGCCTCCGTCTTAATCGCAGTCCAGGGTGCTGCAGCTCCTGGGCTGACACCCAGCTCTCCTAGCCCCAGTGGGAGCTGGCAATCCACTCTAGAGCTGGGTGAACCAGTGCGGCTCCACTCCCAAAGAGGTTCATGAACTGGACTCTGAGCATGAGTTTGCAGGGGATGGAGCATTGGAAGGTGGGTTTCCACGAATTTGTATCCTAAGAGGAACACCTTTCTCTGGACCCCTACCCCGAAGAGGACTCCCTTTATCACTCCCGGCTACCTCATCACCCCAGGAAACCCAGGCGCCCCTTCTCATAAATGTCTGCAGTGGAAGCCCAAGCCCCATCCCCTCCACCCCCAACCCCCACATTCCAACTCCTTCAGGCCAGGTCATTAGGGAACATAGGCTGCCACTTCCCTCCATGTGGCTTTTCAGGAGAGGCCCCCTGGCCTGGGCTTCAGCTTCTCCCAAGTCCTTAAAGGGAGCGTGTGTGCATGTGGGATGGGCCAGGTACCTGTCCCCCACTTCTTCAGACAGAGTGGGGAGGACATTCCTTCTCCAGCTGGCAGCTGGGGCTCAGAGTAGCCTCCAAATCTTTCACATGGTCGCTAAGGAACCCCTGAAGGCCCAAAGGCCCTCCTTGTGTCAGGGCAAAAGGAATTTTCTATAGCCTGCCCTTAGTCCCAATGAGAACAGTATCCTAGTACAAGTTATAGACTGGGGGGGATGCCAGAGAATTTACTCTTGGGCTAACACAGCTGCAGCCTGCTCCTTTCCATTCAGATGTCACCTGCTTGCTCATCCACTTCCTGACTGGTAAATAACTCACCAATCATTCAGTCTGAAACATCACCAATCTAAGAATGTCCAAGGTGTTTGACTTTTTGCATAAAATTTTGATTTAAAAAACTAGAACAATATATAATTAACATAGTTTAGTTGTAGCCATGTCAGTCCCAGGATATTAGAGAGAGAAGGTGGGTGAGGTCATATCTTTTATTGGACCGACTTCTGCTGGTGCACGAGAGACACTTTCAAGCCACATAGAGCTCTTCTTCTTCCTTCATCAAAGAGGAGCTCTGTGTGGCTCAAAAACATCTCTCCCTCTCACCAGCAGAGGTTGATCCAATAAAAGATGTGACCTCACCTACCTTATCTCTATACAGTTAACATGGCACACATTCAATGGGTTAAAAGCTGGCTATCTGTTGTCTCAAAATGTAATTGTAAATGGGAAGTCATCATCAAGTGGCTGTTTCTAGTGGAGTCCTGTAGAAATCAGTTCTTAGCTCTACGCTATTTAACATATTTATCAATGAACTGGAAACAAACAAAATCATCACTGATAAAGTTTGCAGAGGACACACAAACTGGAGGCGTGGTAAATGAAGAGGACGACAGGTCACTGATACAAAGTGATCTTGATTGCGAGGTAAACTGGACACAAGCAAACAGTGTGATGTAATACAGCTAAATTTAAATGTCTACAATGGAACAAAGACTGTAGTTGCTTACAGGCTCAGAGTTCTATCCTGCGAAGCAGTGACTCTGAAAAAGATTTTGGGGTCATGGTGGATAATCAGCTCAACATGAGCTCCCAGTGTGATGCTGTGACTAAAAGGACTAATGCAATCCTTGGATGCATAAATAAAGGAATCTTGAGTAGGAATAGAAAGATTATTTTACTTCTATATTTGGCAGCTGTTGGAATACTGTGTCCAGTTTTGGTGTCCACAATTCAATAAAGATGTTAATAAATTGAAGAGGATGCAGAGACAAGCCACGAGAATGATCAGAGTATTAGAAAACATGCCATAGAGTGGTAGACTCAAAGAGCTCAATCGATTGAGCTTAACAAAGAAAAGGTTAAGGGTTATCTTGATTCGTCTATATACATACCTACATGGGGAACAAATAGTTGATAATGGGCCCCTCAGTTTAGCAGAGAAAGGTGTAATATGATTCAATGGCTGGAAGCAGAAGCCAGACAAAATTCAGACTGTAATTAAGGGGTCAATATTTAATAATGAAGGTAATCAATCATTGGAACAATTTACTAAGGGTCGTGGTGGATTCTCCATCACTGACAATTTTTAAGTCAAGATTGGATGTTCTTGTAAAAGATCAGCTCTAGGAATTATTTGGGGGAAGTTCTACGGTCTGTGTTATACGAGAGGTCAGACTAGTTGGTCCCTTCTGGTCTTGGAATCTATGTATCTGTTGTGTCTCCATGCTGTGAGATGTGGAATGCCCTGGTCTGTAGTGCCTACAAATAACTGATTGGGGAAATAGATAGGCAGATGTACTAGCATCACCGGGGCCCAGCCACATCCCAGGGTACTTTAACAAAGGTGGCAGGGGACAGGAGCTGCAAGGCTTTAATTCACTCATTTGTAAGGCAGCTCGTTATCCTCAAACAAAACGCACAGTTGAAGTGCAAATGGTAATGAATAATGAATGGTAGGAGGGATGGAGTTAGTGAAATCAGGCTGCTTGTGAATCTGATCGTTTCTGGTTCCTATGGAGCTAAATATGAAGATGAAAAAGACAGTTACTTACTGATGTGGCCTGGTGAAAGAAGGCAGAGGCATCTATAACATGATAATATCAGCAGACACAATGGTAAGGCACTGCAAACTAATTTACAAAGCATGTGCTATGCCAAAAGCAAACCCAACTGATAATAGAATCATAGATTAGGTTGGAAGGGACCTCAGGAGGTCATCTAGTCAAACCCCCTGCTCAAAGCAGGACCTATCCTGACTACATCATCCCAGCCAGGGGTTTGTCAAGCCAGGCATTAAAAACCTCTAAGGATGGAGATTCCACCACCTGCCTAGATAGCCCATTCCAGTGCTTCACCATCCTCCTAGGGAAAAAGCTTTTCCTAATATCCAACCTCCAACTTTAGACCATTGCTCCTAGTTCTGTCATCTGCCACCAGTAAGAACAGTCGAGCTCCATCCTCTTTGGAACCCCTCTTCAGGTAGTTGAAGGCTGCTATCAAAATGGTAGATACAAATTCCATGCATAAATGCCAAAGGATATTAACAAAAAAAATGGAGAGAGTAATTTCTTTGGCACAGACCTCTTTGAAGGAAAAAAAACAGATGCAGCTAGGGTTGATCAATGTAGAGAAACCCAGCATAAGCCAATGGCTGGCAGAACACAAGCCTGTTAGAGGGGAAAGGATTTGTCAGTACTGGGTTGCCAAAAGAAAGGGAGAAAGAGAGACCTGCAATCACCCCTACTAAAAGCAGCAGAAGTGATATCACGCATCCAAAGGCACAGAAAACTCTGCACGTATATCAAGAAAGACACGTTACTACAGACATTTTCACAGATGGAATCACTTTGCGGAGGCATGTGGATCTGACTCAAACAAAGCCATGTGTCGTATTGACCAGCATGTGGGAGAACAATGTTGCTGATATCAGCAAGGTTTCTAGTGATATGGTTAGTGCTAACAATGCTCAAGAAATAAAAAGATTGTGCCTGAGCCAAGCAGATGTTCACACTGGTGGATACAAGCTTGTCGTCTTATTCCAGAGAAAACATTCTCCAAATTCAGACCCCCAGTTTCACTGCAAACACTTGAAAGCATTAAATGAAAAGCTTAAAAGGATAAAGCCGCTGTCAGCTACAAAGCAGATATAAAACTACCACAGTGAAGCCTGAAGCATCATGGGCACTTGGACAGCACCAGTTTATGTGCCTGGAATCATGTTTGATGTGATCTCTAGATCCAAATGGGAATGCAAAGCCTGATATTCCCCCAGTAAGCTCCAAAGCAGATGGGCTATTACCGTTGAACATTTCCTTTTCCCTTACCCCCCAGCCTCACCACACCTCTGTGGACCAAGAAAGACGTCACTTGCATTCCGTGATCAGCTGAATCAGGTGGTAGACTGCATGGTAAATACAGGGATAATCATTAAAATGAGTCTACAGGCTGGACTTACTTGCTAGGTGTTGCACAGATGCCCCCAACAGGCAAATATGGAGCCTGCATCAATCCTTGAGATCTTTAAAGAGTGATAAAACCTTTGCCAATATTTGAAGACATTACCCCTAAGCTATCTCATTGTCCTGGATGCAAGATTCGAGTGTCAGTCAAGTAAACGTCCTGAACTGTCAGTACTAAAGGCCACATGTTTTGTCAATGTAGATTCCTTCATTTGCCTTGTTGACACAATTGGAGCATCGGATGAAATGCAGTGCAAGGCTGATGAGATGTGAAGTATTCAGTTTAGTCGTAGCTGTCATCAGTGAAGTTCTAGTATTTCCTTGCTCAAAGAGAGGACACCATGCAAACCTTTCTACCCTTCCCTACTTTAGAGGTGACAGAAAAAAAGATATGCGCCTGACCTAGGAAAAAGCATGATTTGCATTCCAGCTTAAGATGTTTTGAACGTTGCTTTATGGCAGAGAGAATGAATCCGGATCCAGTTAACGTCACTGCAGTAGAGGAAGTGGAGCTGTCACCCAATCTTGCAATAAAGGGGGTATTTCTTGTATAAGAAATATGGCAGAATAGGAAGAACATCGCTATATTGTGAGCTATTTGGGGCAGGGACTCTGGTTTGATATTGTGTATGTAGAATGCCAAGCATGATGGGGACCCAGTCCCTGACTGGAGCCTCTAGACACCAATGCAATACAAATTATTGATGATCCTAATAAAAGAAGCAGATGCAGTGTTTTACCCACCTAGATCCTAACCAACTTTATAAGCAGACAGGTCTAAGAAGGGAATTGGAGCAGCTCTGTTCTAAGAAGGTTAGCCACTGCAGAAGAACCGCAGAGTTACCGATTGACCAATCAACCATACACCTCATTTGAAACCGGAAGTATGCAATCAGGCAGCCGCAGAGAGAGGAGGAAAACAAAAAGCAAATACAGTACAACACTGTGTTAAATGTAAACTACATTTAAAAAAAAAAAAGGAAAGCAGCATTTTTCTTCTGCATAGTAATGTTTCAAAACAGTGTTAAGTTAATGTTCAGTTGTAAACTTTTGAAAAAACAACCATAACATTTTGTTCAGAGTTGTGAACAACCTCCATTCCAGAGATGTTCATTACTCTGACATTCTACTGTATGCTATATATCAAAGTCCTTCATGCCACCAGAGGAACATCATGTACAAATGGGAAAATATATGTATGTATGTAATTGTATTTGAGTGCAATCCCCTACATCAGCATATGTTACAGTTGAATCTGACCACTAACTGCTTGGATCAGTTCAGGTTACAGACAGTCTTTAGTTGCAGAGGGATAATGGCCAAATTGTGTGTTCCCCAGGAAGATACACACCCATTGCTGACACTGGTACCTGTGCACGATGAATGTTGGAGTTAATATGCGGGTGCACAGAATCTTCCATCAAACAGTCAGGGGAAGATTAGTGGAAACTGAGATAGAAGGATGAATGAATGGATCCAGTAATACTGGATGGATGAGGAGACATTTGAAAGAAAATGATTTCCCATCATCATGCAATACAGGCACCATCAACTTTCACTCTGCTGTGGCATAACATTAAAAACTGAAAAAAGTTATTCCATTGCATTCAGACTAAATATACTGAGATGAAACCTTACTAAGCACATGGCCATGGAAAAATCCAAACAGAGACTTTGTCATATTCTTTTGGCCTAGTACAGGGGTTCTTAGACTTTTTTTGGCCAGGTATCCTTCTGGAAATATTTCAGCCTGTGATGACCTCCCATCCCATGCCACCCTTACCAGCATGCACAGGGGCTTTCAGCTTGCGAGCCCCCTTCTCCCCCGTAATAACCTCATGACCCCGTTTGAGAACCCCTGGCCTAGTTAGTATATGTTAACCAGCTTGTCTCAGGATGTCTGATATGCCTTAAAAAGCATATAGTAAATGCGGGAGAGTCTGATATTACATGAAATGCCAACAAAATCATGTCAGCCCATGGGCACTGATTTGTTTATGTGGAGCAGTATTGACTACAATATGTCATTGCTGTGGATTACTATAGCAGTTAGTCTGAACAATCCTCAAAGTACCGCAATAACCCAGGTTATAGTTGCAAGACATATAATCCCTGAAAGGATTAGCTCTGACATTGGACTTCAATATTCCTCAAAGGAATGCAACCAGTTTGCCAAAGTAAGGGCTTTCAGACATATCTGAATAAGTCCACCTTACTCATAAGGCAACGAGGCCAAATAGCAAGACCCATGATGCATAAAACAAAGCATAGTGATAAAGACCCTATTTTGGACTACCTGAGTGTTAGAACACTCTTGCCAGAAGCTCTAAGTCACTCGGTCCTGTGGTCGATGGGATGTCTTTATTCAGCATTGCTTTTTGTGTAGGAACAGTTGAAACATGAAGCAGTGAGTCTCGGCCAAATGCCAGCTGCTAGGCCCCGTGCTGAAAGCTAGTGCTTCAGTACAAGGGAGACAGGATGGTGGCCACTGAAAGCCCCTTGCTCTGAAACAGGCAAAGATGGAAAGACCATACCAGGCTCATGCCCTGAATGGATGTGAACATAAAATTGTTTGCTTTAGATGCCCAAAACAATCAAGTTCTCTGAACTTGCTGACTGTATCCTTGCTCTAACATCTGTATGGAACTCGGCAGAGCAGAAACTGTTACAGACACACCCATCAGGTTGGTATTTGCATGCACTGTTTCTCTAGATGTAATCACAACTTGTGAGCTACTGTAAGTAGTTCAGGAACAATCCTGCCCTTTGGAATGGCATAAATGCCCATTCCTACAAGCCCATTTGTTATCAGGTCTGTCTGAACAGCAGAGCCTAAGAACATTTTAGATTTGCAATGTTTTTGATGTAACATCGCCATTTAAATGGACTTCTGTCTTACAACATCAAGACACGAATTGCACGTCTGTATTACTTCAATAAAGAGTTGAAATGGCTGTTCTTTACTGCTAGGTTACATTCACCTCAAGCAATAAGACTAATTCTTATTATTACTGGGGATTCCTTGATGATCGTGATGCTGTCTGGATTAGGCATGACCATTTATAATATTACTGGTACTAATATTACAGAATTGCAATAAATATCATAGGCTATGCCATGCAAGGCACTGATGGAAAAGTCATGATTTGCTAAGATTGATAAGCACATTTATGTGTATTTATCAGTTTTCTATTATGAGTTCTAAATGTGTATGGTATATTCATATTTCAAACATGGGTGACACCCTGGACAGGATGGCAGCCGCACTAAGCCTGCTTAATGGCCCATCCAGGGAACTCAAATGTTCAATGAATCCAGTGAAAGATCCCAGGGACTATACCTTATAAGCCACAAGGCCATGCATCGCCATCTTCTCTTCATTCCTACTTCCTTCCTACCTCTGGATCAACTACTTTACATCTGAAGCTGTGAAACGAAGGACTGCAACCCATCCAGGCACTAGATGTATGCTAGAGGAACTGTACAAGCCTGCAAACTCCACAATTCTGCTGAGAATCTGATATATATATATATATATATAAAATATGGACTCAGAAGTAATTTGTATGTATCTGATTGCTTTGACCATGTAACATCTTATTTGTTTCTTTCATTTCATAATAAACCTTTAGTTTTAGTTTCTAAAGGATTGGCTGGCAACATGGTATTTTGGGTAAGATCCAAACTCATATTCATCTGGCAATGGGGCTGACCCTTCAGGGATCAGGAGAACATTCTGATAAAGGGAATAGAGTTTAAATAACTTTTCTCTTTACTGGATCTAGTGGCTGATTGGGAGCCAGAGACTGAAATGCAATAAAAAGGGCTGTTAATTTCTTCTTGTATCCTCGTGATAACCAGCGTGGGGAATCAGGAGCACTGTTTGTGACTGGTTGGGGAATCTAACTTCAGTGTTAGCCACCGGTTCTGGGAAAATCCACTTCTTTTGCAGTCTGCCTTGCCCTTGGCATTTTCAGGTGGGCTACCCTAGGCACGGACGGGTCACAATGATAACCCAAGGACCGTGTCATCATGAAAGGGAGTCAGGACAAGTTGCTGTTTGCATCCATCTCGTTAGTTTTAGATTATGCCCTTCTGGACTACTCCTGCCAGGCAATAAACTGGCTATGTACAACTCGTCCCTTTGCTTTCGTGTCAGAGTGAGCAGGTGGAAATAAGGGGCCAGATCCTCAGCTGGTGTAGACCAGTGGAACTACACTGACTTACTTACACCAGCTAAAGACCAGGCCTGGTACTTAGATCACCCCCAAGACCAGAGAGTGATTCTCTAATTGTAGATCTAAAGACCGCATGGTGACCTTACTAACCACTCAGTAAAAGTGAATTCCTTTCTACTCTGCTTTAAAGAAGACATGAAACGTTACACCCTAACCATTCCCTGCCCCCATCTTGCTGACCCTCTCTCATCCTTGCCTTTCTGACTTCCTCTTGCACTGCACTTGCTTCCTTTGTGGCAAGGGTTTGTTGGTGGCCTAGGTTCCTGGCCATTTTCCCAGGTGGCCCGCTCACACTTGCTTTGTTTTATTCTCCTGCCAGGTGGTGTATTTCACTGCCACGTTCCCATACCTCATGCTGGTAGTTCTGCTGATCAGGGGAATCTCTCTGCCGGGGGCTTTCCAGGGGGTCCTGTTCTACCTGTACCCAGACCTGACTCGTCTCACGGACCCTCAGGTAAGATGCAAGGAGGACTGATGGGCTGAGCTGTGTTTGTGTTTGTAATTCTCTCTCTCTCGCCTCCATCCAATTTCCTTCTTCCTCTCCATCCTCCTGTTCTCTTTTCCTTTTCCCTTGTTCTTTCTCCTCTCACTGTCTTCCCTCCACTTCATCATTTACCCTTAGCCTTTTCCTCTCTCTTTCATTCACTCTTCTGTTTCCTTCTCCTCTTGCCTTTCCCCTTGTGAATGTAATGCACGTTGACATTAATGAGTGCATTCAGGTGACACCATCAGGGCCCCCAGCTGAGCTGGCTTCATTTTTCAGTTTCCACTGGCAGAGTTCCTAAAATCCCAAAGCCCTTTTCCTCCAGGATGTTTCTTGGCTGGTGCTATTGGTAAATGATGTAGGCTGCAGTGACTACTGATAGGGGCCACTAAACTTCTTAGCTGCTTGGTGACGCCAGTCAATCCATCTCTGTTTTCTGGAGATGCTCGTTGTAAAACTCCAGCCCTCTCAAGAGCCAGATTGAGGGGGTCTTGAGACCCCAGGACCACAGAGATTTAGGATCCCTTATTTTTTGTGGGATGCTGTCATATTTAATGTCACTGGAGGCAGAGAGGAGGCCATCAGCCCTTCTCACCCCCTCCTAGAGTATAGGTGGAAGGTACTTCTGAATGCTGTTGTAGTGTCAATCCACTAAACACCCTGCTCCCCATCTCCCTTGTTTTCCTCTCTCCCCTTTCCCTTGATTAGAAATTCCTGCCAGTTTGACTGAAGGTTCAGTGCCCAACTGCCGTTTTTAATCTCTTCAGGACAAGTTCCTCCACGTTAAATCCTGGCTCCAGCTGAGCTGCTGTACCAGCCTTTGTGCGAAGGTGTCTCCAAAGGAGATTAAAGGGTGCCTGCCTGGAAAATAGGTCAGCGAAACCCTTCGTCACCCCTCTAACCCCTTCCAGTCCAGCCACAGCCTTTTTATTTTGAGTACAGATGCGTGAATGCACCGTGTGCAGGGGGGGAAGGCCAGGGAGGCCAGGCTATAGAATGGTGCGTCAGAGGCTTGCTGTGTATTGAGGAAGTAATTCTTTGCATGTGCAGCAGGATTCGCTGGTGGTTCCACTCACGGAATTGGAGTCAGGACCTCCTGGGTTCTGTGTTTGGTTCTGCCACTGAATCTTTGTGACCTTGAGCAGGTCATTTAGGCTAACATTTTCAAATGTGGGTGCCTGAAATTAAGTGCCGAAATGGGGAAACATGCATCTAAGTAAAAACTGGCCTGATTTTTCTGAGTCACAGAACACACTCAAATGTTGCTGAAATCAGTGGGAGCAGGAGCTGCTCTGCACCTCTGAAAATCAGACCACGTTTCCCTATGTGCCTAAACGATGATTTAGAAGCCTAACTGCAGGCCCCCCTGTTTGAAAACAGCAGCCTCTCTCTCTGTTCATGCATCAAAGGGGATTGACCTCCCTCG
This sequence comes from Mesoclemmys tuberculata, assembly GCA_007922155.1. NCBI lineage: Eukaryota > Metazoa > Chordata > Testudines > Chelidae > Mesoclemmys > Mesoclemmys tuberculata. Next base: position 97,400,778 of record ML675616.1, on the reverse strand, counting down.
TGGTAAGGGTGTTACAAGACTTAGGCTCTTTTGAAACCCCCCCTCCTATGTGACTTAGGGTAGGTGCACCCTAGAAACTTGTGCTAGCTTAGTAATGTTGGCTAGGGGGTGATTTTTTGGACACTTACTCTGGCAAAAGCCTTAGTTTAGGCCCAGTTATTGTGGCAGAAAAAGCCTTTTGCTGGTATAGTTTATTTTGGGATAAGCTATGCCAGGAAAAGCTGTTATTTGGCTGGAATAAACTGCATCTACACTATAACTATACTGGCAAACCCTTTCTAGGGTAGACTAGGCTTTAGCAGCACAACTACCAGTGAAAGACAGTGACTCCCAACTCACTTAGGTACATTTGTTAATCCCACTTTTAATAATAATAAAGCATTTTGAACTTCCCTGATGGAAAGCACTATGGCAATGCAAAGTAAACTCCCGTGTGGGAAAGTCCCATAGAACTTAATAGGGATGAAACCTAGCAGGTGGAGAGGTGGTTTCCAAACCTGTGTCAGATTTGGGAAGTTCATCATTTCATGGCTGATGCTTCTCAGGCAAGAAAAATGTCCTATAGAATTCAGCAGATAACGATCACCTTTCTATCGTGGTAATCACCGGATAGAATTGAATAGCAAGGCTGTAAGTTTTAATTACGTTCTGGAAGACTTTCCCATAAGGGGATGGATTGGTCAGCATCCCAAGTTTGCCGTGTGTCATAGCATAACCTCCACTTTGCAAGGACGGTGTGACTCCTGCTAGCCATTTTGATCCCCAGGCAGGTCAGGCAGGCTCTAACTGGCTCTGGAGAGCGCCCCTGCAAGCTGTACCTACTTTTTACCTGCAGTCTGTTGGCACTCAGAAAACTGCAAGATTCTTTCCTGCCCGAGAAAGCATTCTAAAAAATGAAACATCCGTTTTAAATCTGATCCTCGCAAACAGATGCCTCATTGATGAGTTTAAGTGAAGAGCAAATGGGACATAAGGAGAGAGGGAGATATAACCACTTACAAGTATTTGAAAGGTGTCATTGCCAAGAATGGAGGGCATTTATTTTGGGTGATATAAAGGAGGGTGTACAGTTGAGGCATGGTACAGTGGCCAGGGCATCTGATTGGTATTTAGAAGACCTAGGATCCATGTTTGACTATGCTATTGACTTGCTGGGTGACCTTGGGCCAGATTTTGAAATTCTCCAGCCTGTGTTGTATAGGAGGCCAGACGGAATGATCTGATGGTCCTCCTGGGCTTAAATCTTACTGATCTATGAAAGTCCCTGAAATCTTTGTGTCTCCATTCTCCCTCTTTAAAATGCTTACATTTAAAACACCAAATATAATGGACTACTAGTGGGCAAGCTAATGACCAAGAACTAGTCCCTGAAATAATTCCACAAAGAATTTTGAGTAATAAAGAATTCTGAGAAAATCTTCATTTGCCCCCAGGCGATACGCAAACAGGAAGAGGTAAAATCCACTAAACGCATGATTCATTTGGAATTATCTGACCAGCTCTAATGACAATTTTGCTTTTAGAAAAGGAGTTGAGTATCCCAGACATTTTTGGGGTGACCTCTATTTAATCTCCCTCCTCGTTTATCACTGATGCCATGTTCTCTCTAAACCAGAAGGCTTCATTCTTTCAATAGCAGGCGGTCCATTTCAATAGAGAAAGTGCCTCAAGGACGCATACTGATCAAATGGCTACCTCCCTTCCTAGTCACAATCCCGTAACAACTCTATGGCAAACTACAGTAACTGTTTATGTGGGAAGTTAATACTGGGAAATTCCTGCTGTAATCTATTACAGAAAGGCATAATGAGATCCAGTGTTTCGAGATGAAGCTAGAAAATTGAGATAATGTTAAACAGGAGAACAGGCTAGATTATGAAAGTGGACCCTTCTAGCCTCAATATCTAGCTATCTTTTATGTGATTTAGCAGGTGAAAATAGGAAGGAGGACCCGTTAGCAATCGCCAGGGTTCTAGAGACTGCGGTTTGAGAACCTGTGGTCTAGTGTTGGTTTCCCACTGACATTTCTAAAAGCTTTCCCTATTCTCTTTGACTCTCTGGCTAGCAGTCACTCATTCTCTTATATAAGAGCTAATTCATCATGTGCAGTCGTGCTGAAAGTTTTTGGGGCTAGGCATGGTATGGACTAGTAGGAAGACATTGTACCTGACCTGAAGCGCTGGCAGTTTGTGTCCCTGATTCTGCCCTGAGACCCACATGGGGACTCTTAGAGCCCCACAGAAGTTGAGACACTACAGGGTTAAAATGTCTGTCCCCAAGGATCCAAGCAGGACAGGGGCTTAGTCTGAAACAAGATACAACAAGCAAGTGTGACAAACAGGAAGGCAGGTGAACGTAACAGTAATAAGCTCCCATGGCTATAGAGGCTAATGAGCTCAAGCCTGGAAGGTGCTGAGTCCTCTGGCCCTGATCCAGGAAGCCCCATGAGAAGTTCCCCTGACTTCAGTGCAACTGCTTGGGCTTGAAATGAAGCATGGGTGTTGGTGTTTTTCCAGAGCCAGAACGCTCCACACTGGCAGGTTTGGGCTCAATATGCACAATTTGCTGGCTCTGACACCTTTACCTATTTTACACCTCTGCCTATTTCTATTTTTTAAATAACCTCTGCCTCCTGGATCTTACTTTGTCAGATCGCCTGCCTGTATGTCTCCTTTTTTTAAAAAAACCCACAAAAACCAAAATCTTGTCTGTGTATAATTTCCTTTCTCTCATTTGTATTCGTTAAGGCTGCCTATTTCTGTTTTGTTTTTAAACTTTTGCCTGTTTCTAGGTTGGTAGAAATAGCATTGATCTTTAGCACAAAACTCTCTTACCCCAGGCACCATCTTTCCTCAAAATAGTGAGGCCTGTCTCTTTCCTTGCGTCCTGCCCACACGCCTCTCTGCCAGCTGCAGTGCACACACCAGTGGAGAGATTCCGGACAATGTTACGGCAAAGATGGTCTGGGGGAGACAGGTTAGGGTGCCCTGGGGAAGCGTCATCTGGTGGATGGAGAGAGGCGGAGGTTGATCGGAGAGGGTGGCCAATCAGGAGGGGGTGGGCATCTGCACTTCGTTTAGTTACAGAACATGCCTCGTGCTGATATCACCACGGGGGACAAAGGGCTGCGAAGGAAGTTGTTGCTCACCCCTGGTCCACTGCTGGGATGGGGGACAAGGATGGAGACTCCCTAGGGGTCTGACCTAGGTGGTTGGGGGAGGAGTGAAGCATGGGGCTTTGTACCTGTGATGGGGAGGGATTTGGATCCCCTTGCTTAGGTCTGGATTTGGGAGAAGCCCCAGCTGGGCCCCTTGTCACCATTAGCCTCGGTGCGTCACAGCAAGAGGGAGCGTGGTTGGATCCAGCTAAATATTATTTGTTCCCCTTATTTATTTTTCCCAGCAAGCCTTTAACTGACTCTGTACATTCTTGTTTGGTTGTCGACTCTCCTGCCCCCTTTCTGTTTCCGAGAAAGAGAGAGAATATTGGTGGGCGTGTTTGTTTTTGCTTCCCTACCTCACGCATGGAGGGCAGAGGGCTGGGGGGTGGACGTGCGCATAGATGATGTTTGTTTACATGATGTTCTGCTCTCTTGTGTGCACGCCTGTGTCTAATAGTATCTCTGAGCATGTGTCTGCCTGGCCCCCTTATCTCTGCTCCCATGTGCGTGTGGGACTGCCTACTGCTATCTGCAGCCATCCATAGAGGCAGTGAAGTGAGCCTGGCCTGCAGCTATGCTGGAAGGGTATATGAGTTGCTACCTGAATGCACTCAGCCACTGCTTGCTCTCTTGCTTTGCATCCCCAGGTTCTTCCCTGTCGCCTTACAGGTGTGACCCAGCAGGGTAATGTTGCAAAGGGATGCTACTTGCTCCTGTCCCCTGGCTTTTGCACCCCTGCAGTTTGTGGCACTGGGCTGGGTTTCTTTTTCCAAGGGCCAGTTCCAAAGCTCCCCGTTGCGTCTTGCTTTTGGACCTCTGAGCAGTATCCTAGTGGAATGACGAACAGCAGTGTTTATCTTGGTGCCCTTTCCCCACCATCTCTCTCGCCCCCTCGCCACCCGTTTGTGGAACTGGGAATTAGTTCTCCTGGCCAGGTCACTCAGCCTGTGGCTGCATCCCCACACTGAGTTTGTCCACGGTGATGACATCCAAGGAACAATTAGGGAAGCCTTTTTAATTCATCAGCCAGCAGGAGGGGCCTGAGCAAAAGACAGGCTGTAGAACTCGGCTCTCTGGGCTGTGTAAACAAGGGGCAGGGAGTGGATTCCCTCCTCCCATCTCCTGGCCACAAGCAGCTGTGCTTCGCAGTTTCAGGCAAAACCATATGGTTGCTTTCTTGTGGGGTTTAAAGGATAAGGAAGGGAAAACTGCCCCTCTTTTGCTCCGCCCGATGGTTGAAAAGTTCGTGGAGGCAAAGAGCCCTCATTGCTCTGCGCACCCTATGAACTACGTATCTGATAGCGTGCTGTTCTGTTGTGGCGTGTTTAGTCCCAGGATATTAGAGAGACAAGCCGGGCGAGGCAATATCATCCAGAAGGCGAGTGACTGATTGGCCTTTCTGAGAAGCGGCAGAGGCTGGAGTGGAGCATGGGGCCGGGAAGCAGGAGCTTCCAAGCTCTGATCCCATCTCTGACTTGCCTTGGTTTTTGGGGTGCAATTTGAGACACCCACGGCCTGGTTTTCAGAGAGGGGTAGGGAATGCGGTGCTTTGGCTATGCCCCCTTGCCACTGTCTGGCCAGGTTAAGGGTACGTCTATACAACACAGCAAAAAAAATCTGCCCCGTGCCATGTAGACTTCCAGGATCCCACTAGAGCCTCCCCTCTCATAGGGTCCTAGAGCCCGGGCTCCAGCCCAAGCCCAGATGTCTACACAGCAGTGAAACAGCCTGAGCCCCGTGAACCCCAGACAGCTGGCACTAGTCGCGGTGTAGACGTCCGTTTAACCTGGCCAGGCATGATGGGAAAAGGACAGGGGAGGGACTCGTTGAGAAGGTGCAGTAACTTAATCCCTGCCTTCCTCCTTCACCTCGGAGCGAGAGGGCAGCAGGGGAGGAATTGTGTGATTCTCCTCAGTTCTACTCCTGGGCGTTGTGTTGCACACACCCTTTGCTCAGGGCTGTGCCCAAAGGCTGGCTCTGGCCCTTAGGCTGTACGCTCTTTGGGATGGGGGGAGAGAGGGGCTGTGTCTTCTGACGTGTTTGTATAGCTGTCAGCACACTGGGGCCCAGGGCCTGAGTGGGGCCTTTGGGTGCTGTGCTTAATATAAACAGTGTAAATATTAATTAACTGAGCCCCTCTGGAGGTTACGCTCTAGATGTCTCCCAAAAATCAGAGGCCCTGATTGCAAATTTGGACCTAAGAGACTTGTTTAGAGTCTTGCACTCAGTCAGCAGTGGTCAGGAACAGAGCCCAGTCCCCATCTTACGCCCCCCAGGCCGTGCTGCAAAAGCAGCGTTTGCAGCCAGGAGCTCTAGTTCCTGCAGGCTGTTCACTCTGCTCGTGCCTAAGCTGTTTGCGTTGTGTGAACACTGGTGTGAGCAGGCTTTTGCTCCCACAAATGTTGGAGGAAAGGTGAAAATCTGAGTGTGAACTGAGGACAGACATTTGCAGGGAAATGGGGCTATTTGCTCTTCTCCTGTTTTTATGAAGTTTCAGTCACCCAACCGGGGCAGATGTGTCCTACTGCCAGTCAGTCTTGTGGCGTGGCGGCAGCCAAACAGATTCTATGCAGTCTTTCTAGTCCTCTCAGCATCAGCTCTCCAATAAGCCCACATATGAGCCACCACCATGTATAGGGCAAGCCAAAGCCAGGTGACAGCCGATAATGTGCATCTTATTCTTCCTGCTCCTGCTTCGGAGCCTTGGCTAGCTATATTGCCCACACCGCAGGACATGGGTGGCCTCTGGATGTCTGCAGCTCTTTGCCACAGAAAAAGCAGCAAGGGAGAAGAGGTGAGAGGAAGTTACAGGAGGAGAGTCCAGCGAGCTCGGGCAAGGGGACAGGGAGAAACCATAGCTGTGTGGGTGGGGTAACGTCGGCCTATGTCAATGGTCAGTGTCTCACCAATCTCTCATTTTGATGGTCTAAACCCTGCATTGTAGCACTCGGAGGGGGAGGGGCCACTCTTACCCAGGGCATTTAGGGAGACCATGCAGAGGGGTGCAGGCAATGTTCCTACTCTGCTCCTAACCCATGAGCCGAGCAGGTTACAAAGACCTCTACAGACATTTGCAAGGTGGTAACGTGGGAGGTAAGATGCTTCCAGCTTGCCCGTTCATTAAAACCTTTACATCCTACTGACCGAGACAGTCCATTGCCACCAAGAGACCTTCTTTGACTGCCCCATGTCTCAGGCAATGTCAGTAAAGCAAATTTGCTAATTCAAACAAAACGTTGCCAGCTCAGGCAACCAATGAACGTGGTTTTGGGTTGCGTTCTAGGGTCCCACCCGAGCGTGAGCCCCACATGCACAGAAGTGACTCACTGGCCAGCAACCCCTGTGGCTGGGTCCAGGATTACTGGCCTTCTCCTTGGTCCCTGCTGCCTCCTGTCGTTTGCCTCTGACTGGGTCCTCTGTGGCCTTGCCTCGCTTCCCAGTCATGTCATTTGGAAGGCTGATCTCTTTCCCGGGTATCCAAGGCCAGCTGTAACTGGTCAGGCACCAAGCTGGTATCATCAAAGTCCTGGCACCAGGAACAGTCTTTCCAAAGAAACATGCTCTTCTTTAGCAGAGTAGCAGCTCCCAAGACTTCTCTCTGGGCCTCTCACTGGAACAAACAAAATTAAGCTCTACCAAAACTTCTTCCACCCCTCTTAGGGCCTGAGCCTCTTATCTTTCCTGACCTCCTCCTCAGCTCCTTGTTCCTTGTGTGGCCCCAAGACTGGAGTCTGGCCCTGTGTTCCAGGGGCTCCCTACACCAGTTAGTTCCACTCCTGCATTTCAGCTTTCCAGCCACAACCCAGCTCAACTGCTCCCTGCCGCAGCCAGGCCCTAATTGTGGGGCTTCCTCTCTTTTTAAGTCCTACACTCAACACAGATGTGGCAGAGTGGAGCTAATTAAATGTGGCTGGCTATCCTCGGGCGTCTTGGCCTTTAAGGGTAAGTCTACATTGCACACTAAGCCTAGGCTCTGACTCGGGTTTGAGCCCAAGCCGCCCATCTGTCCACACACACATCAATCTGACTCAGGTCAGCAAGCACTCAGGACCCATGTCCTAGGACCCTGCTAAGGCATGGTTCAGAGCCCGAGTCCCACTGTGATTGGATCTAGGCCCTGTTTGGCAGTGTGGACACAGGCCCAGGCTCCAGCAGCAGGCTACCAATAGCAGCACAGACATGGGAGGCACTGCTTGGTTGTATGGAGATCCATGTAGAGGACATACCCTAAGGTTCTAGCATGTCTTCGCTTTGCTTGTCTAAGCAGTGTCTCACTGTCTCCTCAGCTGTTTATGCCTGTGCTAGGGGTGTGTGCACTGTATGTATTTTACACACTGACATAAGTGTAGACATAGCCATAGAATTTAAGACCAGAAGGGACCACTGGATCCTCGAGTCCAGTGGTTCTCAACCTATTTACCACTGTTGGCTGCATATGGCAGGGAAAATTATTTAAGAGATGTACCCAGAAAATCCTGGCAAGTGACCTGCACCCAAACGCTGCAGAGGAAGGTGAAAACACCCCAAAGTCACTGCCAATCTGCCCTGGGGGAAAATTCCTTCCTGACCCCACATATGGCGATCAGTTAGATCCTGAGCATGAGAGCAAGAACCAGCCAGCCAACCACCTGAAATAGAGAATGCTTGGTGCCATCTCAAAGCCTTGGCCCTCCTCACCTCATCCAGGGTCCTATCTCCAGCCATGGCCATCCTTATGCTGTCAGAGGGCTCCAGCAAGCCATTATTGTTGTAGTCCGTTGGGTAGGACCTCCTAGAAACTCAGTCCAGAGTTCCAGGGAGCTGGCAAATTCCAAGAGGGGGTTACCTGTGCATTGGATTGTAATAGCATTTTGCTCTGAGACAGCTTCCCTTATTTGTAAAGTGCTTTGAGATATTCTGAAGGAAGGAGCTGTCTCAGTGCAAAATGTTATTAAATTCCAGTATTCATCATAAAATCAAACATAGCTGGGACAAGTAAGAAAGGAAGTGCCCTTTCTATAGGCTATAACCTTTTTGGCTAACTGCATCTTGGGTATTGGAGGCTCAAGTTAAAAACAGAGTAGGAGGCTACTTTGGTGAACAGGAACAAATAAAGCAAAGAAGGAAAATGAATTATGAATTAAATAAACTCGATGGCTTAGAAGACTGCTTCCAATAATCAAATTAATATCCAGGAGGGCGGTGGGGCAGAGAATTCTGAACACCAAGATGAACTGTACCATCCTCCTTGTGAATGAGGTTCAAGGAAGAGCTGCAACCTTTTAAACTGGGTGCAAAGAGCTTTCATGCACCAGCAATCAGACTTTCTTTAAATGAAGTAGAAAGCCTCAATTCAAATCACCAGTGTTAATCAGCTATTCCATTTGTTCTTCAGTTGTTTTCTAAAGGCACGTGTATTCTCATTGCTTGGTCTAACCATTATTTAGTTGTAAATCACCATGTTTTAGAGCCTTTACACTAGATTTGGTACATCTTTTTGCTACCTAGGAGGGTATGCTATAACTATATACATTTAAGTAATTATATAGCTTAATATTTTCAGATTCTTATTCTCAGTTTTTAGTATGTTAGAAAATGGTGAATGATATATTTCTTATTTACTAGATAATTAACTTTTTGCTCATGATTTGTGTCAAGCTGCATTAGGATGGTAACTGGAATGTAATTACACACAAAACAGCATATAACATTTATTTTTATTAAACAAGATAACCTTAAATGTTTTGGATATATAAATTCAGTGTTCTTCCATGAGCTGGAGACTGTCACCATGGTGGATGGAGTCATAAATATTCATAATTGAGAACTGAGCCAATCAGTGTTAGGTAGGGAGAAGCTATGAAATACAAGCATGAGACCACCCAAGTGGGCTCAGAGGATGAGCCAGATGCGATACAGGATGGTGTCTCGTGGAGTCAGAGGTTGGGACCCAATGCCTGTGAGGGTTTTCCCAGTCTCTTGCACCTAGTACCTCTGGATCCCCCACATGATCAAGCCCTTAATATAATACATGACCTATTGTGCCATATTTATAAAGCTTGACATCAAAAGTTAGATATTTTCCCCCTGATTCTTTCTTCATATAGAAAAGCCGTTTTTAACTCCAAGTTTTTTGATAGTGGTTCATTGGATTTATTTAATATTTAAATATTTTAAGATATTATAATATGTTTAGGCCTCAACAACTTTGTACTAAATTCAGATTTCATTTTAAACAGGTTTATTTTTCAAAAGAAAAACTTATTATAATTAAAAAAGTGCAATTTAAACTAAAAAAAAAATCTTATTAAAATTTTTTTTTTTTTTTAATTTGACTCATGGCCATCTATCACAGAAGGTCGTAAATGACCAGGAATTTCTTTGTCAGACATGCAGAAGACATTTTTTGATGGCTGAAAAAATGTATTTCTCCCAAGACCTTGTGGGAGGGAGAACTGAACATAGTCAGTGGTTGCAGGAGAGAGGTTTTGTTTTATTTTTAAAGTAACCCCCAGCTGTGTAACTCAACAATAAATATTGTTCTCAGGGTAGCTCTGGTCAAGGTTTTCTTACCTATGCAAGAGATCGGAAGAAGTTGGACTACCACAAATGAAGGGAAGTCAGAGGGGCACTCATTAGAGAACCATACAGACCCCAAACAGCCTGCTTGAAAGTTCCTGCTGTTGATCAGAGTGGCTGAGACGACCTGGTTTCAAACCACAAATGAGACCAGGGTGGAATGTTCCTTTGACCCAAGAAATACATTTATCATTTCATAATGGGAATAAAGAGATCTGTAATCTGAGCTGGTGCTCACTCTGATTACGATGACTTGCAGTAGATCCATATATGTATAGATTATTTATATGATGGAGTAATATTAACACGGATTTTGTGGAGGGGGTAGGGCCTTGGGGCAAATAGATACAGCATTCGCTCATAGGTCAAGCTTAAGTTGTATTTGCATTGGTTTCAACACAGTGTTTTGGTCAAAGCATTAACTCTTTCTTTCTTCCCTCCCTCCCTAACTGGCAGAGCTGCTCTCTCCACCCTTTGCACTTTGTAAGTGCAATGAGACCCCTTGCTCAGGTGCTCAGTGAGTGCTCCAGTTGTGGGAGGCACTGTCTTGGATGGGAATAGGTGACTGGATTGTGGAATATGCAGGTGTCGCTCTGATTTCTATCATGCAATCAGTAGTCTTGTTGGCTGGATGGATTTTTAAAATATACAACAAATATGGTGACTTGGTGGGGTTCAAACTGAGCTCTGATGATAACTAAATCTCTAACACTGAGCATCCAAAATAAAATACTATGGGTTTGTCTACACGGGAGCACTCAGGAAAATTCATCCAAATTAACCAGAATTGTGAATTTAAAGTGGATTAGTTAAACTACATTTAAACCCCTTAATTCAATTTATCTTCATTTACAAACTAAATCAAATTAAGGGCACTTTAATTCTGAATAAGAACATCCATACAGGTTAAATGCCGTTTAACTAATCCACTTTGAAAATTAATTTGGATGAATTTTCCTGATTTTCCCCATGTAGACACGCCTTTACCTGATTAAACTGGGATCTATTCAGCTTAAATTGCCAAAAGGCGATATCCTACACAGTAGTGAGGGTGATTGATTTTTAACCCTCCCCATGCCTGCTATCTCCAGTCAAACTTCATTCTCTGCTCCCTCTGGCCTCACAGATCAAGGACCTCAGAACCAACCTCCCAGTGAAATCATTGGGAGTCCTTCCATTGAACTTGATGGGGGATGGATTGAAAAATTTGGCTAGTTCCATTACAGAAAGGAAACAGTCTATGACAAAAATGAAAACAAAGTGTAACACAAAGGCTCTGCCTTTTCTACCATCCTTACAGATTTTGCTACTTTATGATGACTAGGGGGAAAAACATTTAATGCAGCTGCCTAATGAACTAGAACAGATTTTCCTCTAGGAAATAACAGGGTAAAATCCTGTCACAATGCATATTGGCATGGGAACAAGAATTAAACACAAGACAAAACAAAACCACCAACGGCAATTGAATCAAATCAACAGTGACACACAATAATCTAGGAGAAAGAAATACAAACAGATGAACCAGAAGAGTTCTGGGAATGAAACAATTCAACTGCACCTCCAATTTGAATACCTACCTTGAAATTCTACATTTAGCTTGAATCATAGAATATTAGAGTTGGAAGGGACCTCAGGAGGTCATCTAGTCCAACCCCCTGCTCAAAGTAGGACTAAATTCAGCTAAATCATCCCAGCGTGGGCTTTGTCAACCCGCAGCTTAAAAACCTCTAAAGATGGAGATGCCACCACCTCCCTAGGTAACCCATTCCACTGCTTCACCACCCTCTAGTGAAAAACATTTTCCTAATATCCAACCTAGACCTCCCCCACTGCAACTTGAGACCGTTGCTCCTTGTCCTGTCATCTACTACCATTGAGAACAGCTTAGCTCCATCCTCCGTGGAACCTCCTTTCAGGTGGTTAAAGGCTGCTATCAAATCCCCCCTCATTCTTCTCTTTTGCAGACTAAACAAGCCAAGCTCCCTCAGCCTCTCCTCATAAATCTTGGGCTCCAGCCCCCTTATTTTTGTTGCTCTCCGCTGGACTCTCTCCAACTTGTCCACATCCTTTTTGTAGTGGGGGTTCCAAAACTGGACACAATACTCCAAATACTGCCTCACCAATGCCGAATAGAGGGGAATAATCACTTCCCTCAATCTGCTGGCAATGGTCTTACTAATGCAGCCCAATATGCCATTAGCCTTCTTGGCAGCCATGGCACCCTGCTGACTCATATCCAGCTTCTTATCCACCGTAACCCCCAGGTCCTTTTCTGCAGAACTACCGCCTAGATTGTTGGTCCCCAGTCTGTAGCTGTGCATGGGATTCTTCCGTCTTAAGTAGAGGACTCTGCACTTGTCTGTTGAACCTCATCAGATTTCTTTTGGCCCAATCCTCCAATTTGTCTAGGTCCCTCTGTATCCTACCTCTATCTTCCAGAGTATCTACCACTCCCCCTAGCTTAGAGTCATCTGCAAACTTGCTGAGGGTGCAATCTATCCCATCCTCCATATCATTAATGAAGATGTTGAACAAAACCGGCCCCAGGACCGACCCGTGGGGCATTCCACTTGTGACTGGCTGCCAGGTAGACATGGAGTCACTACCCATTGAGCCCGATAATCTAGCCAGTTTTCTATCCATTTTATAGACCATTCATTCAACCTATACGACTTTAACTTGCTGATAAGAATACTGTGGGAGACTCTATCAAAAGCTTTGCTAAAGTCAGGGTATATCACATCCACCGCTTTCCTCACATCCACAGAACCAGTCACCTGTTCATAGAAAGCAATCAGGTTGGTCAGGCATGACTTGCCCTTGATGAATCCATTTTGACTGTTCCTGAACACCTTCCTCTCTTCCAAGTGCCTTAAAATGGATTCCTTGAGAACCTGCTCCATTATTTTTCATTAAAGAACTGTTCATTAAATAACTTGTACGAAAGAGAGAGAACAGAGCTCTCTCTTTTGTGGGAGCAACTACAGAAAGAGGTGATTTGGGTCATATTGGGTGTGCTTGCCCAAAAGTCAAATTGTTATGAGAGAGAATTCAGCTGTGCTCCCAGGAGATGCAGGAGAGGACCATCTTTCTTATGGCTGAGAGAGAGAACGGTCTAATTCAAAGCCTACTGAAATCAATAGAGAGTCTTTCCATTGACTTCAGTAGGCTTTGGATCAGGCCCTAAAACCAGGGACCTGACTGCTTGTATTCATAGCACTTCTTGCAAGAGATAGGAGGGGTGCATTAGCCTTAGTGTCTTGGCCACGTTGTAATTTGGCTAATTACGTTCTTCCTATTGAACTATTCTTTGTTTCCTTTTTTTTTTAAACTTAGTGAACTCTTGTGCAATGTTGCTAACTAAGCCTTCCTTCCTTCTTCTTATCCTGTTTTTCACTGCCACCCTGAGGTCTAAAGGAGAAAAGTGGTATAAAACAGAAGGTGTTACCATTAATAAATCATTATTTCCTTCCTCATTAACTTCTCCTTTAGCTTGTCTCTACAGCAAGCTATAATGAAGCCTTTTGAGTGAATGTGAGTGCCTAGAGCCAGGCTTTTAGATTAAAGGTGGCATTGACAGACATATGATGTGACAACTTTTGAACATTGACATGTCCTTGACAGTTTGTAGCATAGTTCAGATGGCCCTCGTGAACTGCGAAAGGGACTAAAATCGCTCTCCTGTTTCCTCTTTTAGTAACTGTTTATTGTAACTGTTTCAAGTAGCTCTTTTTTCATGTCTTTGTTTTTAAGGTTTTGAATCTTACAATCAACCCTCAGATCGGAGTAACAGTATAATGAATTCCCAAATATGTATGTTTAGCACTGCCCTCTAGTGGATGGGATCAGAACTACCCAACTGTGTGTAATAGCATCTAAATTGCTAACAGCAAAGGGTGAGTCTCTTTGAGCTTCAGTAGTAGGAGTCTCCTCTGTGGCATCTGACATCCTGTCACTGTTTGGAAAGCTCTTATAGTCACAGTCTTGTAGGTTGTGCTAAGGGAAAAATGAGTATCCTTACAAGGCCCCTGGAATTTCCACACACATGACTCTAAACTCCAGTGGATGCTGCCACCATGCTCTAGAATGTAGGCGATCCTGTACATGCAACTCTAGAACCCAGCTGTACCTAGACATTCTGTCTTAGAACATGCTTATCTGCACCTCCTCCCCCCATGTTTAATTTTTCTCTCTCACTGTTCTTGCTGGTTAGTTTAGCCCTTTGGACTCTGGAACCCAGCTGTGTCTCCTCACGTTCTGGACTCTGGGTATCTGCCTGCCATGCTGGCCTTTTCTCCTCTTCAGCTGTTTGTCTCTTCCTTGCAGGTATGGATGGATGCGGGCACGCAGATCTTCTTCTCGTATGCCATTTGCCTGGGGTGCCTGACAGCTTTGGGTAGCTACAACAAGTACCATAACAACTGTTACAGGTAACTGGGGCGAGATTCTATTGTTCAGGGACCTTCCCTGTATCTATCTTCCTCCCTGAATGCCATTGAGTCCTTGCTGATAGCAGACCCATCTGCCAAAGGAGACAGCTGACCAGGCTGAGTTTGAGGAAGAGCCTCTTTCCTCTTGAGGCAGAAAAGCACCCTTGCCAGTTGCTGCTTCACTTGAAAACCAATTTTTCCTGCCATGTTTCTGAAACTGAATCCTCCACGATCTCTCCCCAGGAGGAACTTCAGTAGTTTCCCAGCTGCTTCACAGGTGAGAGATCCTCCTTTCCCCCATGAGCTAGCTGCTTTCCCACACGGTAACACTTTAGAAGCTCTGAGACAGAATTTTGCTTATGGTGCCATTAAGCAGAATCAATCTCCCCTTTCACAAAAGCTTGGGAGTGGATTTAGATCACACACAGGTGACTTGCTGGTAGCATTTGATTGGAGTGTTTCCCACTGAAGCTCTGCCATTTCATTCAATCCTCACCTTGTAATGCTCTTTGCTATTCTGGTCCAGGTCCTTCACACATCTGCCATTGCACCTCACTCCTGTCCAACAGCAGCCCCAGTATTTCCACTCCTGGGACCCACATTCAGTCTTGCTGGTGAATCTGACTGCTAACATGTAACCTTTCCCCTGCTGTTCTAGTTACTGCTGGGTATCCTTGAACAGAAACAGGCAATCCCATTTAATTGTGCCAAGTTGTCTGGTAGCCTTGTGAAGTGCACAGGTGAGGAATAATGAGAGCAAGGTCGTTTTCACATTACACGTCCAGCCTTTGGAACCATGTCTCCCATGGTGGTAGGCTAGCCCACTAAATTAAGGCGCCCCAGAAGCCTACCCACTCACCACTCAGAACATCTTTTATCTTGCTGGGACATTTATCTATCAGAGCGGTATCCAGATGAACTGCAGGAAGTGGGAAAAACTGGGGTATTGCATTTCT
Source organism: Mesoclemmys tuberculata (assembly GCA_007922155.1). Taxonomy (NCBI): domain Eukaryota; kingdom Metazoa; phylum Chordata; order Testudines; family Chelidae; genus Mesoclemmys; species Mesoclemmys tuberculata. Next base: position 97,385,671 of record ML675616.1, on the reverse strand, counting down.
ATCCAAACAAGTCCCTCCTACTTGGTCAGCTAAATTACTCTTTTTAAACTGATGCCTTAGACGTGGAAAGTGGTGGTGTTCCACACAAGCTATATAGCCATCCAACAGTAACAGCATTCCCACAGTGCTGAACTGTGCTCGATGAATAGTTCTTTATTCTGGTGCCAGTCTTTCATGCCATCCCCTTCCCTAGGTAAAGTTCTATTTCTTGTGGGTCTGCTGTCCTACATTCTGCAAGCCTGGGGCTTGCATAGAAATACACAGTCCATTTTCAACATGGCAAAGAACAATAGCAGGGTACCCCACTGATCCCTACAGGACCAATGTTCTTCCAGATAGTCACTAATGATTTGGAAAATGGGGTGGACAGTGGGGGTAGCAACAAAATTATTTCGGTCAGTCAAAACTAGAGAAGGTGATGAGAAACTTCAGAGGGGTAGGTGAATGGGCAATGTGATGGCAGATACTGTTCAGTGTTGACATAGGTAAAGTAAATGATGTAGAAATTAGTAATTTGCACTACTCTTACTTTGTCTGTCCTAAATTAGCTGTAATGTCTCTGGAAAAACAGCTGGGGTGACGTGGATGGATCAATGAAGATGCCACTCATTGTGCAGGGGGTCAGAGAAGCAAACCCAGTGTTAGTCTGATTGATGCATGGATGAATTCATGAATATTATTTATTAATCCGTTAGACCACAGTGGTCAATAAAGGGTCAGTCTCCAGAGGGCTATAGCATCAGGAACGTTATTATCACTATCATTAGATTAAGAGGCCCTAGAAGCACACGAGAAACAATTGCCATTTATCACAAGTCCCTTTATTAACAAACCGACTAAACAGATAAAGCAATCCCACAACTCCGAAATACAATAGCAGACGGAGAGTGCAAACTGGTTAGCCCTATGACTGGCATCGTTTACATCTGCTGGCAGATCCTGGAGTGTCAGTCATCATCATCTTGGTCACCTGGGGTTGTCATCCTGCCTTCTTCCCACTCATTTCCACCCAGCACACAGGCTGGCCAGCGCCTTTTTATCCTGAGTTATGCTTACATCTACTAAGGCTCATAGATATGCATAAGGGGTTCAACCCCTTTTTCATATTTCCACATCACACTAATTTAGGGATGCCCAATTTCCTATAGGCTATTTTTATAGGCTTTATTCTCATCAACATCTATGTCAATGAGTTACTATAGCAACTTGAGGTTATTAGAGAATCCCCCAAAATGTCACTATTGGGCATCTTGCAGTGTTAACTGGCTCATTGTAGCATATTTTTCATCTATTGCTGCACAGCTTCTAGAACATCAGCACTTAACACATCTGTTACTGTAATCGTACACTTTTCTGGTACACAGTTCTCTTTCGGTCAGCTAGTTATGCAAACCTGTTTCAGGCCTAAGACCACGTGTAGCGAACATTTTACAGGCCTGAGGCCTATAGGCTATGTTACTCGATATTAATTAATACATATATTTCACCTCTATATCCTAAATACAGTTAATGTCTCTAATTCTTGGCTACAGATTATATAAGGAATGGGATAGATAATAATAATACTGAATTTATTAAATGCCATAATAGAAATCAATGCTGTGGCCTTTCCTGGAATGGAGTGTTCAGTTCTGATCACTTCATCTCTAAAAGATAGAACAGAAACATAGGGGTCCAGTGACTGTGAGACTGACTAGAGGCATGGGGAGACTTGAATATGAAGAGAGTCTGAAAAGATTGGAATTGTTTAGTTTAAAGATGTGGTTAATAAAAGAAGACATGATAGAGTTATACAAAATGAATAGAGAAAGTGAATTGAGTGCTCTTGTTTACCTTGTCTCATAACCAAGGGACAGCCAATAGCATTGAAAGACAATGAATTTATAATTTATACAACAAAATTGCAAAAACCCTTACATAAGTAACATGCGGAACTCACTGCTGCAAGATATCTTTGGGGACAGAAGTTTACTAAAGTTTAGAAAAGAATGAGGCCCTTATATAGGTAATGAGACCATCCACCAGTATGGATCTCATAAGATAGGCAGAAACTTAAGGATTTGTATCCTATGAGACAAGCACTAACTGATAGGGTGGTGCTGGGAAGGTCATCTTATGGGCAAAAATGAGCAGATCATCCTATAATTATTCACTTTGCAGTTTCTTGCACTTTCTTTTGGGAGCATCTAGTACTGGCCATGGTCAGAGCAAGGGTACTTGACTAGATGGGTCACTGGTCTGATCCTGTAGGACAGCTGCTCCAGGAAATAGGATGGCCTGGTGGTGAGGGTGCTAATCGGAAACTTCGGTTCTATTCCCTAGTCTGTTGCAGTCTCATTGTATGACCTTGATCAAGTTACTTGCTCTCTGTTCCCAAATAAAATTGGCAGAATATCCACCTCAGAAGGATGTTGAGGATAAATAAAGATCTTTAGGGACACAAACACACTGGCAATGGTGGGCCATCTGTACCTGAGATAGAGAAGGACAGATTGATGTTAATAAATAAAGAGTTGTGAATTTATTTCAGGATTTGTGACATTATGAGGCTGTCAGTATGTGGGATGAAGAAGCAGCATCAATGTCATGATGCGAAGCTGCACATAATCTATATTTATCCCCAGATGACTCCAGAACCTTACACTGTCAAGACATCTGCTCAAACATCTGCATAGAAATGATTAACATAGACATGTGCATGTCTCTGTGTGGACACTTTCATTTCATGGGCTGCTGTGCCTTGCTGATGCTTGTTTTTGATTGGCTTTGCCCCCTCCCCGGCCCAGTTGCTGTTCTTCTCTGATTGGCTGGCTGGTTCCCCCATGCTGATGCTTGTTTTTTCTCCTTCCCAGGGACTGCATTGCACTGTGTTTTTTGAACAGTGGTACGAGTTTTGTAGCCGGCTTTGCAATCTTTTCCATCTTGGGCTTTATGGCGCAGGAGCAAGGCGTGCCTATTTCTGAGGTAGCCGAGTCAGGTGAGTAGCTCGGTGTGCAGGAAGAGCCAAGGGTGGGCCATTGTTAATGTGGGGCAATCTCTGGCCACCTGACCCTGGACTCCTTTTCTGCATCCTCTCTGAGAGAGGAGCTTGTGTAAAGAGAGCAGAACAGAGTGACTGAGGTGTGACTGACCCTCTGCAATCCATAATTAAACTAGATTAATTGCAACCCCAGGTTCAGATCCCAGCAGGGTCAACTCAGCTCTTCTGTGACAGATAAACTGAGTCCCACAGTGGTTACTGTGTGTGGATCTTTGGCATGAAACCTTAAGATCTGAGTTCCTGTTTCTTTTCATGGACATTAGGAAACTTTTTACATGGGGAGGGGTTTCCTCAAGCGCCCAGCCCCAGCCATGTCGGTGGAGCCCATAGCCTGCCATGACTCATCTACCTCCTTTCCTGGCAGTAGAGCTGTGGCCGATTCTGGTTCCTCTGATCTTCCTCATCCAGCAATGGAGCCACTGTTTCTTGAATGCGGGTTCCTAGTGACCGGAGCGAATGCTATGGAAGCAGTGGGGTGTGCTTTGCGGGTGGTTGGGTGCCCTAGACCAGTTCTGAGCTGCCAGCCTCTCTGATTCTGTTTTGGTGAGCTCTTCCTTACTGACTGGCAGGGCGGTGGTACAGTGGTGGCTTCTAGACTTGGCCTCTATCCTCTACTATGAATGACCCTCTTCTCACAGGGCCTGGCCTGGCGTTTATCGCATACCCTCGAGCTGTTGTCATGTTGCCTTTCTCTCCGCTCTGGGCCTGCTGCTTCTTCCTGATGGTGGTTCTGCTGGGACTGGACAGCCAGGTAAAGACGCACAGACAGGACATGAGCACTTCCTTCTTGTCTGGCAGACAGGCCACCAGCCTCTCTTCAACCTGACAACGAACGCATTCAACTTGATAAATGGCCAGGTGGTGACGGAAAGGTCTGGGTACATGTTTTGAGGTGGCCGAGCATGTTCCCCTGTCCAGACAGAGCATAGCTCCCCCGGCACCCAGTCAGCTCTCAGTTAATCTTCTATGGGTTTAGACACAAGGACTGGCCCAGTGGATAGGACTGGGATTCAGAACATCTGGGTTCTAGTCCCAGCTCTGCTACTGACCTGCGGTGTGGCCTTGAGCCACTCACTTCACCTGTCTGTGCCTCCATTGCTTGTCTTGTCTATTTAGAGCGTAAACTCTCTGGCACAAGAGCTGTCTCGTTATGTGTTTGTCCAGTGCCTGGCACAATGGGGCCCTGACCTCTGTTGAAGCCTCTGTGTGCTATAATGATAATATTGTCATGTTTACTGCGAGCTTCCTCCTTCCATCCAGCCCAGGCAGCAGGGGAATAGCTGCAGCTCGTTCCACGGTTGTGTGGGGCTGTGAGCAGATGTCCTGTGAATCAAGATGCTAGTTTCTGGCATACCCTCTGGAGGGTATGGCAGAGCTGTGGTTTTAGCAGCACCCCCCTGGTGGGTATGGATTGGAGAGCCCTGCTGTCAAAGCCTGGAGGGAAGCCCTGAGCTGATTTCAGCAGCACGCCCCTCAGTAGGGGATTGAGAGATGGACGCCAATGGCAGTTCCCAAGGCAGCCATGGCGTATCCGGGGCTAGTTCTCAATGATGAAAGTGCGGTCCCTCCTGGATGAGGGAAACCTGTCCTGAGAGTGAAGGGGAGCGAGAGGCAGTGGAGGAATGAAGAACGGCAAGCTGGCCCAGCAGGCGCGTGCTGACAGGTGTGTGAATTCTCCTCCTCCTAGTTCGTCTGCGTGGAAAGCCTGGTGACCGCGCTTGTCGACATGTATCCCACCATCTTCCGGAAGCAAAACCGCCGTGAGACCCTCATCCTGCTTGTCTCCATCCTCTCCTATCTTGTAGGACTGGTCATGCTCACAGAGGTAGAGCCCAGAGGGAGAGGTCCCGCCCTCCTTTCCCTTCCATAGCTCAGTCTGTGGGGGGCCCTTGTCAGGTCTGACTGAAATCTCTCTGGGCAGAAAAAGGGCTCTAGACCCTGTGGATGGGTTAGGAGCTTAGCTACAGCAATTCCCCTGAGGCTGTGGTCTACATGCCTCTCATAAGCTAAGCAGTATTAGGTCAGTGCTCGGAGGGGAGACCTCCAAGTCGGACACCAGATGCTGCAAGCAGTGGTGTTACTGATTCAGTAGGTGGTGCTCTGCCCTCTTACTTGAATATTGAACCAGGGCCTCAGCAAGGTGCCTGTGGGCGCTGTGCTGCTCGGGTTGCCCTTTCTGGGGAGGGCTTTAAAGTGAAGCTCTGACCCCTAGCGGTCAGGAAGGATTCCAGGCTGTATTTTACAAGAGCTGCAGTGATGTGGCCAAATTCCAACACAGGGTTTTCCATTCTGCCTGGCTACAAATTCTTTCAGCAGGATGCTGCGGCTTTCATTTCCTGTCCTAAACTCTTGTGGGCCATTGCTCTGTGTTGGCCTGTGAGAGTGTGTTTTGGAGGCCAGCATTTTCCATAGTTTCCTACAAAGCAAGCCCTACTCCTGTCTCATTTGAAGGCTGTTGGAGCCTCTTTATCCCTTTCCTCCCTTATTTGATGGGGCCCTCATGAGCACCATCTGTTCAGTAAGTTGCTGTGCTTGGTTCTGACCTCACGTCCATTTGTGTAAATGGGATTAACCCCATGGAAGCTAATAGAATAGTAAAAACTGGTGTGAGATCAGAATTGGGCCTACCTTCCCTTTTGGCAGTAGGAGGGGGTGATGCCCGTGTGTGGGTTTCTCTCTCTGTCCTTCTGCTGCTCTTTGGGTCTGATTTTTGAAAAGCTGCCTCTGATTTTGCACTGCAGTTTTGGGCCTGGAATTAATTGCAGGCCCATGTTGTAGCTGTGCCCACAGAATTGGGTAACTAAACCAGCTAAAATTTGGGTCCCCCAATGATTTGTGCTTGCCAAATGGCACTCTCAGTTCTATCTGGGTGCAAATTTGGTGTCTGAGTTGAGGCCCTTTTTGAAAATCGGGGTAATGAACCTGTTGGTTTGTAGGGTCTCTTCCCCCATTTTTTTCTACCAGGCCTACTTTTTCAGACGGTCCTAAAAATAAGCCTGAGCTCCTGGCCAGTAATTTATCCTCTCCTGGAATTGAATGGTGGCAGAGAGAGAGCAGGGATGGGATCTGAGGAGATGTCGTCCCTGGTGCTGATCTGAGTTTTGACCAGGTTGGGAATATAAAGTTGATGCCGCTCATCAGGCTGTGTCGGGAGAAGGTGGGGCAGGAAGATGCCAAAGAGCTAAGTTTGTTCTTTCTCCAGCTGAAATTCTTGATTAGTCCCTGAGTTAAATTTCTCCTCCCTCTCTTCTCCCCGCGTCACCCCTCCCAGGGTGGGATGTACGTCTTCCAGCTCTTTGATTACTACGCTGCCAGCGGCATGTGCTTGCTCTTTGTTGCCATCTTCGAGACGCTTTGTATCGGCTGGGTGTATGGTGAGTACTGGCCTGGCGGCCAGCAGGCGTCCCTGGCTTCGAAAAGCTGGGCGGTCTCGTCCCCTCAGTGGGGCCGGGCTCTCTGTTATCCCAAGAGCACAAGGCCATAGGTGTCCTTGCTTCAGTGTCCTGAGGCTTAGGTGGTGGGAGCTTCCTCACAGCAGTGCCCTGTGGGAGCTGGCTGGAGAAGCTTCCCGACAGCAAGGAAGGCCTTTTGCCTGACAAATTTCCTTGTCTGCGTTTATCCGTATTACGCATAATGTCCCATTTCTGAGCTCCCTCCTCTCCACATGGGTCTCCCTGTCAGTCAGTATCCTCTCTGGCCCAGTCACGCCCTATTACTCTCGTTTCCTCTCATTAACAGGGTCTCCTTCCCCCCTCTATCTCAGGTGCTGATCGTTTTTATGACAACATCGAAGACATGATTGGTTACCGGCCATGGCCTGTCATCAAATACTGCTGGCTCTTCATTACGCCAGCGGTCTGCATGGTGAGAGCTTGGAGGATGTTGGTCTGGGAGAAGAGTGGCTCAGGGAAGAGTGGGGCTGGAGTGGGGGAAATGGATAGCTCCACAACCCCTATTTTGAGGCTATAATGAGTAGGTAATAAGCACTTTTCCCATGAAGTGGGCAGGTTTGTAATGGCTCACTGGCCCAGTGTGGCCATCACACTGTCCTTCAGCAGCTGATAAATAGAAGGTAAGAACCCTGTTGCTCCTGACAGCTACAGTATGGCTACAAAACCAGCAGGAACCCGTAAGCAAGGTGGCAAGTCTCGGGGCCTGGGCTGGCAGATTCAGGCTTGTGTTCTGATGCTAAAATTAGCTGTGTAGACATACAGGCTGGAGCTGAGGCTTGCCGTCAGAATCTGAGCTCCAGTTCTGAGCCTGAATGTCTACACAGCAATTTCTAGTGCGGTAGCACTGGCCTAAAACTGTAGACCTGGGCTCGCAGGCGTGCTACTCCAAGTTTCTGCTTGCCATGTAGACGTACCCCTAGTGAGCAGACTCCTTTAGCTCAAGTGGCCTGTAGTTTGGAAGCCAAAGGTCATAACCCGGCTGCTGTGTGTGTGTGTGTGGTCTATCTGATTGCCATGGACATCTGTGTGTGGGGATGGGATAACGGGGGGAAGGAATAGATCACCAGTGATGGCTGCAAGGGCGAGCACTCGGCTGAGGTGACTCACGCTAATTAAAGGGCTAGCAGCATCAAAGTGGGTCTGGTTGATGCTCTGATAGTTGCCACTTGGGTGCTGTCTGTCTCGGGGGTTTCCTGCTGGGTGTGTGAACTCAGAAGGGAGATCATGGCTAATGGTGTTGCTTCTCCTCCTCCTCTGTTCTTGGCTTCTTCCACCTCCCCAGGCGACCTTCCTGTTTTCTCTGATTAAATATACCCCTCTGACCTACAACAAGAAGTATGTGTACCCCTGGTGGGGAGACACCCTGGGCTGGCTGCTGGCCCTCTCGTCCATAGTCTGCATCCCTCTCTGGATTGTCTACAAACTCTCCACGATCAAGGGCTCCCTGAGAGAGGTGAGGCAGCTGTTTTGGGAGTGGGATCTGCGCCACAGAGAGGCTGATGGGTCACTGGCGTATTGAAGTGACAGCCTCTTGAGGTGTGATTGGTGTGTGGTGGGTTTATAAATGGGCCTGGAGTTAATTCACTGACGCTCGGTCTATTACTGTAAAGAATTAGTGGCTTTATTGAATTGAAGCTTGCTGGAGGGCTACACAGAACTAGCTGCCTTTCTGTGCCTCACCATTACTGGCTCTCCTTCACTTGTCAACTGCCATAGGAAAACAGCTTTGTCAGAGGTGGTGGTAGGAGATCAAGTGCAGGCCCCAGGCCAAACACAGCCCACAGAGGTCTGCCCTCATCTCAAGAGTGGAGGTCTGACCTGGGAAAACGGTGGATCTTGGTGGACAATGAAGGCTAGGCTGTCTGCTGGGGCTTCTAGACCCCTGCTGCATCTCCCCATCTCACTGTTGGAGTGGAGAGTGAGCGGGTCTTCAGTGGAGACTTGAAGCCACCTTTATGCTGCCTGTGTTCTGAAGCAGCCAGGTGCCTGCGCAGCATTTGGTGTAAGGTAGAGCAGTCCTGGGGCTGCTCTAACTTGTACTGTTTTTCTCCTGGACTCCTGCAGGCTGTAAGAAGCAGAGACTGGCCAGAACACAGCATGCTCTGACCATGTGCCTCCCTTCAGAGAACCCTCTCCCTGCCCTGAGGCTCCTCTAAGATGGCTTTAGAAACCTTCTGCAGTTGGGGATCCCTGCACTTTCTCCACCAACTGTCCACCCCCTAGAGCAGTGCACATGGATGGATTGTAGGGAAGAACTGGGCTGATAATCTCTGCTGTCTCCATGTCTGTGGAGAAGAGCGCCTGCTTTTTTCTGACATTTCCATTGGCAAAACACCTCTTGATGTCAATAGGGGCAGGATTAGTGCCATTCTACATACCCTAGGTGTGGCCTTTGGATACGGATAGCCCTGACTGTGATGAAGCAATGGCTGGGTGCTGCTGCTGTCAAGCATTGTGGGAGACAGTTGGTCGTAAGGTCAGCATTTGAAGCGTGCGCTGGATGGACCACGTGTAAAAGCTGGGGTTGATACTTTGGATGCTGACTTTGTTTTGATTGCTTCACAGTCCTGGACAGGAACGTGGAAGAGAATCTTCCCTGGGCCCCACACAAGCCCAGAGGATTCCCAACTGCTGTTCAAACAACCAGGGTGGTTTTCAACTGTTCAAATTGCCATATGTTGCTGTGGTAACTAGGGCTATTCTAGGGCATCCCTGGACTTAAGGGACTGGCATCCCAAGGGGGAGGCCCTCAATGTCATGAACTGGGAATCATTCAGCTTGAGATCCAGACATGACTACAAAACTCCTCCCTGCCTCTCCCCGCCGTGCTGCCCTTGCTGGGAGGCTACTTCGAAGGGGACTGTTTGGCAGGGGAGGGAGGGTGCAGTGGAGGGAGGAGGCGGTGGGTAAACAGGCTCCGTCCCTACAGCTTTGTTCACCCTCTGACTGTGTCTTTCAGAGATTGCACCAATTAGTCTGCCCAGATGAGGACTTGCCTTTCAGTCTGGGTGTGGGACAGTCCCTTCCTTCCACCAGACCTGGCCTTCTGATGCTGACGGAGCTAGATTCCCAGTGTTAGGGTCACCGTGGCCCCCTGGATTGTTTGCTACATCCCTTCTAGCCATTGGATGACTCAAGGGTTCTCCACTTGCCAAGGGGAGAAGGACTTGTGAGCTGATCTCTCTTCCCTTGGAGGATTTGATGGGCTCAGCAGAGGCTGCCATAGAAGGGTCTCCAGGGACAGTGTGGAGTCAGCGATGCACCTTAATCGTCTCCCGGGGAGTGCACAGAGGAGCTGATTCAAACAGCTAAGAGTCCACAACACTCCAGTGGGTGGGACAGGAAAGACTCAGCCTTGGAGAGGGGATCGTCAAAGGGTCACAGAGGCTCTTCTCCTACATGGACTTGGAGGACATCTCCATTCATTCCATTAAATCCTTGATCTTATCACTCCTGAGTGGCTCTGCCTCAGTTTTGTGTCTCATGCTTTCTTTGTAAGGAGACTCTCTGCTCCACGTCAGGAGTCTTTGCTCCTGGAGGGGCTGCTTTATTTCCAGAATGACATGGCGTTTAATCTGCTAGGACCACTTCTCTGGGCAGGTGCGATGGGTATTCTGGTGGTCCAAGAAGCCAAGTCCAAGGGAGTGGTGAGTCTAAATGGGAAAGTCACACCAAATCAGTTTGTGACTTCCTCTCGCTCATCTCAGAATTAGAGAAACATTATATACTGTTACCCCTCTTTGACTCAAGTGGTTAGCCAAATTCAGGGTTATGAGGAGAAACTGCTGATGGAGTCGTGTGTTTTTAATGCAATCCTGTGTATTTACAAGGAATGTGCAAAGTCCTGTTTCTGCGAACACAGTGTGTCTTTACTTACAGTTCCAAGCCATTAGTTAGCACTTAGCCCCAAAACTCACACTTAGCTTTTCTCAGGGCAACATTCCCAGTGCTTTTCCAGACTCTGTCCTTGCTGGGATTCTCCCAGTTTCTCTGCCTTTTTCCCTCTATCCCAGATACACAGACCTTCTCAAAACAATGTTCAGCAAAACCTCTCCTCCCACCAATGCCTTGCATGCGCCAGTGTTTTGGATGGAGGACTGTGTTGTTTCAGCTACCTGGTTCCATAGAGGCACTTAAATGTTTCTTACAACTATCTTAAATGAAGGGAGGCACTTACATCCAATCTATAACAGCAGCATCCCAAAGAGGGATGCAGAGAGGCCTCTTCCTTCATCAGGCCCCAAACAGAGCTGTCCAAAGGAATAAGAGTTCAGATCTGTGACTCTGAGATCCAAGAGTAGTGGTTGCTGCAAGGCTAGGGAGTGAGGTATGCTGGCAAAACTGTGTGGGTGGGGTCTGGGGTGCAGGACTGACATAGCAGGAGATGCATCAAGAGCAGGAGTACAGTAGTGCACGGGCAGAGGTTTTGTGTTTTTTTGCGGGGGAGGTTGATTTTAGGACTAAAGTAACAGGCAGTCTTTCCAGGACAGGACTATGGTGTTAGGGGGACGGGGAGGTTTCTGCAGCTCAGGACGGAAGTGAATTGCTGGAGGAAGGGAGAACTGGGATAGCAGGGGATGTTACAGGTCAGTATGGAAGTGCAATAGCAGATCTGTGCTGGGCCCCGACTGGTGTATTGGGAGGTCAGAACCGAGGAGCCCAGGCAGAGCTGTGCAGCCCAATTTAAATGTATTTGTGAACGCTGGGAATATTGATTAGGCTGTTTCTTTAAGCAGTAGGTTCCCATGCAGACGTTCAGGGGGATGGAGCCCATAATGTCTCACTCTCTCTCTCTAGTCATGTGCTCTTTTTTTCTCTCTTTGCTCTCGCCTGGTAACTCGCTCCAAAGCAGGAAGACACAAGAAGTTGACTGAATGAGCCAAAGCTCCCAGCAATTTCAGGATTGCAGCTGAATCCTTGTAAACACTACTACATGGGTCAGTCCCCTCAGCCCTTACTACTAACCCTCACTACGACTGCTAATAGCCCAAACGAGTGTTTAATCCAAACCAAAACAAAAAAGGTGCAATTGCCGTGGTAGTCACAAGGTGGCCCTGCTACTTCAGATTCTGCTCTTAATAAAGCAACCATTTGAAAAATGTGTCTTTCAGGTGAATTTCCAGCTAAGCAGGCTGGAGGCTTTGGAACCTGCCAGTTCGTGAAGGCAGCCAGATTCGCACCCTGGTAAATCACATTCCTGGTGCAAGGAGGCGCTACAGCTCAGCACAGCTAGTGTTCCGATTCTCATTCCCAGCCGCCCAGTACAGCAGGATCCTGCTCCCATGGGTCGGGGGCTTAGGTGTTGACTTGGATCTGTAGTAGCCAGAGCTGGTGCTATAGGAAGTGGACAGAATGGTAATTAAATTCCTGGCCTTTCCCGTGGAACAGCGTCAGCTGTGGCTTTCTGCAAGGTGCTAAGGGGACAAGAAGGATTTTCCCCCCCAAATATACAATTGAAGCATCAGCTGGAGAGAGGACACCAGACAGGATGGACCAGGGCTTTGAGGTGGTACAGAGAGCTCTGTATGCAGTGCGTTCGGGGGTGGGATTGCAGCTCGGTCAACACAACTGCATGAGCTGTAATCTACTCAGCACAGCTAAAAACAGCAGTGAGGACGATGCAGTGGCATGAGTTGTTCCGCACGTTCCTAGCCCTCACTGGAGCCTGTGCTTACCATGGCTTCACGGCTAGTTTTACCTGTGGGAGGTAGATTACAGCTAGCACAGGCATGCCTGCCAAAGCCGCAATCACACCACCACCTTCAGTGTAGACATAAGCTTTGGTGCCTGGCTGGTTCTTGATCGCATTCCCAGGCTCAAACTGATCACCAGATTTGGGATTGGGAAGGAATTTTTCCCTGCTCAGATTGGCAGGGACCCTGCAAGGGTTTCGCCCTCCTTTGCACCATGCGGCATGGATTGTCTGCTTGCATCATCTGGGCATGTCTCCTTTAATCAATTCCCTGCCATCTCAGGGGGCATCAGGAATTGGTAGCAGCTGTTCTCTGCCTCTGGCACACAACCGTGTACTCTCCTGAGGACTGAAATGCTTTGGTTGAGCTACAGTCATTGGGCTCAATATAGGGGTATCTGGGTGAAGTATAATGGCCTGTGATATATGGGAGATCAGACCAGGTGATTTGGTGGTCCCTTCTTGCGTGAAACTCTGGTAAACTCCAAAGGGCTGAGCACATCTTCTGTACAGAAGGATTCAACGATACGAGAGGCTCTGACAACAGGGCCAGGGACTTCTGGCAGCAGTTTGGGTGGTTCACGTGCAAGGAAGAGTCCTGTAACTTAGCGCTCACTCCTTTCCAAGATGGTAGGTTGCAAGAGGTGGGCCTGGGAAGCCTGATTTCTGGCATCCAAAGCAAAATGGCCAATTTTCTGTTTCCCAGAATTGCTCATGGGACCTGGCAGCATTTTGATTTATTTACAGGATTTTGTTTGCACGTGGGACCTGTAGCTAGAGTTTGCACTGTGCCATTCAAAGGCCCAACTGATTACCTGGATTTCTGAAAAGATCACATTCCTGTTCCCCTGTAAGTGGGTGAAAGGCTGGTCTGGTGGTTAAAGCACAAGACTAGTTAGGTGTCCGGTGATCTGTGTTCAGTGCCTGGCTTTGTCACAGATTTTGTGTGTGGCCTCAAGCAAGACTTGTAACCTTATTGTGCCTCAGTTTCCTCTCTTTGTGCTCGAGAGAGAGTAATACTTCCCTACCTTGCAGTGATGGTGTGATACTCAGTGTTTGAAAGTGCTTTGAAATCTATGGAAAGGCCTTTGCTGAAAAGTCCCATAGAATTCAATACAGATGTTGCCAACAGGATTCCATTGGAAGTTAGTAAAGACCATTGGTTCCCAACATGTGGCCTGGAGGCCAAAAATGGCCCATGAGGTCTTTCAAAGTGGCCCGCGGCTCCCCTCCCTTTGGCTGCGGAAGGGAGCCGCTGCCTAAGGACCCAGGCAGAGCGCGTTTCCGCAGGGCTACAAGACCTGTGCAGGCTCCTCACTGCAGCCAAGGGAACGGGAGATCAGCAAAGTGCTTCGCCTGCATCTCTAAGTCCTGGGGTCCCTGTTGGAGCCAGAGGGAGGGGAGCACTGATCTTCCATACCTCTGGCTGCAGAAGGGAGCCACTGCCTATGGACCCAGGTAGAGCGCACGGGGCTACAGGATGCATGCGGTTTCCCTGCTGCAGCCAGGGGAATGAGAGCTCAGCGAGGAGGCAGCCTCCTTGCTGAACTCCTTCCTTCTGGCTGTGGGGGGGCTGCTGGTGGACACCGATGACCCTTCAGAGTTGTAAAAATGGTATATTTGGCCCTCAAACCCAAAAGGTTGGGAACCACTGGTATAGATCTATAGAAATGACTCTGAAAACCAATGGAATTTAATGGAGAATGAACTCCTTTCCATCGGGTTATTGTTTTCTTTATTTGTTTTGCAATCTGCTGAAGAATGAAGTAGCAGAGCTACTATTTTCCCCTGAATTATATAGGATTGTTTAAAAAAAATCTATAAAGGTTTTCATTTTCCATTAATCTCTTTAGGATTTTCCTTATGAGAAGGCACTTTAGAAATGCAAGTTTCTATTAACTGTTGTTTGTTATCTATAGACCCCTCCAAATATGACTGATGTGTAAAGTCCAGTGAGTTGTATTTAATCTAAGGGAATTCTTAGGGTTTCTGATTCAGTCTGCTTAATCAAAATAGTCTTTTGTCCTGTGACTAGGACCTGTGGACAAAGCCAGCTCATTGATCTGGTGAGACGGCTTGCCACTGTAAATCCCCCAGCAAATGGCAAACCAGTGATGAAGCAGGTGTGTTAAAATTGAGTGCTTTCGATAAGGACCCGCAGGTCTGAAATCAATCTGTTGGGCCCTTATAAAAGAACCAGCAAAACAAGACACATTAATTTAGGACAACTCTTGGAATCCAAGAAGCCCAGCTTGGTGCATAGTAGAATCTACCCTAGCTACTGAGACTAAGGCAGGGGATTACGTCTGAACTGATTATATTGCAAATTCTCTCCCCAGACCTTCCATTCCAAAAGTCTTTGCATGGCTCTTCTTGAAAGCAACTGAAGAGTCTCCCAGCTGGAGCAGAGCAGAAATATTCACCAGGATTTAGTGTGTGCAATTATCAAGCACTCACATTGACCCAACTCTGCTGCCATTAAGATCAACAAGAGCTTTACCATAACTCCTGCTTACTCCCGCTGGGAGAGATTCATGTTGCATTAGCTGAGAGGCATGCAAAGGCTTGGAATACCCCACTCTTAAAGTCCCAAATCTGCCACTTAGCCTGAAGAAGTGAATCTAATAGTTAGGGAAGAAAGGGTTGAGCAGGGAGAGCCACATCTCCCCTGACATGCATTCTTAAATTAGAGGTTTGCGTAAAAAAATAAGAGGCTTATGAGATTCTGAATTGCTTTAGTAATCACTGGAAAGATGTGAGACCCTTCTTTTCCATCCAATCTTAAAAAGAAAATGATGCTCTCTTCTGCCCCCACGCTCCAAAACTTGCATCCATGATGCCTGAAGAAGAAGCTGGAGTTCCTTTAACTAGAAGAAGAGGTGGTGATGGTGACAATCTCACTCTTAGGTAGGGATTGGCCCCCAGCCTTGATGGAAATGGAGCTGTAGGACTGATGTCCGTGGAGAAGGATATATATATATATTATTGTACGGAAGCTCAGAGGGAACACGACTCCTCATCCAGTGCTTCCTTGGATGGTGAATAGTTGGACCTGATTCTTCCATTGGGCTTTCCAGTGCCCCAGCACAGCCTCCTGGGCTCCCCCCGGTGAACGTCAGCTGTTGGCCAGCTGTCTGGTTTTGGCTGTCTTCACTCCCATTGAGAACTACCCTCTCCCTTCTGGCAGGGAGGTTGAATTGTTTTCAGCTCTCTCTTAAAGAAACCATCATACACATAAGAAGGGGCTGCAATGTTACTGTGTGGTGCTCTCACAGTTTCAGGCGTCTCTTCATGGACCTTATTTTGGTGTAGTGTAAGGATTATTGGCCTACCTCCTAGCTGCAGTGTGGAAAATCACAATGTCCTGCATTATCCCCAGGTTCTGCTGCATCTGTATATGAGTGTGCTTGTGTGTGTGCCAATGTGTCTTTGCATGCCTTCCTGTGTGTGAACGCGCATGTCTGTGTGTGTGTGGCTACGTGCAGGCATGCGTGCATATCTATTTCCGCACAGGTGCACGAGTGTGCCTCGCTCATGGAGCAATTTCCTAGAGGTTGGCCAAAGTCTAGGTGCAGGAAGAGCGTTGGGAAGCTTAGACCACCAGCCAAGAGTCTCGTGAGGCATATCCCGCCAGCCAATGGTGCAAAGATGGTGGGAAGACATCAGCTTTGCTCTTTGATAGCCCTACTTGATTGTGGCGGGGGCAGCGGGACATGTGCAAAAGAACATTTTACACATTTACACCAGCCCTGGCTGTTCCAGTGCAGTAACTTCCTAAATTGCATCAATAGTATCTGAGAGCCACTGTTCAGATCCCCAGTGTTCACTCTGCTGGTGGATCAAGAACCATACCAACTACAGGATGGGAGGTGTTGGCTGAAATCGATCTTATTGCCAGGACTTCTGTGGGTACCCTGTTACCTCTGGGGAGAGAGCTGTGCCCACCAGGCCAGAATAGAGGCTCCTAGGAAGTGCTGTTGTTGCTAGGGAGAGGCTTCTGGGTGTCTATGGGCACTGCTGAACGTGCTTGATGGTGGGTGCCCTCTGCTAGCCAGTGTGTTGGATGTGCTCAAGGGTGTATGGGGGGCTAGCAGCCCTAATGCTGCACAATTACCAGAGTTGTCTTTAACTCAGGCTAGGGTATGCCTGCACTTCAAGCTGGAGGGGCACCCCAAACTAGCTCTGCCCGAGCTAGCACACTAAATATAGAAAAGCAGCCACAGCAATGCGAGCCATGGGAGAGGCTTGCCGCCCTGCGTATGTGCCCATCCAGGATGCTAGGCCTGTACTTGGGGCAGCTGGTGACCCTCCATCCCCGTGCGCCACTGTGGCCAGGCTCCATAGTTAGCGTGATCGTGCCATCAGAGCTGGTTTAGGTAGATCTCCTCCAGCTGGAGTGGCCTCCGAGAGGCCTTTGCAGCAGAAGGCTGTGGGTTCTACCCCTGCTAATGATCATGAAGTCCATGGGGTCCCAGTGAGAGGAATAGCTTAGGCCCACGCATTATCACTCTGTTCATCCACCAAGCCTTTCCGAAATCACGAGTCAGGCTCACAAAGCCATGAGACTTTACACATAACTAAGGCTCCGTCTATACTGACGGCGGCAAATTCGTAGGGTTTCCCCTACTCCAGTGATTCCAGGAGCTGGGGGAGGTTCTGGAAAAAGGCACTCATAAGACTTGTGATAAAATTACAAGAGATGGCGGCATGGCGTTACTGTGGTAACCATGGAAATGTTGCCCCCCACGGTGGGGTCACTAAGCTGAGGGCAGGGAATGGTTCCCGGGAGCTTGGGTGCTGGGTTAGGGCTGCAGCATCTATGTGGCCATCCTGGGTTGGCACCGCAGTTCCAGGAAAGAGGATCTTGGGAAGTGATATTGTCTTTGGGGTAGGTCTGCATGCCTGCTGTAGGCAGCCCCACCCTTCCACAGCCCCGGTGTCTCTCGGGTGTGCCAGGAAGAGAGTTTCTTGGAATGGCCCCAAGCTGATCATTTGAAAGACATGTCAGAACTAAACAGAGAGGTGAAGGGGTAAAAAAATAGATCCAAATAAGTTGACTAAAGCCTGCACCTGCTGGAAGAAGAAAGGGGCAGGGAGAATGGGAGGCAGAGGAACCCTGCCAGCTGGCAAGAGGTGAATAGAGAGTTGGGATGAGAAAAACGCTGCTGAAATAAAACACGTTCCCATTGTCAGTCAATGGGAAATAACAAATGCACCCATGGGATGAAGGGACAGCCTAAATACTAGCCTGTCAAGCGCAGTGTTGCTCCTTTAGCCGTGCTGGAGTTCATGGCCCATGTCTGCCAGGCATATTTTGTACATGGCAAGCTGAGAATTTGCTCCAAATAAAGAGACCCCTTCAAAGGACAGCTCCTCAGTGTGAAAGGCAGTGGGGGGTACCCTTGGAGCCTGACGCCTTCTCTCCATAGAACAGGTACAGCAGGGGTCAGCAGTGCTTCGGGCTTCTCAAACTGCTCCCTTTCCATTTGCTTCATGCCTGACCAGGAGGGACCACTTCTAGAGTGGCCCAGTCAGTTCTCGGCCTTTTCGTTGGGGCTACCTACAAGGGAACTTGGTGCTTTCTGACGCCAGTGGCACAGGGCAGTCCTTCCTCAATGATGTGCGCCTCCCATCTCAAGCAACTAGGAAATTATCACAGGAAATGCCATTCTGAATGGCAAAGGCAGCCGAACCTTCAGATACTCACTAGAGTGGGATCAGGCTTTGGTTCCCTCTGCCCCACTGAGCAGCTAAGGAGAAGATAATACATCCTGATGGGGTGGCTAGAATGGAATGTGATGTTCCAGATGTGGTTGTACAAAGCCATATGAAGGATTATTCCACCCCTTCTGCCTCCCTTCCCCCAGGACATGACACGTGTACACAGCTCAGAAGTGCATTGGGTTTATTTTGCTATCAAGTCGCATTGCAAACTCACGTCTGCTTTACTTTCCCACTATAGCTACTAGCTGCTTCCAGCTAGGGCCTGGAAACAGCCACTGTGGCCATATACACCAGACTGGCACCTCTAAACTTGAAAATGAGAATTGAGCGTAACCCATGTACAAACGAGTCTGTGGAGAAATTGGAACAAGAGCCCTGAAAGGTGTGAAAGTCCTCATTCGTGGCAGGGAGACGTTAAGATAAGATGCCCAGTGATGAGAATTTAAATGTCAACATTGTTAACTATTTCATGACTTATGTAAGAGAGGCGAGGGAGGATCACAGATCTGCCCAATTTTCACTGCAAATGATCTCTTTTTGGTGTTACAAGTGGGTGGCATTTGAGAGATACCACCAGTGTTCCTCCTCCTGCCCCTGCCCCCCCAGTCAGAGGAGCAAAACCTCAGGATGTAGTAGAGCATATGGGTCTACTGAAATCATATAGAGGGGGAAGTGAGGTCAGGGAGCCCAGTGGAGTGAAGCAGCACACATGATCAGATTTTGACTATCTGTATATCTATTGTGAGTGGCATCTCGTTTTGGTGATTCAAGTGAGTGGAGTTTGTTTTGTGGGTAAAACTTGTAAAAATGCCAACTCCTAGCCTTCGCATGAGCTCTGCTTTCAGAATTACTGTTTCCTAGCTTGTCTCTGTGCACAGCTGTGCTTCAAGATACTATTCCAGAGGCTTGTATTTTCCAGCTTGAATCTCATGTTGTTTCTTGCCCACATTTCTCACCTGGTAGGTCCATTTTTATTACGTCTCTGCCCTCCCTCTTTTAGTAGCTCCTGTGAAGTTTATGCACATGCTGTTTACTCCTTCTATTATCAACTGGGTTGAGTTTTCATCTTAGCAACTTCAGAAGAGAAATCCTGAAACAGGGAGATTTGTTTGTTTTCACAAAGTTATCTTTCTCATTTCTGGGCAGGAGTCTGCTCATAGTATGCCTCTGGTTATCAACACAAGTTATGCATCTATGCGCTAACTGATCTGGGGCCATTTCCTTCATCCTCAGGGAGGAGCAGGGAGCTTCTAGATAGCAGTGCGTTCTAGCTTTACGAGGCCTTTCTCGGGCCTGGTCTATGCATAGCGTTCATACGGGGGCGGGGGGGGGATTTTTATTTTTTTAAACAAAATACTTATACTGGCACTACTCCAAATGTGGATGCGGTTATACCCGTACAAAGGCGCCTTATACTGCTCTATCTGGGTAAAAAATAAAATTCCGAGCTTTTGAGAGTTAATTTTGTCCCCGATCAGGATGAAAAATAGAAAGCTCAGAATGGCCTTTATTTAAGAGTTTTGGTTTTAGAGTACATAAAAGTTAAACATTCTGATAATTTCCCATTGAAAAATTTAGCAGAATCAATACGTTTCGGTTTAGTCTAACTGGCATTTTCTGCCGGCTATACAAATGTTGGTATATACCTTTTCCCATAGAGGAATAAGCTATCTCCATATAAGCATCTTTATACCAGTATAACTGTGCCCCCATTAGTGTGGGTTGTACCACTTTCACTTTATTGCTATGGTTAAAAGCAGTACATCTTTAAGACAAGCCCTTAATGTTCAGACTTCAGACTATTAGGTCTTAAATCTAGCCTCACTAGAGATTTATAGAGCCTGGACCTCCTGCTAGAAGTGAGGGAAGAATAGGCCTATTTCTGTATCCAGGTGGGGGGACTTCATTGCTGCATCAGCCCAGCTGTTGATAAACCCAAGTGGTTTGACAGTGGCTAGTATGCTCATGTTTCATACTGGAAATGGACCTCTGATTCTTAGATCTGGCCATGCTGTTTTTGGCTACAGGGGCACCTTCATGTTTCCTCAAGAGTCCCAGGGGTGCTGTAGGCCAGTTTGGTTCCCAGTGTAACTTCCTTAACTTATACTGGCTGCAACAGGCCCAAGGGGTTGTTCCACCAGCCAGAGATCAAAGGAACAAGGCTGCCCTTGGGTCCCATCCTGGCTCTGTCCACTATCTTGGGGGCACCGGGGCTGGGAAGGGGCAGCATGGAGCTTTCCCCCAAGCTGGAGGAATTGTCAGCAGCCTGATTAGAGCAGCTTTAAAGTCTCTTTATGTGGCACTGACAACCCGGGTGGGAGGAACTGTGAGAGAGCGGAAGATACTGAACCCTAATGAGAAAACTGGAGGCACTGGGACCCCAGGTTCTGCAACTGATAATATGAGTCGCCCTGCTAGAATCATTACACACGCAGCTACCAATACAGGGAAGAGAAATTGCTCTAATGAGGAAATTGGAGCATTTATTAAAAAAAAAAACACTGGGAGTGTTCATTTAAACAAGACGTGGCCTTATGAGAAAACAACTGAATGGGCATGTGTCGAAACAGAGGCTTGGGGGCAGGCTGATGTTGGCCAACGGTGCTGTTACACAAGCTGTGAACTCTGACTGGGCGGGTGTGTGTGGTAGAATGCAGACATTTCAATATGTTGCCCTGAGTGCAATGGAATGAATATTTCTTCCTCTCCCACAGCTCCCAGTTCCTCCATTGCATTTTGCAGATTGACAGCTGGATTCTGCACTCTTCTTATTCCGTGCTGTGCTCCAGCACCGAAGCGGGTTTAGTGTAATCATTGCTGGTGGAGTTCGAGTCCATGTCCCAGGGCACTGTAAGGGGATTCCACGGTTTAAAAGGCTGAGGATGTGAGGCAGTCTGGTGTAGGCTTTGTCAAACAGCATGTGAGAGGAGAGCTTGCTTCGTTCCCGTGAGTGTAGAGGGACTTGGATTAGTTCCACTGAATGCTGTAAAGGTTGCCTGCAGACTTCTGGCCTTAGTTCTGGCTCACAGGGCCGCTTTCCCTCCTTCTCTCTCTGCCCGAGCCTTTTATTGCAGTCCTAAGGTCTGGAGACAAATGTATTGGAAAGGAGCTAAGGAGGAATTTCCATTGCTCTCACCCACTCCCCCTCCACTCCACCCACAAGTGAACTTGGAGATCATTTGACAGGGAGATCTGATGGAGGAGGAGGAGAGAGGGAGGGATTTTTTCCCAACCCTCCCCCCCTCTCCCTGAGTTGTAAGCACCTCGACTTGCCTCTTTTTCATTCAGTGGGTTGCCTGTTGGCCACCACTGACTCAGTGGGACGGTACTGTGCTGCTTGCAGGGACTTGAGCTGGATTCAGGTGAGCTGGGTAATTGTTCTGTCCATGTGTCTGTTTAAGCCTGTACGTCATGTTGCAAATGCTGGGGCCAGGGAACTCCACAGCCCCTGACTGTTGCTTATGCAGTGACCCTGCAGTCGTCACGAACATTTCAACAGAACTGGTTGCTGGAGTCCAGGGGTGCCTGGAGTATTTTGACTGGAGGACCACGGAGTCTGAGGCAGAGAGAAGCCCCCACTGCTTTTAGGCTAAGCAGAGGGACTGGAAGAAAGTAAAGGAATTCATTCTGAAGGACCAAATGAAGGGAACTTTCCTCACTGATTTCCAATGGAAATTCTGAGGCAAGAAGGTAGGGACATCAGAGAAGGAGATCGACAGTGAGGGGACCAGGGAGACTGGCAGAGAGATGGATGGATAGCAAAGGAAATGGGCACTGCGGGACTGCTAGGAGGGTGGAAAGCAAAGCACTCTGAGAGGGACAGGCAATACGTAGTAAGGATGGTAGCATTAGAGATAGGCAGTGCATGTGCCAGGTAGCAAAAGGGACAGGCAGAGAAGTGCAGGGACAGTTCCAGGCTCTGAGGAGGACATGCACTGAGGGGACCAGGCAGTGAGGGAGACGTAAAGCAGGGATGGGTAGAGAGGGTCTATGAGGGAGTGGGAGGGAGGACTTAGTGGGACAGGCTTTAGGAATTTCATTTGCTGTAACCAATGTACAATAATTCCTTCTCTTCACACACCATTTCCCTGGAGAGAGCAGTGTCCTGGCATATACGGGGGACTTGCAGGCTGCTGCTCTGTGAGGAGAACTTGACTGATCTCCTGGTGCTGTGTGGGAGGGATTGGAGGTGTTGAATATCTGATCGGAGGATTCTGTAGAAGGGGAGGCACTGTGAATGGGGCTGTGTGAATGCCAGCTTTTTGGGTTTTTTGGTTTGGTTTGCTGGTACTGGGCAAAAAATAGGTTTGGGTTGACCCGGATCTGAATATTCTGGAAAATATCCGTGAATTGAAGAAGCCTGTGTTAGGTTGAACGAAGGCGATAGCCCCCTTCTAACGTTTAGTCTAGGGCTTAGAGCATGAAATGTTCATTGAAACTGGATCTCTCCCATTCCAGGGGAGTGCCCTGACCTCAGTCTATAGAGTTATTCTCATTGTCTCTCTCTGGCCCAATGACTGTTCAAGTATTTTATACCAAGTGCAACAATTGCCGCAGGAGAGAGAGCGAGAAACCCATCCCAGAAAAGCCAAGAGCCTGTTGGTTAGGGCAGAGCTGGGTTCAAATCCCTGTCCCAGAGCAGGAATTCAGACCTAGTTTTTCCAGGTCTCTGGTGAGTGCAGTGGGATAAAAGTTGTAAAGTACATCAACCTTGGTTTCCTCTGGCCATTTTGTGTCTTTCTGGCTGAAATTATTCAGCAAATTTGAATTAGATTCATGAATAGTTTCAGGTTGACTGAATAAACTTTGTCTGAAAAACTATTCATCTGAAAATTTTTTCCCAGTTCCAGTTGTGAATCCCTTAGAGAGAACGTGTGGATCTAAGACCCCTGTAGAAAGAGGGAGCTTTGTCTGTCTGTGCGCTGGTGTGTGAGTGGTCAAGGAACGTGCCTGTGCACCAACAGACTTGTCTCTGGGCCAAATCCTTAGCTGAACTAACTCCAGTGACTACATAGGAGTTGCTCCCATTGATAGGTGGAGTGGTCCTGGAGAGCACTGGTCCATGTGTTCTAACAACCAAACAAGTTGTCCTGGGATGGATTGGGGAGACAGAACCGTTTATTGCCTGCTTATTCTACCTCGATGCCATGAGTGAGAAAGAGGGGGTTACTTTACAATCCTTTTATTCATAAGACTATGTAACTGTATACATTTTTAGCAACTCCCCATAGACCCTTATTTGGTTACATTGACATCTATAAAATGAATATTAACAACTACATAATAAATACGATACCCGCCCCGTTTGTTGTTTACAGGATTATTTCACAGAGTGCAGTCACATTACTTTGAAACCTACTAACATTCTTTAAAATATACTATATGCAAAGGAGGGAAAGAAGTTAATGTTCTTTTCCCACTAAAGGCCTTGTGCAAGAGTGGTGATAGATAGCCTCAGTCTTATTCCCTGCGCAGATGGCCAGTAAGGGAGGAAAAGAAGAGAGAGAACAGACTTTAACTAGAATTCATGCCAATTAGCAGAAACAAGGTTTGCCTGTGCCTTGACCCGGTTCCCAGTAACTTAGGCCTGACCATTTTTTCAGCTTTTAACTCTTTACTCTTCTACACCTGGGTGCCAGTCTATCTGTGAGTACACATCTATGAACACATGAACATTCACATGGATGACTGTTCACACGGGTCTGTGGGTGAGAGAACATGCAACAGATCTTACAAAAGCTCATAAAAGATAGTCCCGATCTCCTTAAATGAATGGAGCTTTTAATGTAGTCTTTGATAGTCGCTGCGAATACCAGTGGAAATGTCTTTGCTCCAGTTCTCTTGACACAGGATAGTAAGCCTTGGACTTTAGCATAGTAGTGGTTGTAACAGCTGGGCTTCCCTGAACTGGCGGGCATACGGTCTGACCCAGCTGGACTGTGCTCAGGGGGGAAAACAGGGCACATTGAAAGTTGTTGTTGGATTGTGTGCATCTTTCCTTGGGGAGGGAGTTTCAGTGCTAGTGAGAGTGAATTGAGCTGTTGCCTTGGCAGAGCTGAGCACAGGTTAGGGGAGTGCTACACTGGCTTCCTCTAGGGAGTTCTGCCTGTTGCAATATTCCAGTTCTTGGCTCACACAAATCTCTGCCAATTCTCCTCCGTCCTGGTCTGTAGCACCCTGCTCTATTCCAGTCATGGGACCCGCAGGGACTGAGAGCACGGCTGTTCTGCTCTGCCAGTACGTCTGCCAGACCTGCCCAGAGAAGATGTGTTGGCTGGGAATGCATCTGCCCTGACAGCACTGCACCTGAGCTGGCGTTCAGGGTCAGTGCACTTGCTGTGGGTTAGAGGCACAGGGGAAGTGATTCCTGGACACAGCAGGCAGGGCTAACTTTGCACTGCTGAAGGTATTGCCATGGCTGTCCGTGGACACAGCCTGAGATGGCAGGAGTCTTGCAGAAGGCTCCAGAGCACCATTCCAAGTGCCGAGAACTGGCTGCCCCTCAATAGCTGCCAAGCATGCACCTGCATAGGGTGATACATTTTCAGCAGTCTGGCTCTGGGAGCAGCCTCGTTAGCACTGACCCGTCATCTCCCCTGCTGCCTGTTGGCCCTTTACCTTCTGCGCCTGCAAGGGATAACACAGGGACCCTATTCTCCCTCTAGCTGGCAAACCCTTTCCCTGGCTTATGGAAAGGTTGCCTAAATCTTCCTTCCCTACATGGCACAGATCTATTTTTGCACAGGGCCTCGCAGAAGCTAGGGCTGGCTCTGACTGTGCGTGTTTTGCTCTGTGGCTTCCGGTGAGATCAGACTCCATAAGGTGCAGGCGCGTTTGGGCGGGTTTGGTAGATAGGCATCTAGAACAATGTGGATCCAGAGGGTCTGGCACCACCTACCAACCCCACCTTTTGGCCCAGATTCAGAGGCATGCCCCCCCACCAGCGTGTTATTCTCATGACGCTATCTTAGTGTTCTATGGCCCCTAGATAGAACCTTGCTAAAAAAAACCTTAGGAGACATTCCTCTCATCTTGGAGACCTGGAGGCACTGGGTCCTCTGGCCTTCAGTGGGCTGTGAGTCTGCCTCCAAAGCAGTGGCCTCAGATGTGAGACTTTGGAAACCGAGATGGGCCCCTGCTGCAAAATTCAGCTCCAAATTTCAGATACCCCAAAATGCAGAGGTGTTGTGATCTGGAAATGTTTGGTCTGGACCAGTGGCTGTCTAGGCAGGATAGTTAATCCCCCGTTATTCTTTAGGAACCCGTGCAGCCCCGTATTAGATGCTCCCTGGGTCAGTAGGAAGCAGCTGAGCTGATGTGGTTCCCGGGAGGAGTCCTCTGCCTTTTGTCACTCATTGGCCTTCCTCTCCCATTCGGGTATGTTTGAGTCGGTGTCTGGGACTGAGTGGCTGATGAGTCACACGTATGTATTTATCCCAGCGCTGTGCGGTAAGGTTGCTGCTCTTTACCTTCTTGCCTCTCTTGAGGTCTCAGTCTACTTTCCAAAGGGCCTCCCCTTTGCTTTTGATGCGACTTCTGTGTCGGATCAACAGGCTGTGACTTTCTCTGCTCCTCCCAGTCAGCCACCGAGGCTGTGCCTGGCCTTCCCAGGCCTGTTTACCTTGCAGAGATCGTTATTGTGTGTACATCAGAAGGATCTGGCTTCAGCCAAGTTTGCCTTTTAAACTCGGTGTCATTTGCCTGGCTTTGTTCTTTTCACC
This sequence comes from Mesoclemmys tuberculata, assembly GCA_007922155.1. Taxonomy (NCBI): domain Eukaryota; kingdom Metazoa; phylum Chordata; order Testudines; family Chelidae; genus Mesoclemmys; species Mesoclemmys tuberculata. The sequence continues at coordinate 97,360,042 of ML675616.1, read as the reverse complement.
CGCGTCTATGTGTCATGCACCCCTGACCCTACATGAGAGAACAGCAGCTGAGCTTTATGGCTTCTATGGAGAACAGATTCACCGAGCTGCTACCAGCTCATCCCGCTGAGGTTGAGAGAGCTTCTTTTTAGAATCAATGCGTGCAGATCAAGAGGGCCCTTGCTGAAGTGGGGGCCCGGTGCGGACTCTACTCCTGCAGTGGGATCCTGCCACTAGCACAGATACGTGCTCTTTACAAAGCAGAGATGCCATGCAGGGTCAATCTAGTTGTGAATTTGTGTGGCCTGTACCTGACTCCCTGGAAGAATGTGAACCTGTTTCGGTGAGGTGCAGCTACTTGTCACCTTGGGATGTGCAGAGGGCTCCACGTTCTGTGCTAGCAGGGAGAACCAGCTGAGGAGCTGAGCAGTAATTGTTTCTTTAACTTATTTGGATCAAAGCACTTACTTTTCTTTAATACAAAGGCAGAGAGATTCTACAGTGTAATACTAATGACCTCACCAGTTCCTGCTGATCTACAGTGGTCTACATGAGAACAAAATCTGGCTCTCTCTGTGTACCATGGATACCATGTGAACCTTGCCTTTCCAATGTGCAATAGTGAAGCAAAAAGGACAGGGCAGGCGAAGTTCCTTCCTGAACTCAGCTGGGTGCTTTTTCCCTGAAGTGTGAGGATCAATAACACTTGTAATTAATATCCTTGTTAGTGTGTTTGCAGATGCAGAGCCACATTTTCATCTCACTTACACCTGTGTAAATCCAGAGCCACCCCACTGATTTCAGTAGAGTTACTCTGGTTTAACACTGGTGACTATGAGAGCAGGATCTGGCCCATTGTTCTCATTCCTGCTACTGGCTGCGCAGAGGTGCCAGAACAATTTGTTATAGTGGGGGTGCTGAGAGTCGTTGAACTGAACTGTAAACCCTGTATATAATGGAAACCACTTCAAGCCAGGGGGTGTGGTAGTGTGCCCCTCCCCCACTTCCAGCACCTTTGCTGGTATCCATGAATCTCATTGGACATACACCTTGAAAATGCCTTGCAACAGCAAGTAGCATGAGTCAATTTTGAGGGCTGTCTTGTAGGCTAGGATAAATAGGTAAATGGTCCACTGCCATACCTCTTTGCCATTCTTTTGTCTACACTGGGAGCTGGTCTATACAGTTTTGTACTGTTAGTAATATATTGCTTTAGAAACAGATATAGTTAAAGCAGTACAACTTCCTAGTGTGGCTGAAGTTATATGAGTACAAAGACCCTTGCATTGCTCTAGCTTTCCTGTAGATTTACAGGCATGAACAGCACCTGTAGAATTTACAGGCATGAACAGCACTTTTGTGTCACTTTAGCCATACCTGTTTCTAAACCAACATAGTACTACTGGTACAAAATCTGTGTGCAGGTCAGCCCTAAATAATCCTGTTTTTTAACCTCTCTGCCTATGGATGTTCTTCCCCCAGCATCTCTCCTCGTTGTTGTTGCCCTTGTGATGCTGGCCAGCCAGATGCCAGCTTATGTCGAGGACCCTATGACTGACAAACAGGCCTGCCGACAGGGGGGGCAATGGGGGCATTTTTCCAGGGGCTCAATGATTTTAAAGGGCCCGGGCAGATGGGAGGATAGAAATGTATTCTCCTATCCTCCCCCCTTTCTCCTGAGGCCCCATTGCTCACACTTGCTGCCCCTCCCTTGCACTGAGCTTATTTATTATGTGCTGTGCAGCTTCCCAGGTGGCTGAGGAGGCGGTATCTGCTACTCAGCTTCCTGGGTTCTTCAGTAATCTCCCTGGGGAGTCCAAAGGACCCAGGAAGTTGAGTAGCAGATACCTCCTCAGCCACCTGAGAACCTGCATGGTGTATAATAAATAAATAAAACCTGGCAGAAGCCCATTCAGATCTCAGCCACCCCTTTGTAGGGAGGCCATTGACTGTTCTGTCCTGGGGCCTGGAGTTGCTGTCGGTGGGCCTGCTGACACATACATAGCTAGAACCAGTCTGGCTTACCTGTGAAACAGGTATTAGAGTAAGAAAAATGTGCTTACTGTTTAGATTTTATGGAATGCTTGTAAATTGCTGCCTGCATTAATCTCACTTCTAAGATCTGTGCCCCATACGGTAAGGTAATAATTGAACATTTTCACTGTAAGCCTCTGCAACTGCATATATGACTAGACAGGAGAGAAGCATTAGTTAGTGTGAAGTACTAGTCACCAACATAATAGCCTGACTGCCAAAGAAGACCCACCAGCACCAGGCAAACTATTATGGACTATCAGAAGACGAAAGGCTCTGTCGATTGCTCTCCCCCCACCCTCCCAATGAAGACTGGACATGTAGGTGAAGTCTTCCCATCAGCTACGTTTGCAACTCCAAGCAGAAGGGGATAGAGATGAAAACCCCTAACAAGGAGGAGCTGTGTTTTTATGCTGCTTGGACTCTGAAGGGCAAGGATTACTCAGCATAAACAAAAGATCCCCAGTGCTTAGCTTGGGCCAGCCCTAAATGATGTATAATGCCTGCTCACTATAAAAGCTTCTATTATTTTTTTAAATGTAAGATTGGAACTCATATGTATGTATGTATGTTTACCTGCTTTAGCCTTGTAAATCACTCTTGTTTCATTTGCCAATCTGATAAATCTCTAGATATTTTATTATAGGATTGGCTACAAGCATTGACTTTGGTGTGAGATCTAAGGTGCAATTGGCCTGGGGTAAGTGACTAGTCCTTTGGAACTGGGAGTAACCTGAGGCATAAGGGACCATCTATTAGAAGGGTAAGTTTACCTGGGGGGGCAAGACAGACTGAAGTACTCAAGGGGACTGTGAGTCCATCTTTAGGCTGTTATAGTGTCTGAGGTTGATAACTGGTTGGTTAAATGTAAGTATAGAATTGGGATTTGCCCCTGTTTCCTAGCAGTCTGCCCTGAGGTTGGTATCCATGCTCTTGAGCCACTACAGGACAGCTTGACAGCCATTTCGATCCTTTTGTGGTGTTAGTGATCAAAATGTAATGCAGTATTTTAGCTGAGCCTTTACTGCCTGTTTATATAATAGTAGTATAGCATTTTCCATGTTGTTCTACTCTATTCCTTCTTATAGGCCAGTAGCCAATTCAGGTCTGATCTACACGAGACTGTTTTGTTGACCAAAGTCTGCTTTTCTTGACAAAACAGTGCTGGTGTGCATACTGCAATCACCCTCCCACCGAAAAAACTGCCCTGCTTTTTTCAACAAAATAAAACACCTTGATGAGAAGTGTAGAGCTTTTTTTTGCCCAACTTAAATTTAAAAAGACCCTTGGTTATGTCGTAAATGGCCTCTGGAAGTGTCCCACAATGACTGCTCTGGCCATCAGTTTGAGCTCCGCTGCTCTGCAACCATTCCCCCTCTAAAGTCCACTTCCTGCTTGGTCACATGGGGAACTCACATCGCATCTTCCCAGCTGACCATGGTGGCTCCACGCATCAAATCCTCTCCCACTAGGAGCACACCAGAGCTGCTGGACCTTTGGGACCATTTGGGGAAAGTCAGCTGTGCAGTCCCAGCTCTGCTCCAGCTGGAGGAATTTTGATACCTACGGCCAGATTTCTTGTGCCATGATGGAGAAAGGCTATGAACAGGACATGCTGCAGTGCTGAGTGAAAATCAAGGAGCTGTAGGAGAGCTGTCAGAAGGCCAGGCAGACAAACTGTCACTCTGGTGCAGAGCCGAGGAGCTGCTGCTTCTATAAGGAGCTGGAAGCCATCCTCAGTGGTGACCCCACCTCCACCCCCAAAACACCCGTGGATACCTCCGCAGCCCCGGGACCAATGGACACTGGAATCAACACCGACGAAGAAGTTGTTGACAAGGAGATGGAATTGGAGGATGACCCAGATCCAGGAACCAGTTTGTGTGGTGAAGTTGGGAGTCAGGAGCTGTTTTCGACCCCTGAAGGTTGCAGCCAGCCCTACAGCCATGATAAATGTTTTTCGAAGCTGATGCTGCTTATGTACAGGAGGCCTGGAGTACTTTGCTTTGGTAAATGATAGCGGTAGTTCAAGGGATAGAAATGCACAAGAATAGTTGTGTTTCCATGTGCTTCCCATTCCCTTGCACAGCTAGGTGGTGTGGCTGAGAAGCATGTTAATGCTCATTGAGATTTCACGGGTATCCTCTGGTGAGATCTCTAGGAAACTTTCCTGGAGGTATTTGCCAATCCTCTGCTGGAGATTCCTCAGCAGAGCTACTTTGTTTCTTTCCCCGTTGTAGGACACTTTCCTGCACCAATCAGCAATCACTTGTGCAGGGATCAAAGTGGCACACAGGCAAGCAGCACAGGGACCCGATTTGAAGCTGCTTGCGTGGAGGAGATGCATCCTAGCATCCCTGTTTGCTCTCAGGAATGAGATATTGACTTCTATGGCCCCTGCCTGTGAAGAATGGTGGCACAATTTGAAATTTTGTCCCTATGTATACACATTTATGCCCCAAGCAACCACCCACCCAGATCCTCCACCTAGTTAGATTGCCCTCCCATCCCCTGGCAAAATTCACCATTCCCAGGTTGATCATGGAGCTGTGCTCTTTCAAGGGAACAGTGAGTAAGAGATGTGTTTAACAGTAAATGCATCTATAGTGTAAGGACACCCACAATAATGCTTCTGTTCATTGTTTCTTGTGCTCCCCCAGATGTGACCTTCGCAGCTAAACCCCCTACACCTGCAGAGCACCTCCAGTTGATAAGGAAGTGACCTCGGAGAAGCAAGGAGATCTTCCAAGAACTCCTCCAGTCCTCTGAGATGGCAAAAAGAGAAAGAAGGGCATGGAGACAATCCATGTCTAAAACTCAGAAAATTGATAGGTAGGAAAGGAAGGACAACCACGACCAGGTGATGGCAGGTCATGAGCACATGAACAAGGCCATGGAGGAGTAGATGGAGCTGCTAAAGACAATCGTGACATTGCAGACAGTGTTCATGCTTGCTTGTCCCCCCTTGCAGCCACTATAGAAGTGCTTTCCATACACTCCCCAAACTGCACCTCCCCCCGCACATTCCTACCAAAGACCTGGTCCATCTCATTACTGCTTACACTCCACCCTTTCAGACAGCTATGAGAGCAACAGCTGGACTTACACGCAGCTGGGTATCGCTCACACTGCTCTCTCCTCCAGCTCTGTGGGGTTTTTTTGTGTTACGAATATTTTTGAATTCAATAAAGACAAGCTGCGAGAATGGTAATCATTCTTTGTTTCTGTGGTGCACATGGTACTTTCACCTGCCACTGATACAGGATAGCAGTCATAGAATGGCACAGCACTGTTCACAAAACCACGTTATTGGTTCTCATTCCAAAAATAGGCCCTTAAAGCCTCCCTGAGCTGAATGGCCCCCTGTTGTGCTCTTCTAATATCCCTAGCAGCTGACTGTTCATATGCAGATGCAAGGTGATCTGCCTGTGCAGTCCATGCAAGGGCAAGCTTTTTATCCTTAGCTTCACATAAATTACGAAGAACACAGCAGGCAGTGATAATCATGGGAATATTGTCCTCATTTAGGTCTAGCCTGCCATAAAGGCACTTCCAGCGAGCTTTTGATTTGCCAGATACACATTCAATGGTCATCTGCTCAGCCTGTTATTGAAGTGCTCCTTGCTGCTATCCAGGTTGCCCATGTAAGGCTTCATGACCCCTGGCATTAATGGGGAGGCTGGGTCTCCCAGGATTACTATGGACATTTCAACATCCCCCATTGCAATCTTTTGGTCTGGAAAGAAAGTCCCTGCCTGCAGCTTTCTGTACAGGCCAGTGGTCCTTAAGATATAAGCATCATATACCTTCCCAACCCATGTTGATGTCAGTGAAACACTAAAATTGGAATATCCGTGCCATCTATTGCCCAGCCACAGTTAGAGAATCCCATCACTGTGAAGCCATCCACTATTTTACACACATTTCCAAGGCTCACAGTCCTTCGCAGCAGAATGCAATTAATGGTCCTGCTCACTTGCGATAGCATAACTCCAACGGTGGACTTCCCAACTCCAAACCGATTAGCGACCGACTAGTAGCTTTCTGGAGTTGCCATCTTCCGCATGGAGATTGCCATGAGTTTCTCCACCGAGAAGGCAGCTCTCATTTGTGTGTCTGTGCATCATGGGGCAGGGGGGCGAGCTCCGCACAGCATTCCATAAAGGCAGCTTTGTGCATTCGAAAGTTCGGCAGCCACTGTGCATCATCCCAGACCTGCAGAACGATGTGAGCCCACCACTTGGGCTTGTTTCATGTGCCCAAAAGTGGCGGTTCGCCTTGTGCAGGTGCTCCGTGAATGTGAACAGTAATCCAGCGTTGCTTGTTTGCATGGCACACACCAGGTCAGGCACCTCAGATTCCTGTTCTGATTGGGAGCTTATGATATACTGCATGACCAGACGTGATGTGTTCAGAACACTGACAGCAAGGGTGGAGAGCAGTGCAGGATCCAGCCTTTCAGCTAACGATGAAAGGGTGCTCAAGGAAACGAGAGTAGGGTGGGGTGTTGAAAAATGCCACACAACACAGCCGGGAACGCAACAAATGACGAGAATGAAATCAATGCATCGTGGGACATCGAACCAGCACCCATAATGCACTGTGATTCTTTCTGCCTTCCCACAACTCCTAGCAGTAGAAGGTGGCGAATGGCACAGTGGGATAGCTGCTCACAGTGCACTGCTCTCACTGTTGATGCTAGAGCACCAGTGTGGACAAGTTTGGCGACACGATGAGTACTGTGTGGATGGGCACAAGTGCTGTAATTACAGCGCTTTTTGTAACTACTGTCAACAAACCTAGCTAGTGTAGTCTAGGCCTCACTCTTTAATGCCTCCCTTGTCCCTTTCAGTTGTGTTTTACACTCGCTTTTGCCTATTGTTCCTAGTTAGACTGTAAGTTCCTTGTGATAGGGAATGTCTTTGACTGTATGTTTGTACAGTGCCCAGCGCAATGAATCATGGATCCTCATTGCGAAACTTGCATGCTACTGCGATACGAAGAAAAAGTGATGCTGATAAACTGTGATAAACTGTCCAAAGTGCCAACTAGATTACTTTGCTGTAAGATTACAGCTCATTCAGAATTCACAGTGGATGAGGGGCAGGGGGAGAGGAGTGCTTTGAAAGGTGCTTCCAATAAGAATTACCTTGCACTTCTCAATAATAAGTCTCATCTGCCGTCTTGTTGCTCAGTGTTATGATTTGCCAAGGTCTGAAGTATCTTAAGATACTGTGGCCGAAGTGGTCAAAAGTAGATGTTAACTTTAAGACAGCAGGAGCCCTCTTTTCCTACAGCATTAACAAAAAGAGTCACCTTAGTTGTTGGAGGGGAGAAAATGTCCGGGAGCATCTTCAAAAGCCACCTCCTTGGGTTGCTGGGTAGAGGATTTGGGCCCTCAGGTTCTGATGTACTGTAGAGAGGAGTACCCATAGTTTCAGTTGAAGTTAATGGGAGCTGCAGGTGCTCAACGTCTTTGGCAATCTGACCCGCAACCAGCAAGGGCAATATTCGAAAGAGAGAGTGGGTGGGGCTTGTCTTCGAAAATCTGCTCTCAGGGCTGGTTGCTCAAGCTGTCTCCACGCTCAGGCTCAGCTGAGCATACTGCCGGTTGGCTTTTCAGAGCCTCACAATCACTGTCGTCTGATGTTTTCTCTCTGTGCCTTGCCCAACGCTATTGAAAAGTCACTGAAGATATGTCAGCAAACATTTCATAGGCATCGGCAGCCTGCTGGGCTGGTACAATCACTTCACCAGCCCTTGAACTGATAGAAAACCTTTCGAAACATTGAGAAGAGGGGGAGAATCAGACACAAGTTTTTAGAAACAATATTAAAACAGTTTTCCACATTCTGACTGTCTTAGGTACGTATGAATGACCTTCCTTCTCCCCCATTATCCAATAAGTAAATTTAATAAAGGGTTTGTTAAATAGTGTGATATCAAATGCTACAACACCAGGCACCTTTATAAATGCTTGTAATAAATTCCTCGTTCTTTCCAGGTGCACTCTGCAGCATCGGTTTTGGGAGAGGTAAGCTTTGTTTAGTTCTGCATGGGATTATTATTCTTATTAATTATTGCAATAGTGCCTAGGAGTAGGGCCCCTTTGTGCTAGGTGCTGTACAAACCCAGAACAAAAATGGGGCCAGTAAGAGAATGTAACAGCTTGTTTTAGTACTGGGCTTTGAAGAAGAGAAACTGTATATAAGGGGTATATAAGCTACCCCAGAGGGGTAGCTGTGTTAGTCTGTATAGAGCAAAAACAACAAGAGTCCTGTAGCACCTTAAAAACTAACACATTTTTGCGGGCATAAGATTTTATGGGCTGCAACCCCTTCGTCAGATGCATGAAGTGGAAATCACAGATAGGAAGTGAGTGGGTCTGTGTGTGTGTGTGTGTGTGTGTGTGTGTGTCTCTCTCTCTCTCTCTCTCTCTCTCTCTCTCTATATATATATATATATATATATATATATATATATATATATATATATATATATATATATCCAAGGGTGAGAAACAACAATGGGGAGGGCAAGTGCCTATATTGTATGGTGTAGCCTATACTTACTGCTACCTCCAGGTGGTGGTGATTTGTTTTAGTGGCTGTGTGAATTTCAGTCCACGCGGGGTTCCCTATTTCCCCCACATTGTCTCCCCTGTGAAAGGTGGTCACATGCAAACTGTGTTTCCAGCTATGTGTTGACTCACCTAGATGCAGTTATTTCATGCAGCATCATGTGTTAAAGCAGTCAGATAGGAAACCACCCACCTGTGCTGGAAGCTGACAAACTGGTTGTTACACACAGCTGCAATAAAAGGCATCAGTGAACATAGTCAGAGAACAGGCGCAGAGGTGTCTGGTGGCTGTAGAAAAGATCCAGGGTATTTTTAAGGAGCATAGAATATTTTTAATGTAAATAGGAGGGAAACTTTACTGGTGAAGGTGCTTTCTGAAGACGGAAAGAGACTGAACATGATGGTCTCAGGCCCGGTCTACACTTACCTTTGCAATTCGGCAGCAGTCGATGGGAGATATGCAAGTGATGCAAATCACTTGCGTATCTTCCGCCGACTTTGCAGCGTCTCCTCTGCGCGCCGTCCACACTGCGCTACATTCTCTTCGGATGCAGCGCTACGCCACTTACCGGGGTGGTTTTCCTGCGTCGCTTGCTAGATCGACTGAGCGCGTCTACACAGACCGCTCAGTCGATCCAGAGCAATCGATCTGACGGCAGCAAATTTGCCACCATCAGTGTAGACCCAGCCCCAGAAACAGACCGACTGTCAGCGTCTTAATACTAATAGGCTGAAGAATGCTTCTATCAAGCGACTTTTACTCCAAACCAAGGTATTTGAGATAGCAAAAAGGTGGAGAAGGGAGAAAAATGGTTTTGTTTGTTTGTTTGTTTTTAAACTAGCCTCTTAGGTGATGCAGAATGCCTAGTGTCTGGAAATGATGTGGCAAGGCTGCTGCTGGTCCCTGAGAGTGGACTGTGTTGAACTGGAAACAAGAAACCATCCAGGATCTTCTCTGACTTCTCTGGTGTGAGGGAAAGGAATGGAATAGGATCACACTTCTTAGATGTTTTTCTTAGAAGCAACAGGCAAAGCAAAGGTGGTGAACTGATCAAAGGCAGCGTAGCTGTTGTGCTGTGTGTTAGTGTGACTGACAAGAGAGAGAATCTTTTACTTATTGAGTAAGAAGCTCACGGTTTTGTGGCTGTGTCAGTTCCAGTCCTGCCAGTTACTTGGGGACTCAAGAAGAGAGCCTGGATGCCATCTGATATAATGGGTACATTTTCAATCTTGTCTTTTAATAGGAAAATTAGGCTACAAAGGGACCATGACTTACTTTTAGTAGACATCTCTCCTTGTCATCTGTCTGTCTAGGCGTTTGTCCCATGCTTGCTATTGTATACAGCACCTCAGAATCACTGCCCTTTAGTTTGGCCGGTTATAGAGATAAGGACCATCTGCAAAGTCCAGATCCATGACCTGAGGTTCAGGGTCGTCTATGGTCAGGGAGTGGACCCAGAACTAACTGAAACCACTCTCAACCACTATTTTTGTTTGATCTGGAACTAACCCATAATTTTGTCCTACTTAGTGATCCAGAACTGAACTCGGGCAACCAAATAGCAAGTGTGAAAAATCAGGACAGGATGGGGGTTCTGGAACAATTTTTATGGTGGGGGTGCTGAAGGCCATTGAACCAAACTGTTAACTCTGTATATAACGGCAACCTCTTCAAGTCAGGGCTGTGGCAGTACCCATACTCCTAGTTCCATCACCTATAGAACCGGGGTGTGTGGGGGGGTAGTAGTTGTGATGGGATCCCTGGGGTACAACCTGGAACTGCAGGACTGCTGTGCCCCCTTAATGCTGCATCCTGGGCTGTCTCTTACGATGCTTTGCTGAATTCTCTTGTCAGCCTGAACCAATCTCTCCAGTGCAAAGTCTGTCTTCCCAGCATTGTTGTTGCCTTCAACATGGGGGAAGGGCAGGAGGAGAGAGGTGGTCTCATGATGCCACCTTCCATTATTTTATACTCTCAATTCATGTCCCAGGAAAGATACTGGCCTAGTCATGTTCTGGTGGGTCTTGCTGAGTCACAGTGCTGAGCAATCCCCATTGTGTGGTGCTTGCACAACTGGCTCTTATTGAACTGTAGATCTCGTTTACAGTTGCCCTGCTGGCCAATGGCTGGTAACGATAGTTCAGTACCCACCTGCGTCTGGGTCACCTCCTTTGTTGCCACTTTAGAGAGCCCTGTGGGCGCCTCCTGGCCTCACAACACATTTCAATAACAGTCAAATGCCAACGTCTCATAGCTTCATACAAAATAGCGATATGCATCTTTTGACAGAACAGTGAGTTTCAGCAGATCATGACCTCGCATATGATACCGCGCAAGGCATGCCTTGTATGAAATATCATAACCACATACAAACGATGATTTTGGGGATTACAGGATGCTATTTTAAGGTACAGTGCATCAGAATAGGGTCCTACGGGGGTGAGTAATAGGTTCTATATAAGACAAAGCTCCTAATATCAGAACTGTTCCAGTAATATCGGGATGGCTGGTCACCCTAAACTGAACTGAAATAACAAACAAACTGGCTTACTGGTTAAAATAAAGGCCCAGAATGTTTTCAGCTCAGCCTATTAAACTACTGTCATCTTATTTTCAAACAAGACAACACAATAACAAATAGGCATGTGATTGCTACCAGAAAGGTCTGCGCTAATAGAATGAGAAGACAAGGAGGCCAGCACATCAGAGCAGGGAAGGAGAGAGGAAACTTACAAGCTGCCTGCTCAACACATGGGGCCCCAGAGACAATTGAATCATCTCTGAGATCCCCCTAGGGAGAGAAGAGTGGAATGCGCTCTGGTCCCAGAAGTTAACAATAACTCTTCAAGCCCAGACAAAAAGTATTGGCACCCCAGCCCTTCTCCCCCTTAAACAGCCTCCTCCCGCCCATCCCCAACTCCCGGGGTAGCTCCTCCGTCCAGTTGCTCCCCCCGGGCATGGGTGGTGGGTGACACTCCCTTTGGAGAGGCTAGCTCCCTGTCCCACCTCTTCTGCCTGCGGCCCTGCCCACACTCCATGCCCGTGCTGCCACAGGCCCCACCCCCACCTCCTCTCTGGCCCCTGCCCTGCCCTTTCTCCCATTTGGCCTCCCCACCACTGGAGGAGGTCTTGTGGGGGTGGGGATATGGAGGGACATGGTGATTGGTGGGTGGGGCAGTGTCATGGGGGGAGAGGTTCAAATGTGGAGGAGAGCAGGGACGCGTCAATTGGCAGGCAGGGTCTTATGGCAGAGGAATGAGGGATGCAGTGAGCAGAGGGCGGGGGGATCTCGCAGGGAGGGGGTGGAGCAGGGAGGAAAGGAGGAACGTGCTGAGTGGTGGATGTGGGGATGAGGAGAAACAGTGGACAGGGTGGGTCTTGCAGGGTGGTGGAAGAGAGGAGGGATGCATGTGGTGAGTGGTAGGAACCTCTGGAGAGGGAGGGAAGACAGAGTGGAGGAGACACACAGCCAGGCAGCAGTGGATTGGGGGGGGGGGTGCTCGGAGAAGGGGTAGAACAGGGATAGGAAGAGGCAGGGCTGTCACTGCCCAGGCATTTGGCGGCAGGTTGGTGGCAGCTGTGTTAGCCTCCCCTGGCCTATTGTACCCACCACTCATGCCCCTGAGGCGGGGCCCATAAATTCAAATGTATCCTTTCACTGCAGAGGTCCAGTATGACACAGCCAATATTAGATGTTCTTTTAGTTCACTCAGATGGATTGTTCATAAAAAATAATTGGTTATTTGATAGCACAAAACCACTGGGACAATTCATGTAAAGTTAAAGCTAAAAAATTAATAAATGGTCAAAAATCAAAATAAAGTATCCACTTTTCTTTTTTAATTTACTTCCACTAAACCGGAAATTTTATTTAAATGGGTTTGAATCGGTAACCAAACTGTCTTCTGGTTTATTTTGATGGCTGGAACTGGAACTGAACCAAAACACACTGAATGCAATTGGACCTGAACCTGAACCAAACCAAAAGAAATATCTGTGTGACTCCCTGCCTGATTAAGGCACTGAGCTGTGACTCAGGAGATCTGAGTTCCAGTCCTGGTTCTTCCATATTTCTTGTGTGACCTTGAGTAAATGACTGAATCTCTCTCTGCCTCAGTTCACCATGTGTAGAATGGAGAGAAACCTTCTTTTCTCCCACCCTTGGCCTTGTCCATTGAGGAACTCTTTCTTACTAGGTGTTTATGCAGCACCTAGCATAATGGGACCTTGATTTAAATTGAGGCTTCTAGGTGCTACCATAATACAAATAGATATGAATAAAATGGGGCTTGCTCTGTGGTTTTGCTTCAGGTTCATCTCAAATAAATAAAGTTAAGCCTTCTATTGCCAGTATCTAACAATATCTCCAATAAGCACAGACAAAAGCATCATCCTGCATGATGATGAGCGCTGGGCTACAGCAAATTGGAGTGTAGCAAAGACTGTGACAGATCAAACAAGTTTCATTAAGTGTAGTGTTTGCATTTGACAGTCCATAGAACGCTGCTTTCCTAAATGAGAAGGGTGATGAGGCATCTAAGCTTCCTCTCCCTCCCTATTCTTGTGCTGAAGCATCACTATGAACTCATTAGGTAGGCAGTATATCTGCTGCGCATTAGGTGGCAGTGAAAGACACTTTGCCTGCGTGGGAAGCCTAGAGAAGGCTGTCAGGAGAAAGCCCTCAGAGGTGACTACAATTCAAAATGACATCTTGGTAGGAGATCTGACTGGAGATGACAGTGTGGTGTCTGACAAGTTCCCCATCCCAGTGAGCCAAAAGGAAATGCACCTGTGCTTCATCAGTCAACATCCTGGGACAATTTAGAGATTTCTGTAGATAAGAAAACTTCAAGGGACCTCCGAGCCTAATAATAATACTTAGATTTTATATAGTACTTTTTGTCAGCTGATCTCCAAGCACTTTACACAAGAGGTCAGTATCATTAACCACAATTTCACAGATGGGGAAAGTAAGGCCCAGAGAGGGAAGTGACTTACCTAAGATCACCCAGGAGGTCAGTGGCCTGGAATGGAAACCAGGTCTCTTGGGTCCCAGTCCAGCTCTCTGTCCACTAGGCAGCACTGTTTATAGAACTGTGGGGCTTGATCCTGTATGGTGCTGGACATGAGGACCTTGATCCAGCATAGCACTTAAGCCAATGGGACTGCTTTCAAGTTTAAAGTTAAGCACATGCTGAAGTGTTGTACTCAACAACTTTCAGGATCAAGCCCTTAATAGAAGTCTACAATAATTACTCCAAATTACTCTGTAACATTCGACAGGGAGTGAGAGCCATGCCATGAGGTTTTTAAAGCCATCCTAAGGAGTTCTTCAGGAGGGTACAATTCAATTAAACTCGTCTACCACCCATGCTCTTACTCTTGCTGCAAACTGTCTTACAAAAGACAGCATCAATTGCTTTGCTCAGGGCCCAATCATTTTTCTGTTTAAGTCAATGGGAATTTTAAATAGTGATGTCAAAGAGAGCAGATGGATGGGGCCTTCTAGCCCCTAGCCATGTGCAGAAGTGAAATCAGTCCTTGCTTTGCTATGCATGCCCACAGGGAAAGCCTACAAGTTAAGGTGTGATTTCTTTATTTGTATGAAATTTAGAGAAAAAATGCATTATCCCGAGTACTGAGAGCTTTGTTATGAAATTTAGATTAAAAATTACCTTCTCATCTGTCTACTTCTTTCTTTGTCCTTGGCCAGCTCTGTCCAGAGAGTTAGCATTTATCAGATCATTTTATTTGCATTGCGCAAGCTGCAGAAGCAAATAAGACACAGTGACAAAAATGTTCTCTACTGTACAGTACTGTGTCAGCTTCACTTCTTCGCCTGCCCATTTTCTGCCACCCACCCTGCTCCCGAGCAAAATTTTGATTAACCTACACCCTGGTGTGCATTACACCATTCAAATACATGGCAAATGATTAGTGTTTGTAGAATTACCAGATTAACACGCTATTAGGGCATGACCTGTTAGAAGAGACACACACACACACACACACACGGAATTCCATAGTTATCCAGTTGCACTGTGCTCTATAATTAGTCTTGCAAGGATACTGAAGACCCTGGGTGAAATTCAGCCTTGCTATAAGCAAGAACTTATGCCAGGGTTTATCTGGCTCAGAAAGGAGGTACACGGAGGGTGAAAGTAGAGATGGCCTCTAACCCCAGAGCATTTCTTAACTTTGGGGCTGTTGGGAATCCAGTACTTTATGGCTCAGGCCTGTCTCTAGTGGGCCAAATGGTAACGTGTTTGCCAAATCTCATGATTTTATCAGGTAGCTGGTGTTTTTCTTAAAGCTCCTGGAGGCCTGTGATTTTTTTTTTTTAAAAAGAGAGAGAGAGAGAGGTTAATTCTCAATTCTCATGTAATGCTCTAGTCCACCTAGTTGTGTAGAAAAGTTTGAAAATGTGACCTGAGTTCACCGTAAAGACTCCTAAACCAAAAAGTAAATGAAAACATCTCCACATTTATTATTTTTAAAAATTTTTTAAAAATTATTTTAATCTCATGATTTTTTAAGGTGGTCCGACTCCTGATTTTTGAGTCTTGGGGGTTGGCAATAGTGGAAACCCTAAATCTGATTCCTGATTCTTACTTTGCAACTTGGACCTATCTCTGGTGCTGAGGGGCCAGGGCTATGGTCAAAATCTCTTCTATGGTGCCACAAATGAGCTTTAGCCATGACTAGAATTTCACTGGACTACCTCATTAGCTGACACTTTTTCACATGAGCCAGTCACAGGTGAGTCTCTGTCTATAGCAGGGGTTCTCAAACTGGGGGGTCATGACCCCTCAGGGAGTTGACAGGTTATTATAGGGGGGTTGCGAACTGTTAGCCCCCACATATGCCAGGGCTCTGGCTATCAGAAATGCATGGGGCTGACAGCCCAAGCCCTTCAGAGCTGGATGGCCAAAGACCCACTGGCCAGGTGCCTAGCTATGAAAGCAGCCCCGGCCCTCCCCCCGCCCGGAGCAGCACAGTAGGAAGGGTGGCATGGCATGGGAGGGTCCTCACTTTTTTGGGGGAGGAGGTCGTCACAGCCTGAAATATTTTCAAAGGGGGTCCCAGCAAAAATAAAGTTTGAGAATCCTGATCTAGTGATCGGTGCTTAACTTAAATCAGGGCAGACCCACCAGGGCATCTTCCTGGGCAGAAGTTAGGATGTCAACGTTGCCTAAGTCATGGCTTTCTACCTTATCCCTGAGTTTTCTCAACCACTCTCAAATGCCAGTAACCAATGTAAAGGACTTGATGTTAATGCAGTGGGCCCCAATCTTTTTACCCTGCTCCAACTCTTATCCCTGTCTGAGCCTCATCTGCCAGCCTTTCCACAGTTGGGGCTGGGGACTGGGGCTGGCAGTTGGGTCATGGCCAGGGCCAAGAGCTGCAGTGGGCCAAGGGACCAGACAATGAGGTCTTGGCTGGGTGCCATGACCAGGGACCGAGGCGGGGTCTGGGCAACAAGGCCACACCCTGTGACTGGGGGCCAAGACCACATGCACACACCACAACCAGGGGTTGAGGTTGAATCAGGGCTGGGCAATGAGGCTGAGGACAAACTGGAAGCCGGGCCCAGAGGCCACAGATAGGCCTGGAGCAGACCATGGGGCAGAGTGGGGCTGGGTGGCACTCCCTCCCTACCACCAGTGGGATTGGCCCGGGGCCTGGCCGCACGCCTCCGCTGAATGTTCCTCCATGCCCTCCGAGGGGGCATGCTCCACAGTTTGAAGACCTTTGTGTTAAAGGGATCTGACCCCATTCATATGAGTTTTAGTTAGGTTTAAACTCATTAGTCAATCACAAAGCCCATGTGTATGCTGGGGAAATGGATCATGCTGAGTGTTCTCTAATATGTTTTAACTAATATGATGATAAAGACAATTTAGGATGTAGTGTGAAGGGGAGACGTCATAGTTAAAACTTGTTAGCCGGTCATTATTTGTAGAGCTGAATAAAAAATTTTCAGCAAATAGTAAATTTGCTGAAAAATGCATTTGTGTGGGGCACTGAAACGATTCATGAATTTGGGTCAAATTCAGCAAATAATTTCAGCAAAGAAAGAAATGGAATTTTTTTGGAAAAAAATCGAAACAGTTCCTTTTGCCATTTCACAATGAAACGTTTCAAGTCTTTGTTTTAAAATGTTCATTTTTTGACCATTTTGAAATGATCAATTCTGACCATTTCAGAATTTGTTGTTTTTGACTTTTCATTTTAAAATGCTATTTCATTGAGACATTTAGCTAAATAAAAATAACACTGAAAAAAAAAAGTGAAGAGCACCTGGAAGTTACCTGAAACTAGCTCCCTCCCTTAAATCATTTCAAGGTAAAACTATTTTTTTTTTTCATTTCAGCAGGGGAAAAAATGGTTTAAGTTAGAATCAAACAAATCCCACCCCCTAGATTTTCTTTCTTGTCTCCTGAATTGAAAAGTCAGCCCTGCAGCACACGGGCTCCAGCCCGAGCCCAAACATCTTCATTAAACATTTACAGCCCTGCAGCCTGAGCGCCTTGCATGTCTGAGTCAGCTGACATGGGCAAGCTGCAGATGTTTAACTGCAGTATAGACATACCCTGTATGTCTAATCTTAATTTAACGCTAGTCAGGAGATGACAGCTGAGCATTTTACACATTTATAGAAGTGCATATAACAATCTCTCTCTAATTTCAGGGACTTTGTATCTCTTTGCCTTTTTTTGTTTGTTTTTGATGTGGGGTTGGGTAAAAGTGTGAAGGTTTGTTTCTCTTGTTATTGAGGGAAACTTAGGTCAAAGGAGTGTGTTTACACTCCGCTCCTAGGACATACTAAGATGAAATAAACTGTGTTGGCTAGCGGGCCAAAAAATAATAATTCAGGACTCCTGGCAAGGTCTGGAAATAGGGCTGTAGGATTTTCCATACTTATTTAGACTATTGACCCATCAAATTCACTATACTGCCTGTGAGAGTGGCCAGTATCGGATATGCTACATCAGAGGAAAGCAACCACCCCATAGTTAACCTGGTCAGTTGTACAATATTGCACATGGTGGAGAAATTCTTCCTGACCTTCCACAGATGTTTTGATCAGCATATCTCCCTACAGCATTAGCTTTGATTGCCTTTCCCTTTCCTGGAATTGCTGGTCATACAATTATATTCAGACTTTAAAAAGGTTTTGTCATCAGTGACAGGGAGGATATTGGGAATAAGAGGATGAGGAGGTGCGTCTAGTCAGAGGGAGGTGGAAATGAAGGTGAGGCCAGGACTCTGTTTCAGCTGATCAGTCAATTGGCTTCCATCTTTTAAGAAACAGCCCCTGGCA
The DNA here is from genome assembly GCA_007922155.1 of Mesoclemmys tuberculata. NCBI lineage: Eukaryota > Metazoa > Chordata > Testudines > Chelidae > Mesoclemmys > Mesoclemmys tuberculata. The sequence continues at coordinate 97,342,123 of ML675616.1, read as the reverse complement.
TGTTGCAGATGGTTTTCAGATGGAGTTTCCCTGGAATTCTCTGGGAACTGTCCTGAGCTGAGGTTACTGTCAAAACAACTATATAATAGCTCAGTTTAACAATACAAATGTACCCAGTTGGGTGGCTGGATTCTTTCCACCTGTGAGTCCTGTAACAGCTTCTTACAGTCTATGCTCTGTTTTTCTCTCAGTTTCCCCTGCCACGTTGGGCAGCTATGGAGGCTGAGCCCAATGGTAGCGTCACGGTACCTGAAGAGGAGAAGCCAAAAATGGAGGAAAGAGGCCAGTGGAGTAATAAACTGGAGTTTATGCTGTCTGTGGCTGGAGAGATCATCGGCCTGGGCAATGTCTGGAGGTTCCCTTATCTCTGTTACAAAAATGGAGGTGGTAAGTCCGTAAAGGTGCAGGTTGTGTGAGGTGTTGGCCCAGGAATATGAGCACCAAGGCATGCACCTTCATCCATTCATAAATACACACCATATATAAAGACACCCTCCAGTGAGGCAGTCACACAAAGAGGGTAATCTGAGCAGTGGGAGACAAATCTTACTACACAGGTGGGTGCTCAGAGAAGCTCTGCCAGATGGAGAGGAGCAATCTGGCTTTCAGAAGAGTGCCCATTTTAATAACAGGCAAACCTCTATGTTTGGAGTTTGCAGAGGCAGACAAAAGGTCACATGCTTATCTAAAACACAGCTGAATTACCAGAACCTTTTAGAGGGCTCCCACAGCCAGGGAACACAGTCTATCAATTCCCCCACTCAACAGTCCCTGGGGTCCTCCCTCCTCCTTGCTATCTCCCAGCTCTTTCTGATCATAGCTGGTCTTCTGGCAAGGGAAAATGCTTCACTGCTGTTATCTCCTTCAGCATTCCTGCTCAAGGGCAAGTGGACAACTGCTCCCCTGTCCTGTATGTTCTGTGGCTCAGCTGGTACTCCCATCCCCACTAAACACACTCTTTAGACCTGACTGGCCTAGGATTGTAGCCTTTCTCACAGTACTTTGCTATTTCTGATAATCCCTGACAGGAAAAACACTTATCCAACCAGAAGTGTGTTTTCCAAAATAAATTCTAAAACTAAGTAAGGCCAGCATATTCTCAAAGCCGAAGAACCACGGCACTTGTCATGGGGGTAAAGATGAGTTTGAGGAACTTCAGAAAGGTGTGTCTGGGAGAATGAGAAAGAAAAGGACACCTCTACTGCTTTCCCAGCAAAAGATCTCTAAGTAGCCGACCCCTGGCCAGGGGAAACGTTCCCACAGAAAGAGTCCATCTCCCTTCACTGCTGCTTGCATGACTTGTTTCATTCTTTATTCCAATAAAACTGCAATAAGATCATTTACATGGTTAAAAATTAAATTTTCTAGTGACCATAAAATGAAACAACAGAGGGGGGATCATTGACCTTAACCAGTTTCTTTATAAACATGGTTGGACTTTGGTTCATTAAGGAAAATAAAAGAATATAGTCCTGTAAGGTAATAAGAACATACTTTATGCTCCCTTTCCATGGTCAGGTCATACATTTATAGTCATACATAGTGCCCTCTTTGAGTTCCCATTCAGTAAAGGCCATGTCACAAAGACCTTGCCTTTGAGTCACTTCTTTCAGGTGAAACAGGAGTATCAGGATTGATAATCCTTGCAGTCTCTATCCTAACTAATGTAACTGAAAAGGCTACTTGCATCATTTCCGTTGCATTACAAAATTACTAATTTATTTGCCTCAATGATTATGTCTAATGTAGCTGTAGCATATCAAACTGTGATCTTGTTAGATCTCTCAAACTAAACACAGCTAGGTCTGGGCAAAACTTGGATACGAGACTATCACAGAAAATTCAGGATGCTACAGAAAGTGGTTTTCATGTTTTAGTAGACAGCAGCGTTCTCGTTGAGTCAGTACCGAACCATTGGCTGAGCTCAGGGTTAGGGGGTCTGACCACTTGTACAGTCTTGCAAGCTTCCATGTCACTTTTTTCAAAAATAGAACTTAACCCTGATATCCTGGCTAGCATTTTGGGAACTTCGGAAAGGAAAGAAGTTTTATAAATTTAAGATGGCACTCTTACAAATTATTATTATTATTGATTAAATGGATCAGCCACTAGGACAATCAGAATCAGAAAACAGGGGAGGGGATCTCCTTAAGGATTCATTAAATCAAGTACCGGTTAAATCTGTGGTCTCACAAGAACTCTGACTGAAGGTTTTTATGTGGCAGCGAAAGAAGCAGCTGCTTTTAGCTGAATATATACAGGATCTATGTTTCCTACTTCATGAACTTGGGCTGACCCTGTCTGAATGTGCAAAGACTTCCCTTTTGCTGGCCCCCCTGGATCCCCTGCAGCTATAGTACATCTGAGTTTAGGGAACATTCTGATGTTGCTCTTTATTTTAACATTATTGGCATAAGAACAAGGGGAAATGTTCTTCGTTTAAACCGTTGTTAATTATCTGTCATGGGAAGGAACGTGGGTCTGAATAATTGTTGATGGCAAGGGAAAAACAGATCTAGAAGGCAAATCTGGTTCTTCTAAGAGGAGGAGGCAAAATCTTTGTTCCAAACATCTGTGTTTTTAACAGATGAGTGGGGCAAAGGATGGAATATATTCACCTATCAGTTGTTCACTGTGTCTAATGAGGCCTTGAGGGCTGTGTTTCAACCAGGAGGAGAATGGCATTTGCCTGCCCTGCATCTGCCATTTAGACAGTGGTGGGTGGGTTATGAAGGGTGAAGTCCAGATGATCTCTCTGGAAAGGCAAATTATGAGATGGGAGAAGAAAAGGCTGGAGACTAAACCAAGATCTTGGCAACAGTTTAGAATCAACTGGAGAGGAGAGCGCTATCCTGATACTGTTGGTTAAGGAAGACCCAATTTAGATACAGTAAGATCTTCTCTTACCTTCCCAAATCTTTGCTCAGATCTGTTTTGAGGGTTGAAAAGCATAGCCAACTTTTACTTTCGGTGTCCTTTTTTTGTCATCTTGCCATTCTGCACTTCCAAGTTCTGGCCGGGACAGGACTCAGAAGTACTGCAATAGCATGAGGATGGTGGTGCTTGTGGTGTTTCCAGGACAAGAAGAAGAAAGTCAAGAGGCTGTTCTTTTGTAATACCTGCACAGTTTTGCAGACCCAACAGATCCATTTAGTTCAGATAAACATTTAAGGTGTTTAGCTGAGCCTTGCTGGTACATCTCACTAGTTCGTATACTGGAAATGAGTGATTATGATAATGTTGAGTAGTAAAGATTCCCTCATTTGCCACCCATACTCTTTCCTTAGGTGCCTTCTTCATCCCCTACCTCATCTTCCTCTTCACCTGTGGGATCCCAGTGTTTTTACTGGAGACAGCACTAGGACAGTACACCAGCCAGGGAGGGATCACTGCCTGGAGGAAGATCTGCCCTATCTTCGAAGGTGAGTCGATGAATGGGTTTCTCAGGTCCACGATGGAACTTCTGGTTATAACCAGAGACAGAAAGAAAGGTGCGGTGGTGGGTCTCATGGGTTTTTGGTGTGAACAATTTCAAAAGGTCTAGTTTTTGTTCTGAAGTGGAACAAAAACAAATGATAAAACCTTGACTTTTTTTGTGAAATGTAATTCTTGTTTTCTGGACAGCCCTACTTTAAAACCCCAGAGAATTGATCTCACAACAACCCTGAAGTTTTATGATCCCCATTTTACAGCTGGGAAGAGCAAGGCATAAAAAGATTAAGTAATTTGCTCATATTGGCATTTGCTTAGTTGCTGATATTGGCAGAACCAAGATTAGAAGCTGTTTCCTGACCCTGTGCTTTTGCTCTGACACCATTCTTTGGGCATGAGATGTAGTTAGCAGTGACAACCCTTTTATATGTGATTTCTCTGCCATGATGAAACACCTGGATCTCCCACCCCCAACCTGAGTCTTACAGGATTTTCTGGTGAACCAAATTGCCCATTAATCTGCCATGCTCCCAACTCTAGTGGGATGGGCAATGTCACTATTTGAAGCTAAAGTCTGATATATTTAGGGCTAGTCTGGGGCCATTTCCTAACCTCTGTCACTTTCCTTCTGAGGAATTGGATATGCCTCCCAAGTCATTGAATCCTATCTGAATATCTACTACATCGTCATCCTGTCTTGGGCTATCTTCTACCTGTTCAGCTCCTTTGCTGCTGTGCTACCCTGGGCCACCTGTAATAATCCTTGGAACACAGGTACAACTTCAGCTTGTCTGCTCCTGGAAAGAGGATCTGGGTTTGAAAACTTTCCATCCATCAAAATGACTTTTTGACCAAAATTTGAATTTTTGATTGAACCTTTTTTGCAATAAGTGTTTGCTTTACATGGAAAATTTTGAATTTTGATTGAAATATTCAGCCGAAATCTAAAATATTTTGATTCAGATATCCTGCTGTGGGCCTCATAGGTGTTGTATGGCTTCCTCATGTGCCCGGTCTCCTCTATGGGCTGGGATCCACAAGTAGACTACTTCTCCCATGATGCACCATGGCCAGCACACAACAGCCTCCTGTCACCATGAGGAGAGACCATAGTGCATCATGGGTTAGGTAATCTGACCAGAGAACTCTGCTCAAAATGGGACCATGAGGCACCATGGCAGCATTTCTGAATCAAAATGTTCTGGTTTTCAATTTTTCCATGGAAATTCAATATTTTTCAGGGGAAGAAAAGCCCATTTTCAGACTAGCTTTAGTCTGGAGTCCTCATCCCACTCCAAGTCATGGAAGAAGCTTTTCACTGGAGTGGGCGCTACCCTTATCTAATTTAACGGGGTACAGCACAACCCATTTGCTGCACCTCACACACTCAAGCTTCTAGGCCACCCTCTGTCACATGGCCACTCAACGGTTCAGTAAGTCTTTGCTTACTCAGGCCAGGTCTACACTAGGACTGCACTGTCGGCATAGCTATGCCAATATACCATACTGGCAAAGGCTTCTAGTGTGGTTGCTGTTTATACTGGCAAAATCATGCTTTTTCCAATATAACTTATTTCAAGGCCCACTCTAAGCCCCTAAGAAAACTAAACTAGCCTGGCAAAAATGCAGACTGTATTGGAATTGGAATTTATCACTTTAAGACTGGGTGTGGGGTGGGATGGGGGGTCTCTGTGGTGAAGGGTTTGGGAGCAGCAGTCAGTCTGGAAAGAGCCAAGTTTAACTTAAACCAAGGTGGGGTGAATTGTCACTCTGCCTTAAGGAGCAGCTTGTTTTCTCCTTTTTGGTTTTTGGGTTCTTGTGTGTAATTGTTCTGAATGTAAGTAATAAAGAAGTGTTATGTTGCAACCTTCCAGCAACAGTATTTGTTTTTATCTAACTTCTCTGTGTGTATGCCATGAATGTAACAGCTGGTGTGAACTAGGCACTTATGCTGGCCCAGCGATGTCAGTCAAGGATCACACCTCTTCAGGTCGAGGGCCGACATAGCTATGCCAGCAAAAATCTGCAGTGTAGACCTGGCCTCAGTTTTATCCAGTGGCCCTGGGCCCTGGAACAGGGGACAACACTGATCAATCAAATGGCTCCACAGCCTTTTGTTACTTTGTTAAGCCAGTTCCGTTCCCAACAGAAGGTTAGAAAGCTGGAAAGAGCTTTGACATGAGCGTGATTCCTTCTCTGTTTCTCATGTGCCAGACATGTGTTAAAGTCTTAAATCAAGGCTGGATGTTTTTCTAAAAGATGCGCTCTAGGGATTATTTTGCGGACGTTCTGTGGCCTGCATTATACAAGAGGTCAGACTAGATGATCTCAATGGTCCCTTCTGGCCATAGGATCTATGAAATTTCCCGTCTCTATATTCAGTCCACTCATAGCCTTCCCTTGCCATGCCCCTGACAGGGGTCACTGCCCTTCCCAAAGGCGGAATCTGATTCTTGCAGCTCCACAAACAGACCTTTATTTGTGAGGAAAGCCAGGGAAATTCCTCTCTGAGTTCTCTCTTGGTGTTTAGTAACTTCCCAGCGAGGGACTGTGCCTCTGTTTTTCTGTGGTTTGCCTTATCATTTGCTGAATATATTACAAGGTGCTATTTCTGTGCTCTGCGGCTTCCCCTGAATTTGAGAACTGTTATCACATAAATCATGTTCTGAGGCAGTGTGGAGAGAGCATACGTGCATGTATGAGGTATGGCAGCCTGGGTAACCATAGTTGCTGTCCCATAATACCTTGTGTTCTACAGCTATGTGCTTTCTATTCAGTAAGGAGCTGCCACTTCTCCCTCCCCCAGCTGGGATTCTGGGTGCGTGGGGGGGAGAGTGAAGTGTTAGAGGGCAGCTGGCATGAGCAGGGACAAGATGGAAGGGAGCTCAAAGGCTGAGAAGCATGAGAATTCTCCTGGCTCACTGACTTGTTTTCTTCTTTGTAGATCAATGTGTGGACTTTCTGAATAACTCTGATTTGCAGAATTGGACAGGGCCTGCTAACACCACCTCCCCAGTTATCGAGTTCTGGGAGTAGGTACCCCGATTTCAGACGCCTCTTTCCTCAAAAGGCCACAGCAATGTGAATGATCCAAATGGACTCGCTGTAAGGCCAAAAAAGATGTGCATGTGCCACATCTCAGAACCCAGACCTATGGCACATCGCACACCATAGGGCACGTGAGCACACTTACGGCATACGCCAACTTGCATACTGATGGGGCCCATGCCACAGACATTCATAGGGCATGTGGGAACACGCACAGGACTCCCCTATACACACACTGTCTGGCTCCATGCACCACATTCCCCCAGAGATCAGACTTCCTGAGAGCATGTGCATGTACACACACGTGGACACACTCCTGACATGGCAGATGCACTCAGCTCCTGCATGTTGTGGAGACACAGAGCCTAAACACATGTTGGCACATGCATGTCCGCGCACCAAGAGTGATGATCTGTCTAGAGCAGGAGGCCAGGTAGAGGGGGTTAGAACAGATTCTGCAAAGATGTCCTGTGATGAAGCAGGAAGAGACAAAGTAGCTTTTCCCTTTATTCTAAGGGAGTTCCTTGTTCAATGTTAGAGGAAAACAACTTTTGCTGTGATTCTTCACATGAAAACAGCCAGAGGGCAAACAGGCATCTCACCGGAGAGACACACACAGGAGAAATGCTGTGGAATATACTGCAGGGAATCATCTGGCACTGGCCTACAGGGGGTGTGAACAAGATGAGACCTGTAATTCTAAGGACTCACATTCACAGCTGGCTCCTACCCAGTCAAGGGAAGTTCCAGGAAGCAAGCGGGATTCAGGACCTCAGTCACAATAGCACGTTCTCATCTGTAGCTTTCAAAGTGCTTTGCAAAGGTGATGAGTGTCCATTGCCCCACTCAGCCAATCTGGGTATTCCTGCACTGCAACTGGACACCTGTGGCTGGCCTGTGACAGCCAGCTCAGGCCCAAGCGGTGGGGCTGTTTCATTGCTGTGTAGACTTCTGGGCTCGGCTGGAGCCTGGGCTCTAGCACCCTGCAAGGTGGGAGAGTCCCAGACTTTGGCCTCCAGCCCAAGTCCAGGAATCTACACTGTAATGAAAGAGCCCCACAGCCTGAGCTCCACAAGCCTTAGTTGGCTGGCACAGGCCAGCTGCGGGTTTTTCTTTGCTGTGTAGACATACCCTGACAGGCTGAGTGGGACAATGGATACTCATCTCCTTTACAAAGCACCCTCTGTGGCTCAGCTTCCCCATTGGTGAAGTGACTTGTAGAATGCCACAAAATGAGTCCGAGGAAGAGCTGGGACTTCAGTGCCCGACTCCTGACTCTTTCTCTTGGTCCCTGGGTCCTTCCCTCAGTAACTACAAAAACGCATCAGTACAAGATTGCCAGTTCCAAGGGAACCATCAGAGTTTGGGGGGTTTTTGGGTGGGGAGTAGAGTGACCACACAGCAAGTGTGAAAACTTGGGACGGGGTGGGGAGTAATAGGCACCTATATAAGACAAAGCCCTGAATATCAGGACTGTCCCTATAAAATCGGGACATCTGCTCACCCTATGGGGGGACATAGAGTTGTCATAAGTATTAGGGTAGTAGAGGCTGCAGGAGAACTGTCCAGACCAGGTGAGCTTTCACGTGGACCCTGTTAAGCTGTGTCTACACTATGAATGAGGGGTGTGATCGCAGCTCTCATAGACATACTGGTGTTGGCTTTCACCTGAGGTGGCATGCAAAAAATAGTAGTGTAGCCATGGTAGCACAGGCAGAGGCCGCACTGTGCTAGCTGCCCTGCGTGCAAACCCACCTGAACTCCATGGGTATGTACTGGGGGCTGCTAACCCAAGCTCCCACTGCCTAGCTACCACAGCCACGCTGCTATTATCAGCACGCTCACTCAGATGAGAGTGAGCGCAAATATGTCTCTGAACAGGGAATCGCACCTCCAGCTGACAGTGTAGGCGTAACCTTTGGGGGACTGGGTGTTGAGGGCAACCTGTAAGGATCAGGTTGAACGAGGGCCGTCAGCACAAGGGTAACTGTTGTGTTTATGGAGAGAGCCATAGAACGGGGTGGCTGGAGGAACCAAAGTTGCCAGCAGGGTAGCTGCGCGCCATTGATGATAGTGGGGCTGCAGAGATGGCTTCTGACTGAGTGTGGCCTGTGAGGAAGCCAAAGGGATGGCAGTGGTGTGTGACTTGGAGTGCTGTAAAGGCCAGAATGATCGGAGGCTGCAGTGGAGTTATTGGTGTGGTCGAGGGCTTTGAGAGATTGTAGAGCCCAGGCTGACAAACGGGCAAGGCGGAATGGCAGGGGCCAGGCCGCTAGGGATCCCAGAGAGGCCTGCAGCGTTATTGTGACCCAGGGTACAGTAGAGCTGTCAGAGCTAGGAGGACTGGAAGTGGGAGTGAAGGGGGAGACTGGGCAGCCATGCTATGTGATGTGTATGAGAACTCTGGCCTAGGGGCTGCTGGAAGAGTCAAGTCTGGGATGTTAACCTTTCTCTCTCCACTGGTTCTGGCAGAAACAGAGTCCTGGGACTCACAGACGGTATTAATAATCTGGGTACCGTGCGCTGGGAGCTGGCTCTCTGCCTTCTGCTCGCCTGGGTCGTCTGCTACTTCTGCATCTGGAAAGGAGTCAAGTCCACAGGCAAAGTAAGAGCAAATTCTGTCCCCTTAGTTCCTAAACCGTCTTCTAGCTGCCATTGTAGCTCTTCTCCAACTTCTTGGTCTTCTCCATGATACAGAGAGAGAGATGAAGAAAGGAGGTAGGGAACACACAGGACATAGGACCAAACTCAGACTGGTATGCGTAGGTGCAACTGCATTCGAGTTACACCTGCTTACATTGGGTCTGAACTTGGCCCATAAAGAGAAGAGCAAAGAAAGCTGATCAAACAGAGATGGGAGAAGGGACAGAGCTTAGAAGAAACGTGGAAGTCCTAGGCCAGCACTGCTCACTGTAATGGGGAAACCTTGTGAAAGACGCTGCTTCAGCAGCAGCAACATGCAATCATCCAGTTGCTGATACACAAACCCCATATGGTCTAGCAATATTTTTTACTGGCAAATCACCAATAATTATTAAACACCAGAGCTGAGTGAATAACCCACTGGAAATAATCGACTTTGGAGATCCATTGTAGTTACCTCCCACTTCCTCATTATTTGTAATTGCTCAATTTGGGAGTTGTGGGTCTTTTTTTCTTTAACTCAGTGAATGGCTCACAAACAGGGTGATCCTGGGAGCATTCCACACTCGGTATTGCACGTTTGAGCTGGACTGGCTGGCTGAGATTGCATAAGTCACGTGACGTGTTATTGTTTCCATTCCTAGATTGGATGAGCATAACATGTTTCCCATGGGAAGCAGCTTAGAGAAGCCCCCAGGGCTTTAATGGTTCAGGGCTGGAGCATAACCCCCTGAGCAGTGGTGAGGTTGGCTTACACAACTCAGTACATGTCACTATGCGTATAAAAGTCATTGTAGTGCTACCAACTACTCAGGCAGATCCTTGCATGTTTCCAGAGGAAGTGTGACAATCACTGAGGGTTGAGTGACCAGTTCCTTCAGTCCCCTTCTTCCCTAAAAGGCATTTCCCACTATTTGTTCGCTCTCTCTGTACATGAGCTCCCATCTCCCTCACCCTTTCCTGGTCCAGGTATTGGGATCCTTCACAACAGACACATCTCTTTAGTCCTGAGTTAATGAGCTGCTGAGGCCCCGGGGATGTCTTCCTCTCACATATTTATAAACTTTTTACCACTATGCTCCTTGGCTCAACTCTCAGGCAGGAATGTGTGGAACCTGCAAGCCTGTTTGCCTTTAATGGAAATTTACTGGGTTGCACTGTCCTGCTCTCTGCATGTGTAGAGACAAAGAGGATTCAATTAAAATCCATGTCTCCTTCCCACCCTCCTCTCATCCTTTCTCTTAAAAAATAATCAAATGCTGAAATATAAACATGTGGGTTTAAAAAGATTCTTTAAAACAATGTTGAAAAATTGGAAAGGATTCAGAAGAGTTACAAGAATGATCGGAGGCCTGGAAAATCTGCCTTACAGTTAAAGCTGGGCAGAAAATGGTTTCCTTGTCCTATGAAATTTTTAAGATTTAAAAAAAAAATTCCCATCCAGAATCAGGACAAAAATACCAAAATATTAACATTTTGCATAAACAGCAAATCCAAAAAATGATTCGTTCGGGTCACATTCCTATTACAAGAAGTTTTCAACTTTTTTTTTTTTTACGTTAGTTAATTTAGTTTTCTAAATCCAAAGCCATTTTGAACTGAAGAGCTGGAATTTCTCATGTTTGCAATTTTGAATCTTTATAAAAAAAAAAAATTGAATTGAAATTGACCCTTTCCGATGAAAAGTTTTGGTTTACAAATCTGCATTTCCTGATGGGCAAAAATATTTTGGTAAAAAAATTCCCAGCCATAGCTACTTACGGTAAGAGACTAACGAAGCTCAATCTATTTATTTTAACAAAGAGAATGTTAAAAGGTGACTTGATCATTCGTTAGTATTTACCTGGACAGAATGTTTCTGGTGGTGGAAGGTTCCTTAATCTAGGTCTCATGGTTGGCAACTGAAGCTAGACCAATTCCAACTAGAAATAAGGTGCAAATGTTTAACAGTGAGAGTAATTAACCATTGGAGCAATTTACCTAGGAATGTGGTGGATTTTCCATCACCCAAAATCTTTAAATCGAGACTAGATGTTTTTCTACAATAAATGTTCTAGCTCAGTCAGAAGTTATGGGCTTAAAGCAGAAAATACTGTGTGAAATTCTATAGCCTGTGTTATGCATGAGGTCAGATAATCATAATGGTCCCTTCTGACTTTAAAACATATGAATCTCACAGAATATTGTCAAGTAATTTAACAGTTCTTCTCTGTTTCTTACCCTCATAAAAAGTTGTGTTTTGGGATATTATGAACAAGCAGCAGACAGTTCACAGAATCTCTTAAAACATACATTCTTTGGTTTAATATTTGCAGTGGTGTAAAAAGTAATAAGCAGAGCTTTTTAGTTAACAGGAAATCAGCTCTTGACTGAAAGTTCATTTTTAATAAACAATATTTAAAGGCACAGTACCAGTAGCTTAATGGTTACTAGACCTGGGAGAATAATTCATATGAAAAGGCTGAGTATTTTTTTTTAAAACCAATTCACTTTGGCCACATTTGTGCCTCTTTTGTGTTTACTTTCCTCAAACTTCGAATGATCTGGTTTACTAGCATAAATGTTTGGAAAAGGTGAATTTAGGAGACAAATTTCAGTACCACCAGTACCCGTATGCTCACTGAATAGAAACAGTACCCCTTGACTTATTTGACCAATCAAAGGCAAATAATACAGCTTGATGTTAGAATATGTGCTATGAATTCATAGTGCACCCAAAAATTCAAAAGGAGATTATTTGAGTGAATCTGAATAATGAATACATTTAGGGAAATTGCAGCTTGCTCACTGATATTAAATTCCACAAGCAGGAAAAGGGGCTAAAATAGTTAGTTAATGATGAATGATTCATTCAGCTCCAACAATTACCTAAATCAGTCCATTTCACTTCCCTCACAAAAGAGAGAAGAGGAACATTTTACAAAAAACCATGGTCAAGATTTTCAAAAATGCATCAAGATTTTGGGGGCCCTTAGATTCAAGTTGAGATGCCTTAAAGGGGCCTGATTTTTTTAGCATGTTGAGCAGTCACTCCTTGAAACTCAGGCCCTATAAGGTGTCTCAGGTTGCCCCTTTGTCCTCCTCAAGATCACTGCTCATTCTTGAAAATCTTGGGCATGGATAGAAATATTTTCATGACCTTTAATTAGAATTCAGTGAAAGGAGCAGCTTTGGAGATTTAAAAACTCAGGTATTGTTAATAGAGTTAGGGGATTTGTTTTGGATGTATAATTTATAAGGTGACAATGTCCCCTTTTAATCCTTCTCTCTACTTTCAGGTTGTTTACTTCACTGCTACGTTTCCCTACTTAATGCTTGTTGTCTTGCTAATTCGAGGGGCCACCCTGCCTGGTGCTTCTCAGGGGATCATGTTCTATCTGAAGCCAGACATTTCCAGGCTTGCAGACCCACAGGTGAGTGAATACAGCTTGATACCATGAGGTGTGGAGAGACGCCAACAAAGGCTATGTTTAAACTACAGTTTACATCACCATAACCTATGTTGCTCAGGGGAGGGAATAAACCACCCCCCTGAGTGACATGAGTTACACGCGCTGGTGTGGACAGTGCTGTGTTGGTGGGAGAGCTTCTCCAGCTGACACATCTACTGCCTCTCACGGAGGTTGTTTTATCATGCTAAGGGGAGAGCTCTGTCCCATTGGCATACAGTGCATCAGTGCAGCTGTGTTGCTGCAGCACCGTATGTGTAGGCAAGCACTTGAGACTGACAAAATATGGAGGCCTCTTTAAAAGGGCTGATGGAGGAATCTCAGCCCAGCACAAACACAGCCTTTGTATCAGTGTATTTTAAACATATGGATGTCTTAGGTCCTTTCCATTTAGGGGCTTGGCAAATGCAGAAGCATCTCTTAAATATTTAGTGTGTGACAGATGGTTTTGTTGAGTCTTAAGTGAAATTATGATTAACAAAAGGAGAAAAAAAATCTCTCCGTTTTCTCTGGCCTAGATTGAGCTTCTCTTGACAAAATATTGAGGCCTCTTTAAACAGGGCTGATGGGAGAATCTTACCCCAGCACAAACATAGCTTTTTTGTCAATGTATTTTAAACATATGGGTGTCAAGAGGCTGGCGCTTCCTCAGGGAGCCCAGCTTCCTAGGATAAGAAAAACTGCAGTAGGTGTGTAGGTAACTAAAGGAGCTATGAACAGTCAGTTTTTATAAACAGGAGCCCATTTATTCTGATATTCTGCATATCTGGCATTCGCTGGGAAATCTGTACCTTCCTGCAAATTGTGCTCCAGAATCTCTGCTTTAATTTAAAACATATTACATTTCTAGCACTTATCACTTTGGGAGGGAAACCTTGAACGTGTAACTGGCATTTAGTGTTAGTTCCCTGAGTTTGCAGACAGCCTGAAACAATAGTTCAGAGACGTGTGAGCTGCCCCATGCATCCCAATGGGATGTTAATTTTGAGATCTAAAGGTGAGTATTTAAATGCTAATTATTTCACTGCTGATTATTTTGGCAGAAGCATCCAACTAATGTGTTTTTCTCAGTCTCAGACCGCGTCCCATATGGCAAAAGGCCCAACTGCTCCCTACCCAGCTGCTAAAACCTCCTGCTTCCTAATGACTTTCAGATGCAGTTATGCGTTGTCCATACAAAAATCTGTGGCATGCTGAAAACATTGAGACAGCTTAAAATAAACTGAATGTTAATATCAAAATAAATAACACAGGGACTGAGTGTTTTATTCATATTTATAGTTAATTTGTTTAAAACCTCCATTTACTGATTGAAAGGAAATTGATATGGAATTTCTGGTCTGCCATGTGGGAGGGCCGCAGGAGACAGATACCTCGCTGCAGAATTTGGGTCCTGCTTTCTGTGGAAAAGGTGGGACCTTGATTATAATGGGATGAACGTGTGTGTGTTTCCTCTGTGTATGTGCAGGTCTGGATCGATCAGGTCTCTCTGTTAATTTAAACAGCAGTGCCTGGCTGAGTCTATTTGAAGACCTGCCTATTTGCAGCCACTTGGAAACCAGCTGGCCACTGTTTAGGGGAGAGCAAGGATACTGGACAGGTTTTTCCTTCCTGGCTGTCAACTTTTTACTTCTCTAGCTTATGGAAGATGCTGAGCACTGCAGCCTATCTTTTACGGCTCTGTATACTGGCATCACACTATGTGAGAGAAAGAGCTCTCAGTACAGAGATGTGGAGGAGGAGCCAGAGGCTAAAGGCACAAATAAACAACAGACTCTCGGCTGCTTTTGACGGGTGCCAGGATGAAAGGAGAAACTGAGTTAATGAAACCCTGATTGTGATGAGATACTATGAACACAACATCTCCTGGTTGCTCCTGGTGTCATGATCTTCCTCCACCCTCACGTATAGGGAACACCAGATGGTGTGGTGTCATATAAAGGTTTTATTGGCACTTGTTTGAGATGATTTTGTAAGATACTCGTGGCTCTGTTACTCCCATGCAGTGAGGAGATCCCCAGCGTGTGCTGGTAACGCTTTTATACCATAGCACAGCACCACACATCCTCTTTGTGCTAGGGGCACTTTAGCTTAGAAAAAAGGAATGGCGTTTGGGATTGTTCTAGCCCTCTGAATCACGATATGGATGATGACAACCCTCTTGGAATATTCCCCCCTGATAGGGAGCCTGGTGAAGGACAGATTATGCAACAAACACCCTGGGGCTGAAAAATCACTCTCCTTTCCCCACTCAAATCCTTTCCTCCTTGGCTATTTGAGAGAAGCCATTGGAGTCTGGACGGAAAATCTTTCCAATCTTCACTCCAGTCCCTCAGCCTTGGACAATCAACCTGATTTTCCCAGAGACATGTCGCACTGTGCATGGATTCTTCCTTGCTCTGCTTGATGTGGATTTCTCCAAGTCTGACAGGATGCTGCTGCAAAGTGTGTGTTCCCTGACAGGATGTAACCATTTATTTCCTTTGCCGTACCTGGAAATCGCTATCCTTTTCTGTTCCAGGTGTGGATGGATGCAGGCACTCAGATCTTCTTCTCTTATGCTATCTGCCAGGGGTGCCTGACAGCTTTGGGCAGCTACAACAAGTACAATAACAACTGCTACAGGTAGGAGCAGCCTGTGCATCCCTCCCCCTCTCACATCCAGCTGAAGAGCCAGGTAGGCAACCAAGCAGCATATAGCTGATGCTATGGCCTGCACCACCTCAGAATCAAGCTTGGGGCTGATGCCATTTCATCTTTTTGTAAGCAGAGGAATGGGCCCGCTATTGTGGGGAACTTTCCATGCTTTTGCACTACCCCAGTGGAGTTGGCTAGTAAAAGGATCTGGGTCCCTGCTCCCACTCTCTTTACCCAGTGCCCCACCTGACCTCAAGGGCTCCCCTCCCACTCTCCGTTGTGGTGGGGTCCCTGTAACCCTGACATGGCTGGGCCCAGGATTCCTGGGGCTCAATGCCCAATCTTTCTGTGGTCCTTTAGGGCAGGGGCTAGGGTGTCCCCGCTCCAGGGTACTGACTCTGCAGTGGGCGCTTCCCTGCCCACTAATCCTCGCATATAGTGCAAAGCAATACAATTTATTACACAAACAGCAAGCAAAAGTCAAATAAAAATTAAGAAAAGAGGAGCAAGGTTAAAAGGGGAACACCCAACACTGCCCCGGCACAGGGGCACCAGAAACAGCGTCTCTGGGTGTCAGGGGGTTCACAGTCTGCGTCACACGTCGCAGGCCCACTGGCCAGGCCCTGGCTGCGCTGCAGGGATGCAGAGA
Organism: Mesoclemmys tuberculata; assembly: GCA_007922155.1. NCBI lineage: Eukaryota > Metazoa > Chordata > Testudines > Chelidae > Mesoclemmys > Mesoclemmys tuberculata. Next base: position 97,326,265 of record ML675616.1, on the reverse strand, counting down.
GTCAGACATTTGATTTGGCAGTAGCCACGCACTCCAGGGGTCCCCCTCGCTCTGCCCAGCTGCTCACTGCACCCATCTGTAGACGGCTCCAGCCCCAGCTCCTGCTCTACTCAGTGCAGCTGTGCTCGGCTCTGCTTAGCTCGGCTCTCTGGGCTGCCCCTCTGGCTCTGCTGCTGTGGGTCAGCTCAGCTTTCTGTGCTCCTCTTCTGGCCTCCCAGCTGCTGGCTGCTTTGTCCTTAGCTTTGCCCACTCTGTCAGACATGCCCAGGCAGGCAGCTCCAGCTCACAGGGAGGGTGGGGATCCCCCACCCTCCTGGCTCCCTCATTGGCCTGCCCACCCTGTCAATCAGGCTGACCTAAGTTGGCTTCTCCCCACTGGCCCTGGGAGCTGTGTCTGCTTCAGGGTCCCAGAGATGCCAACCACAAAGAGCCACCAAGTTTCAGTAAGGGGCCAGTAGACCCCTTAAATTATGCTCTTGTCAGCTCTTACAAGCTAAGCAGGGCTGAGAGACTGGATAGGAGATACCCAGAAGAACCCAGGTGCTACAAGACATGGCTTTGGTGACTCCAGAGGTGGCACTCTTCCCTCTGGGTCAGTGCTGAACCTTGGTGAGAGGGGACATGATGCTCCTGATGGTGCCATTGCTGACCTGGTATGGGTACTGTAAAATGTTACATGATATTGATGCATATGGCCAAATTCCGTTCAGCTACCTGGGCCTGATTTCAGGGGAATGACGCCAGATTCACAGTGGCCTAAAGAAGAGGAGAAACCGGCCCACAGTATCAAATGCCTCACTAAAATCAAGTTACGTTCCATTTACCCTCCGTGTGTGTTAATTCTATCAGAAAGAGCAACAGGTTTGTCTGGTGTGACTGGTTCTTTTTCATCCCGTGCTTATTGCTTCTAGTTCTCTTTCTCTCTCGGGCCTGATCCCCAGTCCACTGAAGTCAACGGGAGCCTCTCTGTACGTTTCAGGGGGCTTTGAATTAGCAACCTTGTTATTTAGGGATTCTTTTTCTCTTAATATTTGTTCCATTGTTCTACCCTCACATGATGATTCCTGTTGCCTTTTGTGCCAAGTCCCTATTGACTTCATTGGGGCATCCTGCTTACAATGCACGACTGTGGCCCTCTGTCATTTTTTCTGCCAACTGTAATCATATAGTAGTGCCATGGGTCAAAGCTGTAGGGTTCTGAGTTCTGTTTTCAGCTCCTGACTTCTGGAGGAGTTTAAGGCTAGGGTTAATGTAACCCAGTGCAGGGATTCATGTCCCATTCAGGAAGCTAAGCACAAAAGCAATTGCCAAAAGTGGTAAATTCTGCAGAAGAAAACAATGCCGACTCTGTTTCCCTTTGGTTCTGCCACAACAGGGACTGCTTCATGCTGTGTTTCCTGAATAGCGCCACCAGCTTTGTGGCTGGCTTTGCAATCTTCTCCGTGCTGGGCTTCATGGCGCAAGAACAGGGCGTGCCCATTTCAGAAGTGGCCGAGTCTGGTAGGTGCTTTCTAACTGTGGCGGAGCCAAAAGCAAAACTTAAAGCATGGACTGTTTAGGAACTGACACCTTTAAATATGGAGCCAGTGCTGCTACCTCGAGTCAATCCTACGTCCTCTGTACTTGCCAGTGAGCCCAGTCCAGCTGCCCAGAACAAGCTCTGCCTGTTTTGTGGACCCAGAAGCTTTGGCCTGTGTTGTCCAGAACCACTGTGTCATCCTCTGCTGTGCTGGTGTTCCTAGTTCCACTGTCGAGAACCAGAGCTGCATTCCCTGTTGTTTTGAAATCCCTGATTCGTCTGTCCAAAAGCAGCTGCTCTGCTCATGTCAGCCGCAGTCATTATCCCGTCGCATGGTACTTTTTGGGGAAGTGAGGTCTTGGCAGCCGAGTTTTTTAAACAAGACATTAAACTGGTTTGCATGTTGCTGGGTGGTGGTGTTGGGGAAATCCTTTTCTTACTCTGCTATCTGATTGGCAGGTCCTGGCCTAGCATTTATTGCGTATCCAAAGGCTGTAACGATGATGCCCGTGTCTCAGCTCTGGTCCTGCCTATTCTTCCTGATGTTGATCTTCCTGGGACTGGACAGCCAGGTACAGTAAAAAAAACCCTTCTCTTCCCCCTCCATCTCCAAGGTGTCTGTCACATGTGAGAGCCTTGTGTAGGTTATCACCCATGGGTGGGAAATGGTTATGTGCCTCCCAGCCACCTGAAACATTACTTCCAGATGATAATACTTAGAGCTTTTCAGTACATCTCAGCAGTCAGCTGGTGTTAGGTGTTATTCCTAAACAGTGACATGCAGCACCTGTACCTTCTGGCATCCATCTCTTGACAACTCCGTGACCATCAGCAGCAGCGTTTCTTTGTCCTTCCCACCATGCCTGCCGTTCAGGGCTAGCAATCATCCCTCATGAGCCAGGCACTTTACCCCACAGTTTGTATCAATCTCCTCTCGGTTTACTAGGGCTCCCTTTGTATCGGGATGGTCCCCAGCTGTAACTGTAGTTGGATGGCATCTCCTATTGTACTGTGAGTGTTCTTGATGCCACTTGTGACCTGCAGTACCCTCGTTGTCTCTTGGCTCCAGAGCAGCTGCTTCCTGGCAGTAACTTCTGTTCTTCTACAGTAGTTCTTTGTGCCACATTATTTGTTTCTTGATCACCCCTTCTGGTAAGGTGCAATTCCCCAATTGTCTCCCTGTTCCATGTGCCATTTCTGTTGTACCTCAACATCCTCCCTACCCCCGGTGCAAGGCTTGTAATAATCTCACTCAGTTCCAGATGTGGCTCCAGCTGCTCCTCCTGAGTGCTCCGTTCCTGATGTTGAACCAGTGGTAACTCCACTTAATTTGGTTCTCAGCCATTGTAGACGCAGCTACACCTCCCTGTTTCCAAGCCGTTCATGTATGAAAAAGAGGAGAGAGACTGACTGAGTGGAAGAATGAAAGTGGGAAAGAGGATGGGTGGGGAAGGGGAGGTATTCGCTCCTTGGTTTCTTGACATTAATTTTTCTGCAGTTTGTCTGTGTTGAGAGTCTGGTGACGGCCATTGTCGACATGTACCCCGAAGTGCTCCAGAAGAAAGGGCGCAGGGAGCTGCTAATTCTGATGATTGCAGTCATATGCTACCTTCTTGGCCTTTTGCTAGTCACTGAGGTAAGAAAAAAGTACATGTTAGGGGAGAGGGATACAGACTGTTCGGAGCAGTTTGTATTTCACAGGGTCAGTTATTCTCTCTCTCTTTAGCTTAGTTTATTAGCTGGTGCATATCATAACCAATAATTCTTCTTTCCTATATAGAGCCAGTTGAGATGTTGTTGTACTGTATAGCCGAGTCCTCCTCTGGTGTACGTCTTAGAGATAATCTAGCACCAGAAAAGGTCCATCTGAAAGTTACTTTATATCCAAACTCCAGTCCTGATGGTTCTCAGGTGAAAAAAAGATGAGTTACACATGTGATGAATGCTGTCAGTCTTTGTCATAGCGGAGGTCTTCCAAGGGAAGTCATGGTTGGCTGGCTGTGCTCTGAGGAACACAGGACTGGGGGCAGGAAGGCTGTTAACAGCAGGTCCTAGACCAAGTTAGAGAAAAGAAGTCCCTGATAGCTGTTCCCCTCACTCTGGAGACTGTAGGATCTTCCTATCTGATACACTCCTTAACCTCTCTTGGATGGCATTCCTCCAGTCATCTGAAAAGTCAGAGGTCCTGGCTGAGGGGAACTCCCACTGAAGGCTGGGAGCTTTGCCTGAGTAAGGACTGGATGAAAACTGCATCAGGACTTCAGGACCTGTCTAATCCTCTGAGGCTTTTACACACCGCCCGTCACCGAAGGATAATCTAAATCCTGTACAAAGTTGGCCCAGTGTTTGGTGGGATTAATAGGAGAGCTTTTCTTCTGTTTCAACAGCCATTCAAGGGGCTGAATAATTTTAGAATGTACCTGTTGCACTTTTCTGTCATTGGCAGGACTATTTTTAGTCAAGAAAAGCTGTGAGAATCTGCGAGTGAGTCAGATTGTACAAATAGCTCTTCTGAGAGTAGAGCAAAGGCTCACGCCATTGTACTGTCATTGCACAACAGAGTCAAGGGCTGTTGCCTCCATTGGGCTCAGAACCGTGCTTGGACCCTTGTGACCTGTGGAGATGGACCTGAACAAGAAATTTGGCATCTGAACATCCTGAACTTCATACTTGGCAGTTCATACTTGGATCGAAACTTTGTGGCTTGCACCCAGAGCTCAGCATAGCCCCAGGCCACATGCAGAAACCGGGCTAGAAACTTGCAAGAGAATGGTCTATGGCAGTGTTTAAAAACACCCTGTTCTCTGTGGACACTGAAATCATGCTAGGAAATGATTATGAAACATCATCATGGCACCATGATGATTATTTTAGGGCATGATGGTACCTAGCATAGTTAATCTTCTAGTTTGGGCAGCCCTAGAGAGAAATCCTTTCTCCCATACCCCTTTGGTCTATGTGCAGTTCCCGTCCCTCAACCTGTTCCTGTATTCATCCAAACTCCATCTGAGTCATTTTCTCTTGCACATTCCCTTTTGCTGAGCCCTCCATGTCTCCCTCTATCTGCTACAGGGTGGAATGTACATCTTCCAGCTGTTTGATTATTATGCTGCGAGTGGCACATGCCTGCTGTTCCTGGCCATTTTTGAAGTCATCTGTGTTGGCTGGGTGTATGGTAAGTGGAATGCAAAGACCCAGGCTGCTGTGGGAGGGATGGGAATAGCCATGTCAGCCGCACGGTAAAGCAGGAGAGTTTCATTCTTCTGATTTAATCTGTTCACCCATGGGATTCCTCAGTCCCCAGGCACTGGGCTAGTCCACTCTTAAAACTTATCGCAACGCAGTTGTACTGGTACTTGTATAGCCACATTCTCTCGACAGGAGAGAGCTCTCCCACTGACACAATAAAACCACCTAAACGACTAGCGGTAGCTGCGTCGGTGGGAGAACGTCTCCCACCGACATAATGCTATCCACACAAACACTTATGCTGGCAAAACTTGTGTCTCTCAGGGGTGTGGTATTTTTTCAAAATGAAATTGAAAGTCTGATCTGACTCCCAGTGAAACCAATAGCAAAACTGCCAGTAACTTCAATAGGCACAGGGCTGGACCCCAAAGCACAAGTTTCTACTGCCTGCTCCCTGTGTGTGAGAAAGAGTCATACAAATGCAAAAATGAGAGCATGGATTCATTGCCACCCAGAATGCTGCCTAGGGCAACACTTCACCTCATTCCTGCCCTGGTTATCTGAAACGGTCCTAATGGTTTCAATCTCAGCTCTGATGCAGCGAGGGGAGTGTATGTGAGCTCTCTTCTGGAACAGTTAATCCCTGTGTGTACACTGTTGTTATTTGGGAAATGCTCCCTTCAATGTGTTATTGAGGCGTGAGAATTCAAATACAGAAATGAGAAAATGTATCTACTTAGTCTATGCTGGGCTTTCACAGCTGGGAAAAAAACCCAAAAACCTTGTTCTTCCCCTTTGGCAAATGCCATCAGTGGGTTTGACGAAGCTTGGTCCTTTTACCGGAATAAAGCTCTGAACAGGCAATCCCAAATCCTTGTAACGATGCCTGGTTGACAGGCAACAAGAAACTACCTAGCAGTGGGTGGTATCATAATTGCTGGCAATGGGGAAGCTTGGAATGTGTGTGTGTGTTAGCGCTGCTGCTGTAATACTTTGCAGTGTAAGCAAGGGAGTCGGTGCTGGAGCACTAACACATAGGCAAGGGAAAATCCATTAACTGGCACTAGTCATGTTTTCCACTAGCTCCCCCATTTTTTCGTACTGACTCCATTTCAACACTCTCCAAAATGAAGCCAGCAAATACAAATTAGAGTCAAGACATTAGAATCACAACATGTCCTGACATGACCTGTAAGAAAAGGTTTAAAAAACTGGGCGTGTTTAGCCTTGAGAAAAAAAGAGTGATTGGGGACCTGATAAGTCTTCAGATATGTTAAGTACTGTTATAAAGAGGATGGCGATCAATTGTTCTCCATGTCCACTGAAGGTAGCACGAGATGTAATTCCTTTAGGCTTGGTCTACACTGCTGGTGGCCGTTGACGGGAGGTACGCAAGCTACATAGCGTAGCTTGTGCCTCTCCCGTCAACTAGCTTACGTTGTGGTACTGCGGTGTCTCCACTGCACTGCGTTGATGGGAGATGCCCTCTGGTTGACGCAGCCTTACCTTTTTGATGGGGTGAATTTATGGCGTGGACCAGAGAACGCTTCCGGGATCAATTGAGCAGGTCTCCACTCTCTGCCCAATTGATCTCACTGCATCAATCCATGCAGCCCTGGCAGTGTAGACATACTCTTAGTCTGAAGCAAGAGAGATGTAGGTTACATGTTAGGAAGAACTGTCTAACTATAAGGGTAGTTAATTTCTGGAATAGGTTTCCAAGGGAGCTTGTGGAATCCCCATCATTGGACATTTTTAAGAACAGGTTGAACAAATGCCTGTCAGGGATGGTCTAGGTTTACTTGATCCTGCCTCTGAGCAGGGGCTGGACCAGATGACCTCTTGAGGTCCCTTCCAACCCCACATATCTATGATTCAATCTATATGTATGCATGCTAACCCTCTGCATGGTAGCGGCTCCCAACAGGGCTGGCTTTCTTCTTTGCTCCCAGCTGCCATGTCCCATTACAGGCTGCTAAGAGTGCACTGCCTTCATTCCTAATAATTCTTTCCCACATGAGCAATTGGTGAAGTTGCCAACAGGATGTTAGATGATGGGAAGGAATGTGGCTTGTGCGATTGTGAGTGGGAGGGGTGATTCCCAGGGGTAGACCCTCTGGCTTGGAGTATGGTCCACACCCTGGCAGTGTTTGAGAAACCCTGCAGTTGGGGAAATGAAATCTCATTGCCACAGAAATCTCCCCACACTAAATGAATGGAACCCCATCCTTCCCCCCCCGCCATAGAGTTCAAACCCAGGCTGGGTTTTCCCCACAAGACAGCCTGGTGAGTTTCACCTTTAGGATGTATTGCAAGAATCATCCCTCCTGAAGCCCTTCTCCTAGTGAAGACACAGAATCATACATGGATTGGGTCCCTGGATCTATTCCCTTTTAGTAAGAGGGAGGAAAGAGAGTGGCACCCTTTATGGGAATCTTTCACTAATTTCTGTAATGTGTGTCAAGCTATTACAGCTTTGGGCTCCTTACTGCATATAACGTTTTATGAAGAACAAGGAATCTCCCCCACCGCTCTCATCTAGCATTATTCCTCTGGCTGACTGCATGGGTTATCCCTTTCTCTGGAGCGTTATCACTGGCTATCAGATGCTGGACTTAATGATCCAGTGCTTTGATCTGATCTGATCAATCCTGTGCTCCTAATCAGATATGATTCTAAGAGGTGCTGAATATCTGCAGCTCTCACTAAAGTCAAGGAGAGATGTGGGCTCTCAGCACTGCTCTGTATTAGACTCCATGCCTGGATATATCTAATCGCTAAGCAGTTTTTGATAAGACCACTTGTATTTTGTTTGTTTATGTACAGTAGCTCTCCAGTAGTTCTGAGTGCAAAGGGCAATTCGTGTTATGTTCTCAACTTGAGGCAGTTGGTTTGTTATGATCACTGACTCCTTCACTTTTAGACTCATTCCTGCCACTCAAGCTAAAACAAGGCACCTTTAGCTTGCCCTAACAGTAGGTCCTGCATCCTCTCTATGGCACATGTGAGCACAGCCGAGCTAGATTGCTAAAAAGAGCCGTGAACCTGCGGCGGCACAGGCTTGTTGCCCAAGTATGTGCCCAAGGTCCCAGCTAGCCTGTGCTGCCGCATCTTCACTGCTATTTTAAACAAGCTAGCTAGATCCAAGCTAGCTCGGTATGACGTGCTGCAGTCACATCTCCTGAATGCAGTGTAGACATGCCTTTAGCACCTCATTCTCCCTTCAGGGAGTAGTAGCATTTGATGTGCACTTTGCAAAGGTGTAAAAAATGGACAAGATTCAGGGCAGTGGAGAATCAGGGCCAGTTCTTTCCCTGGGACTTTCTCCATGGCTGAATCCTCTTCCTGGGGAGCCCAATGCTGGAGCTTCCTGTGGTTGATCCCTTTACAGGCAGTTAAAGGCCAATGCTTGTTCTGTCCCTCCTGGGGCCTTTCAGTGTGTCCGTTATGGAGACCCATCTCGTGGCGGCAGGTTCCTCCCAGCTGATTCCTCTCAAGAGGTCCCAGAAACATGGCTTTCTCCTGCCCATTGCAGAAGTTGCTGCAATGTTTTTGCTGGCGCAGTGGCCGGGGGTCAGGTTGACCAGCGCTGATGGTCAAATGGCATTGTTGATTGGCACAAGATAACTCTTCACTGCAGAGTCAACTTAAGTGGTCTACATTCAGGTTACTCCTCTCGAGTTAGCCTAGCCTCAGTGAGAGTGGCCAAGTTACGATATAACCCTTGAGTTTCTGAAACCATCCTGGCACTGCACTCACTTGTGTGTAGTGCCAAGCTATCTGGGGACCTAGCCCATCATTCTTAGCACATCAGCAAGCTGATCCAGGATGAATTCTTTCCCAGTGAACTGTAGGAGAACATGTCTGTCCTCTTGTCCTGTCCTGCACGTGGGAGGAATTGTGGGAGGCAGCTGAGAGCTAGTGGCACTGGAATGGAGTTAGCCTGTATTCCCACTAGAGTGGTCATACTAACACGTGATGAGTTGAGTTCACTTGAATTTTAGTCTGTACCCCCTGACGGGCCAGACTAAAAAGCTCAATGGAGTTAAGGGCTTTTGTCTGTGGCTGGGACTCAAGTTAGCAGCAACCCTCAAGTTATATCTTGAGTTAAAACTTGCCGTGAAGATAAGCCCATAATCAGTTTCTGCTGGAATTAAGTCGCTCTCCCAGAGAGGTAGGTGGGAAGGGGAAGAAATTTCTAGCTCCTGTGATTGTGGAGAGAACCTTCCAACGGGAAGCTGAGGCAGCTCTGTCAGACTGAATTTGGAGAGCGAGAGGCCATTGTTTCTCTGTTGTGGCTGCACTGGGGATGCTTTACAGGGCTCCTTCGGCAGCCAGTGTAGCCAGTCACTGGGGGATTCCACCTGCATAGGAGAGCCTCAGGAGGGGGTGATTCCTGTAGTGTCTTTTATGCCGTCCCCTCTCCCTGTAGTCTGTGCAGGAGACGTGGCCAAGGAAGGGAGCAAGCCCCCGTGACCCCTGGCTGCCATAACACCCCTTTGAAACCATTCGGAGTCAACGTATAGTAGAAAGTCCATCAGGCTTCTCTAATTCACACCAGGGACAGGCCTGGTGCTTGCGCAGTCTAGGACTGAAGGACGAAAGGGAGCAGCTCTGTTTCCACCCCCAGCTGCATCAAACCCATCGATAGGCATGAGAGTTCTTCCCACCCCACTGGGCACTGGGACTCTGTCTCTTCCCGTGTGTTTATGAGACACCCAGCTGAATGCGGCCCTGATCCTGACTGGGTGCTACAGTAATGCAATTAACACATAATAATGAATTAAATTTTTTTGCCCTCCTCTCATCGTCAGCTTGGGTTCCTGGGTAACTACTCTTTGCCATCCCCTGCTCTCTTTCACAACATGCTCCCTGGCTGATGCTCCCTTACTGCTCCTTTCATGCCCCCACAACTCACTCTTCTGCTTTCCTTTCCCTTCTGCAGCTTCAGTCTGCTGGATTGGCACTTGTGCTTCCCCTGCCATCCAACGGATGGGTTGCTTAGAGGGCTCTCCTGCCTTTTTGCCAGATTGCCCTGTCTTAGCTCCTCTCGGGTCATGCTTTGCAAACTCATGCTCTTTCGTGCCTTCTCATTAGTCTCCATCTATTGCAGGCAAGGTGAAGGCCTCCCTTGTGAAGACTGGGGACTTTATCCTGGTCTAAATATTGCCACATAAGGGTTGTGTTGGAGACTGCCAGTTTCTTTCCCTTTGTTCATCTCCAGTGAGATTTCTTGGCCTCTGCCTTGTGTTGGTTTCCAGTTCTCCCACCTCTGCTTCTGACAGCTCACTCTTGTCCATGACTACGGCATATTCATGGTCAATGATCTGTCCTTTGATTTCTTACCACTCACACATGCACCACGCACTGCTCCACACCTCTGCTTCATTCTTCATCGCCTTGCTTAGAAGCCATGATTCTCTTCCATGGCATGTTGTCAACCGGATCTTTTCAAACAGAAAAGCCTCTTACTCTTCGTGTTTTTGTTCAACTTCCCCAGTGACTTCTTGTCCATCCTGGAGTCTTCTTCTCAGATCTTCCTTCTGCTTTGGAATAACAGGGACTGGTCATCTGAGGCAAGCATCCACTTTAACAGCTTTCCCGTCCACTGTGATCTACTCTGGTTCTACATTTGCATGTGACATTTCAGAGTTATGTCCCTGCCTACTGTGTAGATTGCTTATAATTTAATCTGCAGGGACCCAAGGCCCAATAACTCACACTTCTACTTTTCCCCCCTTTATCCAATCCTTAACTGAATGGACTTTTTGAGCCATTTTTTAAATGAGCCAACACCATGGCAGATTAAATCCAGCGTAGGCAAGTGAAAAGTAAAGCATGTTGGGAGGAATAATTTAAAATACACATATGCACTGATGGATTCTGAGTTAGTTTCACCCTCTCAGAAAAGAGATCTATGCTTCACTGTGGTGAGCTCAGTGAAGATGTCTGATCAATGTGCCATGGTAGCTGAAGACGTGATTAAGGCTGTATTAAGAAAAGATAGAGAATAAAACAGACAATGCTATTGTTCAGTGGATTGCTCAGAGAACTGAGAGTCTGAAGAACTTGGGTCAGATCCGCAATTGGAGGTATGCCAGTTTGCACCTGTTTAGGATTTAGGCCGTGGGTTTCCATTCTGGGCTTTCATATTGCCTCACTGTGTGGATCTTGGACAAGTTACTTGGCCTCTCTGTGTCTCAGCTTCATCCTTAGTAGAATAAGGTCAATAATTCCTACTTCTGTAAAGTGCTTTGAGATCCTCAAACGAAAGGTTCTATAGGACTGCAAACGATGATTATGCTATCATATAAATGGATTGTACGGTTAAAGGGCAATCAAACTAAGGATGGTAGTTACCATATGAGTAGACCAATCGATTGCATCTTTTTATCTTTTCTCATAATACAAGAACAAGGGGAGACTGAGAGCAACAAATTGAAAATGGATTGAAGGAAATTCTTTTTTTTTCTAATGCACTGAATAATTAACCTATGCAGCTCACCATTGCTGGGTATTCTAGAGAAAACTGGATTAGACACATTTGAACTTGAACTGCATTTGCAGTTCTTATAGGGTAGATAAAAAATAAGGTTTCTGCATCCCAATGCGTCATGTCATAAATAGACCTCCAGCCAAGTTCAGTAAGAAACTTCAATGGGTTTTTGTATGTCTTCAAAAACATCAACACTGGTCACTTGCAGATGAGATATTAGCATCTGTGGGCCATTATTTTGTTCCATTATGGCAACTCTTAGGAGGCACTGGATAAAAGCAGGCACCTCTGTTCTTTTCAGCGAAGATCTCTCTGGAGAAAGCTTTAGGGTATTCCCTCCAGTAATGGATATAATCCTTCGAAATCTGTACTGGGGAGAAAGGGTGAAAGCAATGGTGACTGGCTGAACTGATGACTTCTTAAGCCTGATTACTTTGTCATCTGCTTGTGAAAGGTAGAACATGCAAGCCTCCTGTTCAACGATGCTGCAAATCCATTCTTGTCAGGTCCCACTGTGTCATCATCCACTACATCATCCACTGCTTGTGATGCATGCACTGGAATGACAGAAAATGGTGTTGATGCTGGAATACATTTGGAAAAGGAGACGTTAATGATACTACTAAATATAATGAGTAGAATATGCAGAGGTGTCTTCTGTGTTCCCCTTGCTATTGTTTGGTATATTTGCTTTTGAAAAACTGTTCTATCCCCAGCCACCCAGGATTTCTCTTCCACTTGATCCTATCGAAAAATCCAGGATGAAATTCCTGATACTCCGTTGACTTTAGCAGATTTGCAGCAGGGATTAATTTGCCCATGCTGTATTTAACATCACAATGTGTTCCTGGGGAAAGATTGTGCAATGTCACAGAGACTATTCCATGGTCTTGTTTGACCCTGGCAAGCGATATCAATAGGGTGGGTCAAAAAACTGCTTTTCCCCCCATTGGAAAATTTCAACTTTTCAGGAGGAAAAAAAAGTCCCACCACACTGAATATTTATGGCCAAAATCAGAAATTCAGAAATGTTGCCTCAGTGCTTCATAAGAGTTTTCTGGTGCCACATGTCCATATTCTCCTTTATGGCCTGGGCTCCCTGGCCAGACTGTATCTTCCTCAATACACCACAGTCTCCCCGTTTTTGCTGAGCCACTGCAGTGCATCATGGGAATCGCATGGGTCTTGTCCATCATAAAAGTTGTAATCCATCTGGGAAACCCAGCCATAAAGAGAATGAGGGCATGAGCCATCCAACTTCACCTTCCATTGAGCATCATGTCACCATTTGCAAATTGAATTTTTTTGGATTTCAGCAAAAACGTTTTAAATTCCAAATTTTAAACAAAAAAAAAGGTCCAACTATTCTGTGGAAAGTCAACACTTCATGGAAAATTTTGTTTTGTCAAAACCCTCATTTTCCTTCAAAAACATTTTGATGGAAAATATTCGGCCAGCCCTAGATATCAACTAGGACACTTAAGCTGAAGCCAGCTGCGTCTTGCTGGTTACTAGTGCAGGATGTTCTTCTGGTGCAGGTGTCCTCCACCCACATCCACGCACTTAATCCAACAGAACTGTTTCTTGTTGACCTACTGGACACATTATGAAGCTTGGGTATACCCACAAGCTCATTCTGAGGGGGAGGGTTTCAGCTAGGTTAGAGAGCCCAAATTACTAAAAGTGGGTGCCTATGTGAGACACACAACCATAATTCTCACCCCCTTACCTCTCTCTTTCTCTGTCCCTTCCTATGTTGGTCAAGGTGCTGATCGTTTCTATGACAACATTGAGGACATGATTGGTTATCGGCCGTGGCCGCTGATTAAGATGTGCTGGCTGGTTGTCACCCCTGGTGTCTGCCTGGTAGGTACACACTATGGTGAGGCATGTTTATATAGGGACCCTGGAATATAAGTGAAGAAGATAATTTGTTAGGGGGTGCTGTTGTTTTATAGAACTGCTATGGAGGGAGCAGTAGCTTCTCTGTAGTTGAAGTTGGAATCAATTTCCACTGTCTTTGGTGTGAAAATTTCATTTAGCCTGAAAATTGGCTCATTTATTCTGAAGGCAAAGGAAAATGTATCTGAAAATATATCTGGTCAAATCATTTTTGAATTTCAGCCCATTAAAGAATTACCTTGTTCTGAAATGTTCACTTCTCTCTACATTTCTATGACTTCCTGTAGTTCAAAAGCATCTTATTAATGCCCCCTTGCTTTCCATAAACTCAAATCTCCTTGAAAATAAACCTACCAAGTTTGGAGAATATAGTTTATAATTAAGGAAAGGTATTAACTATTTTTTCTCATGTTCTGTTCCAATTGATTTCAACAGAAATTATGGGCCTAACCCTGCTCCCGTGAACATCATGCATGAGATTTATTTGCCACTGACCTCAATAGGATCAAGTTGGGCTCTATGGCCAAAATCTTCAGAGGCTTGGATAGGCACAAATAGCTTTTGGAACTGTCACCTGAGGGCTCCAACGGGAGCTGAAAATGACCAGCGAGTTTTCAGAGCTGCTGCTTGGTCATGCATGAGTTGCTGGGAGCGCAATGGTTTGAGTGCCCTAAAGGACCGGGCGTGGGCTGGGAGATCAACTCTCAAAAATAGTGTTTTCCGAGGGCACCTTGGGTGCTGCAGGGCTGTTCTCAGAGCTCAAAAGTTAGTCCTGTCAGAGACATGACTAAGCCAGGAGTCACCAAAGAAGGTGTTCAAGCTGCAGCCCCTGGCTTGCCGCTCTATATTCTGGGCCCCCGACTACAGAGACATTCAGATATGGACCCTCTTCCTCTACATATGTTGGGAAGAGAGAAAGAATTTAGTGAAGGTTTAGACCGAGCATCCATATTGAAGGGACGGAGGTAGGTGGGGGAGAGGAGGGGAGGAGGGAGGGGATGGAACGGTGCTGGATAGGAGGTGGAAAAGCATTGAGGCTCACATCTCAAAGGTCCAGGGGAAGGGAGGACTTGGTGAATGGGAAACAGTATGTGGGGAGGGAAAATTCCAAAAGCAAAAAATGTTTCAAAACTCAATTAAGGATGGTAAGTAACAGCCATGTACGTACCCATCACAGCATTTCCAACTCCCAGAGACTTAGGAACAAGGAAATAACTAGGTTATGACATCACAAATCTTATGCTGCTCATACTTGCTTGGTCAGGAAGCCTCTCTTACCTCCTGTTTCTGACTCACCAAGGGCCCACCTGCCATTCTGACTTCTATGTTCTCCATTCCTCAGGCGACCTTCCTGTTTTCACTGATCAAGTACTCCCCCCTCAAATACAACAACTCCTATGTGTACCCTCCCTGGGGCTACGTTTTGGGCTGGTTCATGGCTCTCTCTTCCATGGTCTGTATTCCAATCTACGCCATTTTCATCTTGCTGAAAACCCGGGGATCACTAAAGCAGGTAAGAGAAGGCCTAAAACTTCTAGGTCACAGATTCAAATCCAGCCCAGGTCAGCAGTGATTGAAGACTATGTGAGTGCTTCCCGTTGGCTTATGTGAAATGAATAGATGGTCACAATCCAGTGCTAGTATGAAACCATCTCTGTGACTGGTCCTAACTGAATCTCTTGTTGACAGGCTTAGAAGAGAGGCCACAGATGAATAGAGGTGTGGGGACTAAATAACCCTCTTGCTCCCAGAGTTGGTCCCTGTGGATCACATTTGAGACACATGAGTGGGACAGTGAGGATGAAGATAGCCGTGTTGCCGTCCATGCTGTCCTTGATCTGTAGAGCTGTCAGTTCAGCAGTTTTCACTATCATGAAAGTCACTGAAACAATTCAGCATGTAACATTTTTTTAAAGGGATAAGAGTAGAGGAGGGCCTGTTTCCCTGAGGCCTTGTACCTTGTGTTGATTACATCTCTGTAAAGTTGGGTATAAATCAGGATGGGAGCAATTTGCACCAGAGTAAAATGATGACATGAGGTGCAGGGAAATGGAGAATCTGGGCCCCATCTGTTTGGGAGTGCTTCAAAAAGAATATAGTGAATCAATCCGGTGACCAAGTAGAAATGTCTCCTATCCTCTACTTCTCCTCTCTAGGCATGTGAACATATCTGTCAATTCTTTCTGGTGCATCCCTTCTCCTTCCAGCCCTTTGATTCTCTAGCTGAGTGTTGCAACATGATAAGAATAAAAGGAGCTGTGTAAGAGAAGGCTTTCATACCACTATCATATGAGACTGTGAAAGGACAGAAAAGAGGCCAGTGTAGATGAGTGGAGAGATTGAGATTGGGTGCAGAGAAAGACTGGGATTTTGCATTTGGCTGGAAGAAGTCTATGGAGGATTTTTAAAAAGAAAGAGGAAAGTTTTTAACTGGATGCTGGAGCAAATAGAGAAGTAGCGAGATGGTTTGAAGCTGAAGCTGAAGGTCATGTGGTCTGGCTTCTTGAGTTAAAGGAACTTTCATTTGGTAGCTGCCAGTTTATAGAAGCCCAAATCCTGAAATCCTTACTCAGGCAAAACTCCCAGTGGAAGTTTTCCCAAATAAGGAGTTATGAGTCCATGGTCAATAGGCGATACACAAAACATCAGTCTGGATTGCCTCCTACCTCCTATGATAGAACTCTGAGGGTGATGCTCAGAGTAGGACATCTCTGTGAGGACCCTCATGGCTAAATCCTCCCCTGATCGCCTGTCAGGGTGACATGTGATTTGCCTTCCTGCAGAATGATCTGCTGCACCCATCGCTGCACTGGGGAAGTTCTCATGGATTTACTCAGCTGCCCGGCGAACAACAAGCATCCTGGGCCCTTCCTGGTGCAGGCCAGATCCACTGATATGCATGATGATGGGGGTGCAGAGCAAACATAACGATGACTTAACTGGTTAATGGAGGATTCCCCCAGCGTGGCACAGAGTTATCATAGCTTATCTCTACCCTATCCGCTCCCTGATGCAGAGTGTCCATGGGAAAGGGAGGTTGACTGGGGCAACTCTAAACCCTGTCAATCCTCCAGAGGCTGGAGGCTTCTGGGCTTAAATTCCACTGGGGCTCAGGAGGTCCCAGGATCAGGAGAAGTAAAGGAGGCATAGAGCTGCCTTTTGCCTTCCACTCCCACCTGAGTTGTGCCAAGTGCACATCCAGGTTCAGAGGTCACTGCACCTCCACACTGGCTCTTTACCTCTGGTCTCCACCTGGCTGGGGCTGCCCCAGGTATCCCTTCACAAGGCATATTACATGACCCTGCCTTGGCCAAGGCAATCTCTCCAGGGTCAGTACGGGCAGACATATCAATTGCTCCCAGTCTACACAAAGCCATTTATGCAAGGCCCTTAGAGGGAGACAGGCTCTGCAGGGCAGGGCAAGGTAGGCAGGGGTGTGTGGGCATGGAAATGGCCCCATCCCCATTCCATACAGCAGGAGCAAGGTCCATATGTGCTGGGTTATTTCCTTGTGTTGGTCTTGAGACACACAGCCTCTCCCACTGTCTGTCCCAGTTTGAATGACAGCGGAGGCTGATGGAAACATAAAAGAATTGAGGGGATGGAAGTTTCTCCCCTTCTCTGGGGAGCTGGGGGAGCGATTTCATGCAGTGAGATTTGAATTAGTGGAGAGAAGAACCCCCCAGTGCTATCACAATGTCCTTCCCAGCCCTGTCACCTCAGGGAAGGTGAATCTGTGCCCAGGAGGGTCTTATTTCCTTGGGGGGAACTCTAATTTAATTAGAAGTGACGGCTGTGTGCTAGTGTTGATTAGTGCCCACCTCAGGTGCCTAATGAGTTACAAGGCAAAGCCCCATTTGGAGGAGAGAAGAGCCTTGAGCAAATGGGGAGGGCAGAGAAGAGAGTCAAAGAATGCAGCCTCCTGGATTGGAAACAGCACTGGGAATCAGGAGACCTACCTACTTTTGTTCTCTTAGGCCAATGACCTGACTTCACTGGCCTCTCTCAATGGGGGAAAGGGTGCTTTTTTCACCTGGCCTAGCTTGCTGCAGTTGGAAAGGCCTTTACACCTGGGCTTGGTCTACACCAAATTTTGTATCATGTAGCTATTTCAGGTAGGGTTGTTGGTTTTTAACTGCGGTCGTTATACTGGTACAGCCCCTAATGTGGATGCAGTTCTGTTGGTATAAAGGTACCTCTTATGGATATACCTTAATCCCCTTCTGAGACTGCAATCAGCTAGACTGGTATAAGTTCTTTTATACTAGGCTATCTGTGCTTAGCTTTTAGCTTTAGAAGCTCCTGTGCCTAGTGGCACAAAAGGCAGCCCATTTTCCCCAAGTCTGTCTGTCTGCGCAAGATGTTTAACTCAATCATATGTAGTCTCCATGACGGCAACGTCATCTTCAGCCATCCTGCAATAAGTCGCTTGTTGTCCTCCATGCCTTCTTTTCCCCACAGGAGGAAAAGTCCTTGTGCTTATGTCATGGGGTAGCCTGATGGTTTGGTCAAACCACTATAGCCATCTCTGTGTGATCACAAGGGTCATGGTGGATTCTCCATCACTGATGATTTTTTAAATCAAGATTGGATATTTTTCTAAATAAGTTCTAGGCAGTTTTATGGCCTGTGTTATACAGGAGGCCAGATTAGATGAGCACACTGGCCCCTTCTGGCCTTGGAATCAATGAATCACTGGGTCCTCAGTCTGCTGATCCATGCGGTGCAACACTTCCACATTGGTTACATGATCTCTGCAATGAATTCTGAAGATTCTTTTTGAACAATGCTGGTGGAGTGCTTTCAGCTTCCTCTTGTGTACTTCCACCATCTGCCATGTTTCTGAAGTGTCTGGAAGCAGAATAGAATTGTACGATCTCATTTTAGTGTGTAGATGTATCTTCTTACTCTTCCAGGTGTTTGACAAATGGGAAAGTGATCCATTGGCTGTGCCGATTCTTGCCTTCACTTCTTTAGTGAGATGGTCATTAGCAAATAATGTACTTCCAAGAATAGCTTAAGTCATCAACTCTTTCATACCCTTCTCCATCAATCACACATTCTGTCCTATCTCCTATGATTTTGGTCTTGTGTGTACTGATATGAAGTCCCACTTCACCTGCTTCTGCTTTTATGCTTATAAAGAATCAAGCTGGTATCCAGTATGACAGTATCATCTGCAAAATCTAGGTCTTGCAGCCTATATCTTGCCCAAACAATACCTGAATTCTTCTCCGTAGGCATCAATCTTATCATTACAAAGTCTATGACAATACAGAAGAGAAGTGGGGAAAACATGCAACTTTGTCTTATGCCAGAAACAATCTTAAACCATTTGGTGTTCTACCCTCTGTTAATTTGATGAAAGCGTTGTGTGGTGATGCTGCATCAGGACAATCTTTGCTGGAATTCCATAGTGTCCCAAGATCTTCCAGAGGGCTTTGCTGGGCACGCTATCAAATTCTTTTGAAAAATCAAGGGGGCTAAAAGCCATCTTCTTCTGGAATTGTAAGCCTTTCAAAATGAGTCTTGCCAAGGTGAAAATCTGTTCTGAAAATGGCCTACCAGATTGAAATCCAGCCTGTTCTTCCCTGAGTACTTTATCAACAGTAGTTTTCATCCTATTCAAATTGATCACACAACACACTTTTCCAGGTACAGAGAAGTGTTACTCCTCTTTAGATATCACAGATAAGCTGTTCTACTTTCTAGGGATTTTTTAGATAACACCTCTTCTCCAAACTTTACAACAGATATCCTTTTCCCAGACCATTCTGTACAGCCTACACACATAATTCACCATCACTTCCTTCCCAGCTTTTAACATTTCAGCGTCTGTTTTATCATAGCTTGGTACTTTAACACTCTTCAGCTGGTTTATAGCCTTAGTTCTTTCCTCAGAGGCAATTACTTCTAGTGAGATAGATAAGACCACTATTTCTTCACATTTCTCAGCATATGTTAATGGTTCTGGATGGTTAAGCACAACCTGGAAATGTTCCATCCAACGGAGTGTATGTCCTTCCTCTGTGGTTGAAATCATACCATCTTGAGCCTTCACAATGCTATGAAGGTTAGAGAGTTGTGATGTCAGTTGTTTAGATATTAGAAAAGGCTTTTTAGAACCTCCCTCTTATGTGTCTCGTCAGTGTCTTTCTTTATTTTCTATCCATTCTCTCTTATCTATTCTGGCTAATCTTTTAACTTCCTTGTTTCTGTCCACGTATTTTTGCTGCAGAATAGTTCTTTTACTGCTGGCTCATTCTTGTTGAATTCTCTTCTTTAATTATTTCCTTTCTTCAACAAGCTTCCATGCATTTGGTTGGAACTATTTTTCTTCCTGAGATTTTCTCATCCCCCATGGTAGTCCTACCTTGCTTCTTTGAAAAACTACCATTGTTTTTCTATGTCATCTATCCGTGTCTTCAACACTTCAAATCTATTGCGAAGTTGCAGCTTGAAATGTGCCTTCACTGTTGGATCTACTAACTTTCTAGTATCATATATACCCTCTGCCTTGGGTGGTGCTACTTTCTCTAGTTTTATTTTGATTGTCACAGTAACAACATGGTAATCACTTCCGACACTAGCGCTCATATACAGCCCGGTGCCCAATAGCGATCTTCTCTCGTATCTACCAATGGCAACGTGATCAAGCTGTTTCTGGATGAAGCTATCATTTGATCTCCATGTCTGTTTATTTTTCTTTGTGTGAAAATGCACAGATTGCATAGGACACAGAATTCAAAAAACATTTTCCATTGTCAGTCTGTTCTGATATGCTCTCTCTGCCCATAATGTGTTCATATCCAGCATTATCATCACCAACCTGTGAATTTATCTCTCCCACAGAGATAACAACAACATATTTATTGATCTTGCCAAGGACGCTCTGCAATATTTCACAGTAACAATCTTTGACTTGTTCGTCACAATCGCTCGTTAGGGCATAACACTGAACAAGTGTGACTTCCGCTTGATTTGTCAGAAAGCAAGTGGTCAGTATTCTTGAATTTACAGGTACCCATTCCTTCAGTGCTATAGTAGCTTTGTTGCTAAGCCTATGACTTCCCAATGTTTATTATCTTCTCTTCAGTCCAACCCATCTCATCTCACTCAGTCCAAGTATGCTTAGGCCAAAGACTTTCATTTCTCTGATAACTTGTCAGTCTAGCACCCGATTCTTGTCTTAGCTTTAGCTGTGATGATACCCCATTTCAGATTAAAAATTTCCCTTCAGCTTTGATTCGCCAGCATAAGAATGTCAGCTGGATTTGCTGGCTGATCAGTACTATCTTGTCTTACGTCCAGTGCATCGTGTTTCTCCCCAGTTGATATTTGTATATGCAAATCTGAGCCGCATTCATCTTGTCTCTGGGTTGTTTCAGTAGCAGACAGCATTTTTGCGAGGACCAGTGGACTGCCTTTAGTTTGGCTCCTACCCTTTGCCCTTTCTATACTGAGTGACCCTACCAGGAGTTCTACACCTGCCAGCATAGCTCTCCGCTTGTGGAGCACACAAGTGGTTGCCTCAAATCAAGGTATTGTCCCCGAGGAAACTATAACTGTCGCCACACTGAAGGAGTTATTACTGCATTAACAAGAGTGGTATAATTAAAGTGGTACAACTTTTGTGAGCAGACAAGACTTCAGCTGCCTAGACTACAGCACAACCAGCTTAAACACCTGAAAGGTGTTAAACTGCCTATATGGGTGTTAAAGGTAGATGGGACCTTTGTGCCATAATATCCCCATCTGTAAAATGGAGATATGCACCCATCTTTGTAAAGCATCTTGATATCTACAGCCAAAAAGTTCCTCTAGATGCCAAGTATTTTATTATGATGCATTAGTGCTAATTAACTGTGTGCTCGAGTGACGGATTTCGCCAAGAACAGATGAGGGATTTTTTGTTTACTTCACGCTTTATATAATATCAGATACAACTTCCATGGACAATTAAACTGCCTCTTTATAAAGAAGCTTCCAAGGGCATGGTTTGGAAATGCAGGAAGGGATCTGTAACTAAAGTTGACATACCCTGCCAGCCTCTTCCCCCTGCTTTCCTCCTCCCTCCCCCAAACAAAACCCTCTATGAATATTTGTTCTGGTTTTGAAACCGAGTCTGTCTGACTGACTTTGTGTGCCTCTTTCATTCATTCGCTGGGTATATTATAATAAATGAATTTACTGGCAGGAATACTCCAAAGAACAGCATATTTCTAGTGAATAAAAACAATGAGAGTCCTGTAGCACCTTAAAGACTAACAAATTTCTGTGGGCATAAGCTTGGTCAGATGCATGAAGTGAATATTGCAGCATATTCATGGAGAGCAAATTTCTAATTGGTGATTGTGACAATTCAAACCAGCAGTGTGACTCCTAGAGTTCCATTGGGCCAACAGGAAACACAAAGATGGTTACCTTAAAAACAGCTCAGATTCCAAACATGAAATCACAAACAAGCTACAGTCCAAGAACTATTCCAGAAATTATCGGATGAATATTTTTGAATAAATTAGAGAAAATCACAATCTGTTGGCAGGCAATTCACAAACAGAGAGAGCATCAAAATCAGTTATATAAATGAGTTAATTGCTCAGCCTTGTTTGTGATACGGTCTGTAAGCCTGTGATCAGATGAGCCAGACAGCCTGAGTACAAAAAAGCATGTAGCTATGAATATCAATGTCTGCGAGAGAAATGTGACTTATGATGCTCAATGAGTCTGTGGAAATCACTGAGAAAACATCTTTGCGGTAGTCCCAAGTCTCAGGAGGGTATAGAGTGTGCGAATGCTAGAAACATGGAGAGACAGAGATCAATAACTAAAAGCATATCCCTTTACAGAGTGGCTGTATGGGTAGGTGTATGAGGTGAGATAACAATATTATGTTAGCATCTTCCATCCAATTATCTGAGAACATGTTACAACCTCTAATTAATTAACCTTCCAGGACCCCTGTAAGGAGGGCAGTATTAGTAACTGCATGTTTTTCAGTAGATAACACAGGTACAAAAAGTTGAAGATGCTGATTTTCTATTGATTTGAACTGGATCTATGACTGATCAGCATTTCTTTATTATCAGCCTTCAGAATCAGATGATTTCAGAGGAGTCACAACTCCCGTTGAAGTCAGTGGAAGACATGACTAGTTCACACCAGAAAAAGATTAGGTCTGGTTTACACTTACCTGGAAATTTGGCGGCAGTCGACGGGAGTTACGCAAGGTTCACAGAGTAGCTTGCATAACTCCCGTTGACTGCTGTACTTCTGTTCTGCGCAGTGTCTTCACTGCACTGCACCCACACGGTTCCCGTTGATGCAGTGCTACGCCACTGGAGGAGGTGTTTTAACTAGGTCAACTTCCTGATCGATTGAGTGAGTCTTCACTGACCACTCAATCAATCCAGAAAGATCGATCTGGTGGCAGCAACTTTGCGCCATCAGTGTAGACATACCCTGAGGCCGTAAGGGGCTTGTCTGAGGCCATTGGAGATGTCAGGCAAAACCAGGAAGAGAACCCATGTATACTGATTCCCAGTCCTGTGCCTTAAACAAAAGGCCGCCCCTCCTCCCGGAAATGCATCTCTAGTGTATCTTGTGATCAGTGTGTCCCAAAATGTAGACAAATAACAACAGTAAGGCTGGAGGTTCAATAATCATGGGTGAAACTGGCTAAAGATCAGAAAAGTGAAGAGTGAGAGTGTGTGTGTATGCTTGTGTGTGAGAGAGAGAAGACAGACGAGAGGAATGGAAAGTGGAGAGGATTAGCTCTCTGAAATGCCTTTGCCCACAGCAATTACTGTGGATTGCTATCGGGTGTCAGTTTGTTCACCAGTTTAATTAACAGAGACTCCCTCTGTCTGCCTGTCTCTCTGCAGAGGCTCAAGCAACTCACTTCCCCAGCAGAGGACTTGCCTCAGCCAAAGAAGCACTGGGCTAGCGCATCTGAACCATGGGAGAGACCCAGCCCGGAATACAGGATCTCATCCCCAGCAGCGAAGGAAGTGCTCATTACCACAGAGAAGGAAACCCGCATGTAAAGCATACAGGAAAGGATTTCTCCTTTGCATTCAGGAGTGATTCCTCCTCTCGTACTTCAGGTGGCTTTTCTTCACACCTGGGACAATGCACTCTTCATTTCTCCTCTGAATACCTTACACAGCTGCATCCTTTTCCTGCCCCAAGTTTATCTGGTAGTTAATTATACTGACTTGGGACAGCAGTTCTTTTGACACCCCTGGGACAGTTCTCCTCTTCTGCACCTGTGTGGCTTCACCAGAGGCACATTAGAGCCCAGACATGGAAAGAAGGAACAGGAGATATAAAATAAAATATAAAATAATGGAAAAAAGAAATTGTAATGGGTAGAGAGGTGCAGAAGTAAAGTCAGAAAGGCAACGGCAAAAATGAGGGGGTGTGAGTGAAAGGAACAAGTTAAATGGTTTATAAGTCTTTTGTCAGCCTTGTGCTTTTTATGTAAAGCGCACAGGTAGGTCACTGACGTACCAGGCAAAAAGCCAATCACATACTAACGAGGCTGCAGTGCTGAGTAGCTACTAGGCTTCAGTTGTCACTCAAAGGATGAGTGACAGGATACCTAACATACAGGCTGGAGGATACCTGGGTAACATGCGCTAATACAAATCAACATGGGCCAGTGCAATTCATCCTAAAGAGGGTAAGGCTAGCGGAACGCTGGCAATTCTTTTGGGGAACTCACGGAGTGCAGGCGAGATCCCAGAATACTGATTGAGAGTGAACATAGCACACAGGGGCCAAAAGGGGTTCCAGGAATTACACATGAGAAAGTTTAATTGCATTGCCTGTGGTTTGCTAGAAGACTTAATAAAGCCATCAGTGGGCCTGATTCCCTGCTACACTGCACATTGTGGAGTCATTTACACCTGGGCAAAGTGACACCACATCAGAACGGCAGCATTTTACACCACTTTGTGCTGCTGTAAATGCCTGCACAAAATACAATCAGGCCCAACACCTGAGCATCTCCAGGCAAATTGATGACAAATGGTAAGGCAATTAATAGGTAGGATGCGTTCATCAGAAAAAGGTAATACCAAAGTATCTTAATTTCTTTCTCTGACAGAATAAAGCCCAAAGGGAATGCAATGGATTGGAGGTGTTTCAACTTGAATAAGGCATTAGATACAGTTTCACATGACATTTGCCTATGGAGACTGTGAATTCAAATGTAGCAGCTATAAAATGAAATGCCAAAAACTACATCGATGTCTATCAAGGTTGCACAGTTAAAATCATAGGAAAAGCCAAAGCTAAGGGCCCTTCAGCCATATTGCCTCAGTGCCATGGCACATGTATTGGTATAGATTGTGTGACATAACAGCAGCATATTAAACTAAAGCACACACTTAACCATATCAAGAAGAAGAGCAAATCCTACAAACTGTGAGACTGGTTCTCCATTGTACTGCACTCTGTGGACATGCCTACACTCAAGTCGGGGGTGAGCCTCCCAGCACAAGGGGAAAGCCCTTGTGCAAGGGAGGCTCAAGCTGGAGCGCTAAAAAGAGTGTGGATGTTGCTGCACTGCAGCCATGCTTGGATCCTGTTTCTTTCCTGTCCAAGCTTGGGTGACTAGCCTGAGCCTCTGCCATAAGAGGCCCATGTCTCTTGAATTTTTGGGGGATGCTGGCTCCACCCTGAGGCCCCGCCCCACCCTGCCTTCTTCCTTGTGGCTCTGCCCATGCTCCACCCCCACCTTAGACACTGCTCTGCTTGCTCTTCTAGGCCTCCCCCCACTCTTGCTCTACTTCTTCCCACCCCCACTATGCTTCCTTCCCTTCCCCCCAGCCCACTTGCTTCTGTGGAGTGGGGGTGGGGAGGAGGAGGTGAAGCAGGAGCGAGAAGAGGTGGTGTGAGGGTGGGGCCTCAAGGGGCAGAGAAGGCCGAGAACGGGAGCTTCTGGCAGTGTCAGCTGTCTGGGGAGGCTTAGCTTCCCCAAGCCTCTTATATCTACCGCCCATAGCCATGCCTGCACAGCAACATCCGCACTGCTATTTTTAGTGCTCTGTCTTGAATCCCACCAGTGTGAGGTCTGTCTACTCTGGCTGCAAGGCTCACCCCCAGCTCCAGCGTAGACATACCCTGTGTAGTCATTGACACCTCTTCTGAGTGGGCGTAAAACACTAACACTGATGAATACGAGTGGAAAATCCATGCCTCTTGTGCCCACAGCGGTAGCATTTATATTGCTTTTGGGCCCTTGTCTTGTGCTCTTGTGAATTTAACTGTGCAGCCTTATTGCTGCATGAACATAAGTTTTTTGTATTTACTTTCCTTTTCTTCAAAAAAGCAAGAAAGACAAATTTCTGGTGTAATTAACATTTAAATGACCCCCAATAAAGTGTCAACATTCACACTGGTTGGAAACTGGAAATTTATTTGGAGACAATTTTTGGCAAGTCTGAGTGGCTAGCAGATCAGCCTCACATCTGGGTCATCATGACGGCTGTACTTTTGCAATGTAAAGTTTTGGGTTTTTTTTAAAAAAGGGACTTTAGAATGTGCAGAATGCAGCAAAAGTTGAGGAAAGGCCTTAATATTATGAGCTCAACAAGTTGTTTCCTGTGTTGATTATTTTCTCCTTCCCTTATTTTTATACTGATTTGGCTTTTACTAGGAGAGTTGTCGTACATGCGTCAATAAGACAAACGTCGCCTCAGACAATGTTCCTCGTACAGACCATCCTAGCAACAGCCAGCGCAACAATTGCAGCCAGCCTAGACAACTGTGCAAATGTGTAATGTCAGAGGCAGCAGAGCTCTATCAGACTGCTAAAATTTGAGCATAGGCCCACTGAGCATGCTTAGACGTGGACTTTTCAATTGCTTGTGACTGTTCTACTGTTATTTCCATTACTACCACCCACAGCACTCCACCCCCAGAGATACGCAAAAGTGCTAGTTCTAAAAGAAGCCAGTTTTTCTTTTTTAATTCCAAGTTTTAGGATTCAGCTGTTTTTGTCGCATCTTTGCTCGAAAGAGCATGGTACTGTTTTAGAGAGGGAAGCTTGTATTTTAATCTCTCTCCAATAATTCAAGTGGCAGAAGGGAAAGGTTGGTCTTGTAGTTAAGGCACTGGGGTGACAATGGCTATTGGTGTTCACTTCCAGGCTGTGACACAGGTTCTTTTTGTGTCCATGGGCAAGTCATTTAAAATCTCTGCTTCATTTTGTAAAATATTAGGGATACTAATACTTACAGCTTCCCCAGGGTGTTCTGGGGATAAATTAATTTATGCTTATGAGGTGCTCTGATGCTAGGGTAAGTGTAAACACTTGATGACTGACAATCTTTTCATGGAAACCAAGGGCCAGATTCTGATCTGAGTCTTGTTGACATAACTGTGGGGTTGTATTAAAAGAAATATCACCCATGGGGAAATGATTCTCCTCTGCTCACCAGGTGGGTCTTGGTGCACCATCTTCACAATGGGACAGCTCTGTTTTAAAAAGTCAGAGAGTGACATCCAGGCCCCATTGAAATCAATGGCCAAACTCCCATTGACTTCAGCAGGGTCAGGATTTCCCCCAGAAATTTTTGAATGAGTTTGAAGGAGATCAATAGAATGCTAGAAAGTTTGGAAGGGCAGACACATGGGGGAAAATTAAGAGAGGAGTCTGGGGAAAGACTGAGAAGGGACTCTATAAATATTGTATCTTTTGCTTTTTACAGAATGAAACAATATGAAGAAACCACATGGGCATAGTTGGGTCCCAGGAACTGTGTTTACTATATATACACAAATATGTCAGGTCTAGCTAAGGACACACTTGTGCGCTGACTGGTTTCAGGTAGCTTCCTTGACGCAGAACTCAGTGAATACCACTGGAGGGCTCACAAACTATTTAAAGGGTGTTCGATCATCATCACTTGTTAGCTAGCTTGAGTTAACACCCCTTTCTTCCTAGTGTAAAGATGGAGCCTGTGAGTCCAAGGACCCACCTAGCAGGGCATTCTGCAGCAAAAACCAAAGCTCCATTGGGAGAGGTGGGCACTGAGCTGTACATTGGACACATCCTCTGCTGGTTAATGTAGGGCATTCTGGGCCCATCAGCATGAATCCCTGTGCTCTACTGTCAGAGGGGAGCATGGGGGGAGAGGAACCCAGTGACAAAGCAGACTCCTTGGTGGGGATTCCCCCACTCAAGGAGGCTGACTACTCCTCATTTCCATCGAGTTACTCCAGAAGTGCTGGGGAAAGGGCCCTAATCTCAGGGGTGGGGGGCTTGTTAGCAATAAATCCCTCCTTAAAAGCTGGTTACAGCACTTGTAAGCTCCCCGTGTACAGTATCGTCACTCGTTTTTCATGGTTTGTGTCTCGTTTATAAGACTTTGTACTGAACAATACTCTTAAAAATAAAGATGTTTCATAATACAGAGTGAGATTGTTCTTTTCTGCACAAATAGGGAGGTGAGTGGGAGGGTTTACTCTCTAGCAAATGGAGCTCCCAGTCAGTGACCCAGCTGGATGCCCTGCTTGGTAGAACTTGATGGAGATGTGTGGGGAGCTGAGTTCAGTCCCTAGCTGTTCAGGTACTAGGAAGTAGCCAGGAGGCCTGGGCTCAATCTCTGTAGTTGCTGAAACCCCTGAGGGACAATCTGAGGGGTTAAGATCAGTCTCTGGTTGGTGAAATGCCTGATTGGTTGAGTTCTAAGTTTGGTTTTTATTAGTCACTCTGCACTGTCCATAGGACACAACCTATAGAGGAGACTTCTCTCCTCAGTACAGAGCACTGAGATGTCCTACACCTATGAAGAAACCTGCAGGTCATAGTCCTGGGCACTGGAAGGAGGTGTGACCTTTTTCTATCTCCTGTTATTGGTTTCCTACTGAATTTTGCTGTCATTTTGTGTTTCATTTGCCATAGCACCAGTTGTCAAGGAGCAGAATTTACCTAGGGAAGGAGGTAGCAGAACCGATTCTCGCAACACTTCTTTAAAAAACATAAACCAATATATCCTAAATCCTCAGTTGCTCCTTTTCCTGCAAAGGAGGACATTTATTTTTGGAGTTGTCTGTTCTGGTTTGTCAAGCCTCAGCGTGGAGAGTCATGCAGAAAGGAAAGGAATTCCCACAGAGGAAAGGATGCAGTTTCCATGTGTAGCCAGCCAGAAGCTGCCCAGTGTTACTTCCCTCGTGATATACTGTAAGTGCGCTGTGAAATGTAGTCACTCTACTTCCCACCCCAACAGGTTTTCAGAACAACAGCAGTTTCCACTATCAGGCTGGATGTGATGGGGGTATCACCCCACACTAGGATAGCAAGGGTTAAGAATTCATTGCAGGCTGAAGATGCCACACCCGCCCTTTTGCTAGACATGCTCAGCCAGGAAAGGGGGTATAAAAGCCAGTCACCCAGCTCAGTTGGGGTGGATGGCTGACCAGGGAGGAAGTACTCTACTGGCTCTCTCCAGGTGATGACTGTTGATGCCAGGGGCAGAGGCAGATGCCAATGCCACCAAGCCCCAACTAGAGCTCAGGCTGCCAGGCAAGCCCCAAAGAGGGACTGAGCCCTTGAGGGCCACACGAACGAGGGACCCCACAGACTGCGGAGGATCATGGAATGCCACCAGCAATGCCAGGATAGGAGGTAGCCCAGGGGACCTGAGGCAGTGTAAGAGGGGGAGAAATAGAATCACCATCAGCATGTTTTGGGTGGAGCCCCACTGACGAGATGACCAACAGCCCTGACACCGACAGGGTCCTGGGCTGGGGCTCAAAGCAAGGCAGGCCTGAGCCTCCCGGCCCTGGGTGCTGCAACCCCACAGGTGGTGCCCCACTACCCCAACGGGCTGTCAGGCTGCGCTGCCCCGATACAGGGAGCTGTGCTATTGACTTTGGCCATTAGGCCACGCTTTCCCGATGAGGGCGTCTGGTAATTGACTCTGGCAATTAGGCTGTTTTGCCCCGATGCAGGGGGCTGCTCCAATGACTCCGGTCGTTACGCCAGGCTGCTCTGATGAAGGTGTCAAGTTATTGACTCTGGCCATTAGGCCTCGCAGCCCCAGTGAAGGGGTTGTGTTACTGACTCGGCCCATTCAGCCATGCTGCCCCAGCAAGGAGGCCATGTTATTGACTCTGGCCATTGGGCCATGTTGCCCTGGCAAAGGGATCACGTCCCTGATGCTGCCCATTCGGCCATGCTGCCCCACCAGGGGGGCCGCGTCACTGATTCCAGCTGTTAGGCATGCTGCCCTGAGGAGGCGGTCACCCTACACACTCTAACCATTAGGCCATGCTGCCCAGCGTGGAGGCTGTGTTGCTGACTCTGGCTGTTTGGCTATGTGACTCTGATTACAGGGCCTCCTTGCCAACTTGTACCACCCTGCTGCCGATCCGGAAGAGGACTTGATGGAGTAGGCAAAGACCCATGGCCTTTTCCCTTCTTCCCCCATGTACGTGACCCGATGCCCACGCCAGGGCATAGCAGCCCCGTGACACTGGGCTACATCCAATGCGGGGGGGGGGCAGGCTACCAACTTTTAAGAAGGTAGGAATTGCCAGCTGGATCGGAACAATGGTCCATCTACGCCAGTAGCAAGTCGCAGACAGTGGCCAGCAGAAGATGCTACAGAGACGGTGTATTACAGTATGTGAGATCGCAGTGTGCCACAACTCTGACTAAACCCAGTGTCACTGGCTACGGAGCAGATTGTTGGGTCATAATCGCAATCTCACTTTTGGTTAGTAGCAGACACAAGGTTTTAGCTCTCACAATGAAAGGTCCAAAAATTCAAACTCAGTTATGCTTTCTTGAAGGTGCTAGTTACCCTCTGACTGGTCTCTTCTGAGGCTACCTCTCCTTTCTGTGTCCTAGCTCTGGTCTATGCTACAAAGTTAGGTGAGTCGATGCCAGTTGCCTTGCGGTGATCTATCTGTATTTATGTCTATGCTTAAATTTGTTTCTGGTCGATGTACCTGCCCCACGATGGTGATGCAATGAAACCACTTCCCATAACAGCATGGAGCCCTGGCTGACCTGCGGAGGTCAATGCAGTGCTTGTGTAGACATTGTCTGACCTGTGTCAACCCTAACAGTCCTCCAGCAACTTCCCACAATGCCCCACTGTGACAGTGACTGTCCTGGTCACAGTTTTAAACTCCACTGCCCCTCAGCCCTTTAAAGTCCTCTGTGTTTTTGAAATGCTTTTTTCCTGATTGCCCACCTCAGTGAACAAACTAGCAGATCATCCTGGTTCTATGCAATGGCTCAGGCAACCACATTGGCTCCACCCACTAGACATGATCCTCCCTGGAGTAGATAAGAGATATTGGCTCTCCTGGGCCTGTAGGGAGAAGAAGCTGTGCAAGCACAGCTATGGACCAGCCACAGAACCATGGATATCTACAAGCCGACTGCACAGGGGATGAAAGGGCATGACAGGGATCAGCAATGGTGCCATGTGAAAACAAAGGAACTTCGTCAGGAATACCAAAAGGCCAAGGAGGCTAACAATAGATCTGGTTGTGCCCTGCAGATCTGCTGTTTTTTTCATGAACTGAATGCCATAATTGACAGAGCCCTCACCGGAACTCATAGGCCATTGTGGATACCTCGGAAGAGCCCAAGGTAGAGACCCAGGCTGTGAAAAGTGAGGAGGAGTGAAGTGATGTAGTGGGGATCTCCAGTCTGTGCGCCAGGACCTGTGCAAGACTCCATCATAGTCTAGACAATCCTGCCAGAGAAACATGAATGAGTCTGATGGGGAAGAGAATTTGGGTAAGTCTGTACATGCATTTTCCCTTACAATCTTTAAACTTAAGGATGGTGCTGGGCCCATCCACAAGTTAATAAGACACAAATATTGGAGACACAAAGTAGGTGAGGTAATAGCTTTTATTGGACCACTTGCTGCTGATGGAAAGCACAAGCATTTAAACTACCAAGAGGTGCTCTTCAGATCTGGGGAAGGAAATTAAGAGTGCCTGAGCTGATGAATACAAGCTGGACCAGATTGTTAAGCAAAAGGGGTAATGCACATTGTAGGAGGCCACTTAAAAAGAAGTAGGCAATTGAAGGTTAGATTGTTATGCATAAGGAGTTTGAAGTGGGCAATTAAGGGTTAGCAGGCAGCGGGGCGTGTTATAAATTGTTGTAATGAGCCATAAAACTGGTGTCCCTGTTGAGTTCATGGTTTTAAGGGTCTAGTAAAGTTATGAATTTAATTCTAAGGCTAGCCTTTTGAAGGTGCTGTGAAGGTTTCCCTTGAGGAAGCAAAGAGTACTTGTAAACAAGCACACAGTACTTGTAAATGTCCAGCAAACACCATATAATTCATAGGTTCAGTAAAATACCCAACCAGATTGATAAAAGTACAGCAAACACCACACAGTTCCTAACAGCACCCTTAGCTCCAGGCCCAGAGAACACTCCAAGAGAGCGCGCTATTGCGACTGACCATTAAAGTGTTCTTTCAAAGCCTCCCTCAGCTGCATAATTCCATGTGAGGCTCTTGTAATGGCCCTGTCTGCTGGCTGTTCAAAGTCAGCAGACAGCCGTGCCAGCTTCCCACTGGCAGCA
Organism: Mesoclemmys tuberculata; assembly: GCA_007922155.1. Lineage (NCBI taxonomy): Eukaryota > Metazoa > Chordata > Testudines > Chelidae > Mesoclemmys > Mesoclemmys tuberculata. The sequence goes on along the minus strand of ML675616.1, from coordinate 97,294,591 downwards.
GCTTTTTCCCCTTTTCCTTACAGCTATTATGTAGGACACAACAGGCAGCTATAACCATGGGGCTATTTTTCTCACAGATCCAATCTAGTAACTAAACACTGCCAGTGTCCCTTCAATCTACTGAAAGCACAACCAGCTGTTCTGCACCTGTTGAGCTCGTAGTTGAATCTTCCCTCAGTGCTGTTGAGGGGCCCAAAGTCTGACTTCATGAGGCAGGGAGCAAGGGGTCGGTTGGTTCCCCCAGAATCACTATTGGCATGTCAATATTGCTGTTGGGAAGCTGCCGGTTAGTAAAGAATATTCCTGCCAGCAGCTTTCTGAATAGCCTTGTGGTGTTAATGATGTGAGCATCAAGCACCTTCCCTGACCAGCTCACGTGGATATTGAAGCGTCTCCCCCGTGAGTCACCAACACTTGCATAACCATAGAAAAACAGCCATTTTTGATGTGGCTTTTTTGACTCTGTGGCAAGGTGGGATAGTGCCATCTACATGCTTGCATGCCAACGGCCCCCCACTGTGGAGTTTCAAACTCGAGAATGATTTCCCATCAACCATTGCAGATGTGACACTGAGCCCAGAAGAGTTAAGCCACTAATGGGCTGCATGATCCAAACCCAACCTTTAGAAACATATCAAAAGAAGATACAAATGGTAATTAGAGCCGTAACTTGTAAATAGCTAGCAAAGCCATGTTGTATAGATTAGAGCGTTGAAGTTTAGCCTTGTATTGTTAAGAGATTAGATGTAAATAATGGCCATGCATGTATGCATTTACCAATAATCTTGTTAGTGGTTCTTGATGTAAGTAAATCATTCCTGTCCGTCACTATATTCTGTTAGTTCAGAAATCAAGAGTTGATATTAACATTTAGATGAAACTTGAATGTAGTAATATCGCTGTCTTCTTTTTTTATTTTTCTTTGAACTATCTGTAAATGGGTAAATGCCTTAAGCTAGCGCAGCTAGTTACTGGTGTGCATAGAAACCAGAAGGTGTTATTTCAAAGCCACTAGTAATTACCTATTGTCCACTGAAGGAAATACCTGCTGTCAAGAGATTATCGAAAATGGGCCAGAGGCCTATAACAGGATACTAAGGCCCTGATTCTGTTATCTTACATCTGCTTAAGCCTTGACAGGGGAGGTCTGAGTCACAAGACTAAGATCCCAGCTCCAGTCTGGTTTACTCTGCTGTTTTGCATGGAAGAAATTATACAGACTCTGCACATGAACTGCCGATTGGATTATAACCTATGAATTTAACCTGAAAGGAGCTTTTGCAACTCAACATCTCTACTGTGAAATTGACCTATGAACTTTATTCTTCGCTGTATGTACAGTAGAACCTCAGAATTTTTAACACCTCGGGAGGGGAGGGTTTTAACCCTGAAACGTTCGTAACTCTGAACAAAACATTATGGTGGTTCTTTCAAAAGGTTACAACTGAACATTAACTTAATACAGCTTTGTATTGCTGCGTAGAAGAAAAATGCTCCTTTTAACCATCTTAATTTAAATGAAATGAGCACAGAAACAGTTTCCTTACCTTGTCAAATCTTTTTTAACTGTACCCTTTATTTTTCACTGTATTGTACAGTATTATGTAAAGTGTTTCCTTTTTATCAGCTTTAAATTTGCTGTTGAATATCCCCTTGTTCCTGTTAATGAGAGGTTAAGCAGGAGTGCCCGGTTTACGTTCTCTATAGCTTCAGTGTTTGGCTATGTCTATGCTACAGAACCTTTGCTGGCATGGCCCCCTTGTGCATATGTAGTTTAAACTGACAGAAGGAGGAGTTCTGCCAGTGTAGGAATGACATCTTCTCTGAATGGCCTTAGCTGTGCTGACAGAACTACTCTTCTATCAGCAAAGCGGTGTCTACACTGGGGGTTTTACTGGGGAGAGTGTTTTTTCTACACACCTCACCAGAGCTATGCCAGTATAAATTCCAAGTGTTGACCAGGCCTATTTATTTGCCATCATATCCCTTCATGTTTGTCTTTCGTCTACACTGAAAAGTTACATCAGCAAAGCTCCGCCCCTCAGGTTTTGAAAGATCCACCCTCCTGAGCAGTGTAGTTAAGTAGACCTATCTCCGGGTGTAGACAGCATTAGGTCCATGGAAGAATACTTCTGTCGACCTAGCTACTGCCTCTCAGGAAGATGGATTAGTTACAGCAACAGAACAACCCCTCTCCTTGCTGTAGTAAGTGGCCAAGCTGAAGTGCTACAGCAGTGTTGCAGTCATGTTTTAAGTGTAGTTTTAGTAGACAAGCGTAGCCTGAGTAGTGTTTTCAGTCTCTCTCTGTGTGTTTTTTATGCACTTTTGTTGCCCCTGTCCTAACGGTCCCTGTATTATCATCTTCCAAGTTCTTTGGTCTCCCTTAAACCAGTGAACATATGCCACATGCACTACCTCTTGGGGACAATGAATAGAATGTATTCTGCAAAGAACTTGCAACTAGTGTTTTGGAGGTGGGGCTATTTGCACCTGTGTAGGATCAGAAGTCAAGGATGCTAAATGCTCAATATAAATCCCACCCTTAATTACCAATAAGAATGATTGACATTCATTTGTAAGTCACCTTTCACAGAGAGAGCCTCAAAGTGCTCGACTAACCTTATGCTGGGGCTACTTAAGCCACCGCTCAGGTGGGACACAGCCGCTGTTCAATACCATAGAGCCCCATGGCACTTGGGTTTAGATAATGAAGGGAGGCGCATTGTTTCCAGCTGATCTTGCAAGACGAATCCTGGGAGAAGGAATCTCATTTCCTAACTGGAATCAGGCCAGGACACTGGGGCTTAATACCCACACTCCTGAAAAAAGCTTTCTAGTCTGCTCTCTCGTTCAAAAGACAGTGCTTCAGACACGGCTGGGCAATGGTGCTACTATTGTCTCTGAGGGACCAGCACCTCCTACTGAGTCACCAGCACCACTTCCTCGTGGAGCGCTCTAGAGACTCACACCGGCTCGGCTTGCAAGGTGTGATCCAACCACAGCCCGAAGTGACACAGCTGCTAGTCGAGTGAAGCCACAGCTGAGCGGTAGAGGATTGTCCTTCCTCATAAACATAACATCCAAGAGGACTGGGTTTGTTCCAAGGAGCCGTGATGTCCATAGATGTGAGGGTAAGGGGGGGGTGATTCTTGTTTTGTTTTTATAAGGGGCTCTGAAATCCTCGTGTGCATTCAGAAGGTGGTTTGGAACAGCATGCACATTGGTATTTGTATTTCTGCAGCACGTGGTGGTGGGACGTGTATGTGGGATTCCTTTCCCTTTTTGCTGACTCATTCAGCTGTTGCTTGTCACTGAGAAGAGACAGAGGGGTGCTGATGGCAGGGTGAAATGACTGAACTCAGATCTACCCACAGAAAAACAGAGATGCCCGAGAATATCCTCTGATTTCTCAGCCAGCCCTATTCTTCCCCCTCCAGATTTCTCTGAGAGAGAGAAAGAGAGAATCAACATCACATCAATGAAATTTAAAAAAATAAACCAGAAAAATAATACCTCTGTTTTGGGATGGATCCCGATCATGGAAGAGACTCGAGAGCTGTTCCCGTGTTGGGAATTTGCTGGAAGCAAGTCTAATTTACACTGTGACTGCCCCCGTGTGCAACATTGTGCATCTAAAGTGCTTTTAAAAATTCCATTAGGTGCCTATGAGTGTCTGCAATGCTTAAATGCCTTTAGAAATCAGGCACAAAGTCTTCAGGGGTGTGGGTCAGGGCATCTGGCTGCAACTTCCCTTTCAATTGGGAGGCAGGGGCATAGAAGTCCAGAGCAGGCCAAAAAAAGTGGCTAATGCTGGCCAGGAAGGAGTGTGGCTAAGTGATGGACTCATTCAGCACAGCACCTCAGCACCCTCCCCACTAGTGGGGCTTCTAGTCACCAATTTTTAAGACCAGGAGGGACCATTGTGATGGGATTGAGGCTGATCTCCTGGACAACACAGGCCCTAGGACTTCCCTGAATTAATTCCTGCTTCAAGTACAATACCTGTGCTTGAACGAGAGCACGTCCTTTGGAAACACATCCAAACTGGCTTTAAAAATTGCCAGTGATGAAGAATCCACCATGACCCTGGGTAAGTTATTCCGATGGTTAATTGCCCTCACTGTTAAAAATTTGCACATTAATTCTAGTCTGCATTCATCTGGCTTCAGCTTCTAGCCATGGATGCTGAGCTGTAAACAATGTGCATTGTTTGTAAGACCATGTGGACACTAGTCGGCACAGCTGTACTGATGCAACTGCACCATGTAAACTCACTCCTGTAGCTGCTATATGCCGACAGGAGAGAGCTTTCCCGTCAGCATAATGAAACCACCTCCACGAGCAGCGGCAGCTATGTTGGCGGGAAATGCTCTCCTACTGACATAGCATTGTCCACACCGGCACTTTTGTCGGTATAATTTGTGTCACTCAGGGAGTGGTTTTTTCCACACCCATGAGCGACAAAAGTTATATCAACAAAAGTGGTAGTGTAGACATAGCCCTGACAGAATTGTCTGTTGCTTTTCCCCAGGTACATTTTTTTGCCTCTCTCTTAAATTATGTTTATCCACCTCTGTGGTAAGTTTTTGCATTCTCTGGTGTGTGTGTATGAGTCAGATAGCCTGGGAGAGAATTATGCCCTTGTATTTTCAACGTTTTAATTGCACCAATCTGATGTACATGTAGTGACAGAATCCTGTTGACTAAATACATCACTGCTGGGTGTCTAGTATGTAAGACTGGCTCACAGTTATAAATAGAGGTGGCTTATAACCTTGGCAAACCTTTCTGAAGTCTCCCTCCCTGGCTGGAGGAGAGAAAGAGAGTGTGCGTGTGCTGCATTTACCCTGGGCAGAAGTGTCAGCAGCACTTTCAGGTCATCCTGGCAAGAGTCCTGCCACTGGGCTGACGTACGACCTATTGAACGACTGTAAAGCAATTTCAGACTGTCCGATTCTATTGATGGCTGCAACTTCCCCACCGGGGATGAAACCCTATTATTGAAACCAAGAACTCTTTTCCTGCCAGCACATCACATGAGCAAACAGTAACAGGACACTGGGCAGGACACATTCTCTCTCTCTCTCACACACACATCTTATTTTTCCCTTTCTCATGCACAGACACAAACAGATTATCAATCTAATCTATCCATCCATCCCACCACTGCAGTGTCCAAGCACTAAACTGGTAAATTACACCTGCATGACACTCTCCAACTTAGATTCCAAAGCAGATCCAGGCCTTTGCTTTTCCCAGATATTGGGATAGCTCTGGTTTTCTTCTTTTCTCACTTGCTCATTCACAGCTTGTGCTGAGGGCCGTCTCCAGAAGGCCACACCCATAAGAAACCTGTAGCTGAAGACACAAACATCTCCAAGGGAATATGATGTTGCTATTATTATTAATAGTCGTAGCAGCATCACTTTCAAGGATATACTTTCTCTGGGGAACTACATTTTTTACCATAGCCACAGTGTAAAAATAGCCAGAAAAGTGTTCTAGTGGGAGAGTGCCCACCCAATGACAAAACGGAGGGTTCAAAAAATTAAAAATAAAAGCCGTGCCCCACTATTTTTCTTCCTTTACAACAAATGCCTTGTATCTTCCTTGTCGCTCTTCCCCCAGAAGGAGGCAGTGTGGCTTATCTGTAACTGACAGGCATCACTGTTTCTGACGTGTTACATTTTTTCTCTCTCTTCTGCTGTGTCTCTGTCTCTTCTTTTTGCTTCAGATTCTTAGATCACTGTCATCACCATGGCATCTGAGATGGGTGCTGGTTGTTATTGTTGTTTACTATTATTTTATTTCATTATTCCTCCTGTAATATCTCTAATCTCTCCACTTTGCATCTCCATTGTCCTCCTCATGTTTCCTCCCCAAATCTGCTATTCATTTTTTCCCCTCCACTCACCTCTCCCATCCTCTTTTCCACATCCAAGTCCTCACGAGGTTAGAATCCAACAGCCAGTTCGCGTGTCTCGCACTCAGGCCTTCTCTACTCTAGGAGGGTTTTGCCGGTATGGTAAACTATGCCAACATAACTGTGCTTATACCAGTATAACAGCATGTTCACTAGGGCTCTTACCAGAATAGCTACATTGGTTAAAAAAAATCACACTCCATACTGACATAGCAGTGATGCTAAAACTTTTAAGTGTGAACTAGGCATAAGGATTTATCTAACCAGAGTTACACTGGTTTAACGTAAGATGTAATTTTAAAGCACTATAGTTAAACTGCTGCAGGAGGGTGTGTGGTCACTCTTATTTTGGTTTAAACCCAGGCTAATTTCAGTTTAATTTAGCAAAAACAATGAGAGTCCTGTAGCACCTTAAAGACTAACAAATTTCTGCGAGCATAAGCTTTTGTGGGCTGCAACCCACTTTGTCAGATGCGGCCCACGAAAGCCCAGGGTTGCAGCCCACAAAAGCTTATGCCCACAGAAATTTGTTAGTCTTTAAGGTGCTACAGAACTCTTATTGTTTTTGCTGTGTACAGACTAACACGGCTACCCCTCTGGAGTTTAATTTAGGTTGATCAAGATCAGGTTTAAGATAAACGTGAGTTTAGGACTGGTTTACGCATAGTTTTTGCATGGATTAAAAGTGATACAGTTCAGTTGGCACACATTCTTTGGTATCCCACTGAAGGTATCGCAACTTCCATTGTACTAAAACATTACAAACATCATAGTTTGCAGTGGGATTCTGCGTATTTCTAAGGATATCTTTATTGAACAAAAACCTTTCACACCAGGGTGTTTTCAGAGGGAGACTTCTTTTTAAAAGGTTAGTTAAAATTAATATTGATATACAGATGTTCATATCTTTAAATAATTTACCATGACAGCAAGCCACTCTGATAGGACCTCTTTATATTGATTTAACTGCACCCAGGCTAGGAATTGTACTGCTTTACTTATATTGTTATATATCAGTGCACAGATTGAGTGTAGCTCAGCTCTGAAACATTTTTAAACCAGAAGACGAGTGTCTACACCAGGAGGTTGTACCAGGTTAACTAATCTGGTTTAACTACATTGGTTCTAGTTTGTGAGTAATGTAACCCACCAGTGTGTGCGTGTCACAGGTCCCCCTCTGTGCCCAGTCCACAGAGGAGGTGAGTCTCTTAGAGCCTCTACTAGGGGATCATGGCTCTTTAGCTCAACCTGTAGCAGTTTGTGCTTTTACCTCTGAAGGCAACTGATTCAATCCCCAGTGATTCAGCCAAGATAGCAGCCACCACAGTAGCACAATTAGTGATACCCAGTACTCCACTCTCCCAGGTCATGCATAGCTGTGACAGGCACTAGAGACAGATGCAGGGGGAGAAAATATACAGGAGGTAGACAGAAAACACAGCCTACACTGAACATGTGCAGGCACACTGTGCTCTAGGTCATAGGATGCTCAAGTGCACTATTCTCCACGACGATGCTAAAACCTCACAGTATCCGAAGCACACATGCTCTTGCCGCTGCTGCATTAATGAACAGCTTCCCTGGCAGAAGCTGAACACTCACCCTCGGGTGGCCTGTAGCTGCCAGCGCTTACTTAGGATTAACCAAGTGACAGTCACAAAGCTTTTTGGCCGCTCACGAAGGGCAGGCACTAATAATAAAATCTCACACTTTGCTGCCGACGGTTATTTGGCTTCACAGCTTTTGAAATGCAGCAGGGGCCTTCCTTGATCAGCAGGAAACCAAAGCATCTGACGATGCCCTGATGGTGAACTGGGCAAGTAGCATCTCAGTCACTAACAACATCCCACCAATAGGTTGGGACACCCTTGTTTTAGTGTCATCTTCATCGGCAGCTCTGCCAGGTTACGTGCCCATTAGCAAAAGGCAACAGGCTGTCCCGCTGAGGTCAAGGTTTTCCTCCACCCGCAACATTAGTAAAATCCATAGGCTGCAAGTTGTTGCTTTTACAGCATGTATCACACACTAGTGTCTGTTTTTCTCATTCAGAGTTTCCCACCCATGTTGTCAACGGGAAAGAGTAAGGGGAGAAAAACTCACATCGTATCCAGAAGTATCATGCCAAAAGATGGGGGGACTTTCATTCAAAGAAAAGAAAGACAGGGTTTTGCAAAGAAGGGGGAAAGGGTCATTCTGTCTTTTTTTGATACATAGAGAAGGTCAGTGATTTTTTTTAAGTGTTTTGCTTTTCTTCCCTCCCCCCATCTAGAAATATCAGGAATATCAAGTCTAGTTTTCTTCAGTTCTGCTGGAGGCGTCTTAGAGGTCTCAGGTGTGGATTGCAAATGTTCTCAGTGTTTACCTGAAGGGGAAAGCTATTGAATCTTTAGCAAAGATGTCTCTTCTCCCAAGTGCTTCTCAGGCGCATGAGTCAAATTGGTGTTAACCACTCCAAACCACAGAGTTTTAAACAGTTTGTCTTTCTTTTGGCTGATGAAGTTTCACTTGCACAGTGTGTCTGATGTAATTAACTTACTGGTTCTCCTGTCATCCCTAGAGTCCTTCAGGATAAACAGTGTAGCCAAGCCTTGAATTTCTGATGTAAAAAACTAGCAGGGAAAGAACTTGAATTGAGTAAAAACCTTTCAGACTCTCTATACATCACAAAGGAGCAATCAAAGGGCACCAGCCCTATCTTTTTTTTCTTTTTTCTTTAACCTTGATCCAGGTTGGAAACTCCTCTCACCGGAATGTTCTTTTTCTCTGTTTCTCTTTTGTTATTGGTCTGTCTTTTCTTTCCACGTCTCTCGCTTTGCTCTGCTCGGTTTGTGCTGTTGGCAGTGGCGTGAAGGTGATTAAGAACTCCCACTCTTTTGACACAGATAAGTTCCAAAGGCAATTGTTCCCCAGGGCTCAGAGGAGCTGCACGAGCAAATAGCATAAATTGTGTACTGAGAGTAGTGGGTGAGTGAGGATAAAATTGCTGGCTGCTGATCTTGCTTGACAGGCTTCGTTTGGAAGCTCTGGGTGGGGCTTTGGAGTGTGGCTGGGAGTTTGTGAGTGACTGCAAGGCAGAACTTGCCCATGAGCTGTATTATCCCTGAGGTCAAGTACATAGTTGAAGATGATAAGAGCTGTCTTGTGGTAGAGCTAGGAAGGAACCCAGTCTCTGATAGGCTCTGAAAAGAGAAGACTTGTTCAAATACACCAGATAAGATGCAAGCACTTTCATGACAAATATACAGAAAAAAAGATAGGACCAACACAGAACAGTAATTTAACTAAAAAAAGGGAAAGCTTTTTAAATGTTATGACAATATTCTCTCAGCAGGAACTATTTCCATTCTCCAGGTAAGTTAATCATACATTTCAATAAAATAAAGGGTGGTGGGTTGGGAGAGAAGTTAGTTGTGTATTTTCCTTAAAAATAAATTCAAAACTCTAATTAATACCAGTGAAACACTACAACTCAAATTTACAAAGACGGTAACAGGGTCCAGTGGAGATGAGGAGCCTGACAGTAGTTAACTGTGTGACTTTGGGAAAGACTGTCTCTCTGCCTAAATGTTCCCATCTATGAAAGGGTGTTCGTGATACTTGCCACCTTTGTGAAGTGCTTTAAGATCTATGGACAAAATAAGCAGTAACGTTCATAGAACTGAGACCCAGAGACTCAGATCTCTGTCAACAGCCGAGGACTGCAGAGCACAAGAGAGCAGATGCAAGGGGGCATAAATATCTGAGGCCTGGTTAACATCTAAAACTTACGTTGCCCTAGCTGCATGAAAAATCCATCCCCCTGACAGATGTACTTAAAGTGATCTAGCTACCGCCTCTCGAGGGGTGGACTAACTACAGCAATGGTTCCCAACTTTTTTGGCTGGAGGGCCACAGATATCATATTTACAACCACGAAGGGCCACCAGTCTCCGCCAGAACCCACCCTCCCCGCCCATTGTAGCCAGATGGAAGGAGTTCAGTGAGGAAACCACACTCATCCTGTAGCCCTGTGTGACCACCTGGGTCCCTAGGCAGTGGCTCCCTTCTGCAGCCAGGGGGATGGGAGATCAGTGCTCCTCTCCTTCTGGCTCCAGCAGAGACTCCAGCACCTAGCGACCCAGGTGGAGCGCTTTGCTGTGTGGCAAATACTTCTCTTTAAAACCTGAATACGTGCTTAAAAATCTGCAAATCACTGATTCCTAAGAGCAGCATTAGTGTAAATAGGTGCACTCCACTTATGCAGTAGGTCCAGAATATCTCCCTGCTACAGCCAGGGAGAGAGGCACATTGATCTCCCATTCCCTTGGCTGCAGCAAGGAGCCTGCGCCACTCTCACAGACCCACAGCAACGTGCTCCACCTGGATCCTTAGACAGCGAATCCCTATACAGCCAGCAGGAGGGGAGCTGTGGGCCACTTTGAAAGCCTGCGCGGGCCACAGGTTCGGAACCATTGAACTACAGCTATGGGAAAACTCCTTCCGTTGCTGTAGCAAGTGTGTATGCTACAGCATCTGGGCTGCTGTAGTGCTTGTAGTGTAGGCATACCCTGATAGCGCTGAGACTTCTCTAATTTATGTTTATGGCCGGGCAGGCTCCTAGAACAGGAGAGGCACAAAGGTGGCATAAACCTGCCCAGGGCCTCCATCTCAGTTCTTATGCTGAACAGAGCTTGGGATGAGCTGATAATCAAGCCCAGCTAGTCTAGTCATGGTGAGAAATGTAGCCAGGCTGGCTCTGCGGTAAGCTGAAAACTAAAGCCCTGCCAATCTGCAGATACCCGCTTTATATCAGCAGACAATGTTTGCAGATCGTGGCTCGGATGCACATACAAATTTTGTATTTGCGCAGGGCTGTACAGCAGAGCTTCTCAAACTTAGTTGATCGCGCCCCCCCTTTGTGTCTGGAGTAGTTTACACCCCCTCCCCAGCCACACAATTACATAAACCGATAAAGAAAAACCAACACGCAACTCTCACTAAATATGAAAAGCAGCAAGGCATTGATTGAAACAGAGCCCACAATCCATTGTAATAAGAGCAAAAGCAAAACTGCCCTGGTGATCGATGCTTGCAATTAAATGTGCACATGGCGTTGTAGCAAACGGATTAACGTACAGATGGCAACGACTTTGTATAATGCTATGCAAGCTTACCAGAAATTCGTCCGAATGCACAGCGCCATCTTGAGTCCAATGCACAGCGCCTGCTGAGGACCCGATCTGTCTGGAGGAAGCAGCTTGACCAGTTATTCATGGCGGTGGGTGAAATGTGCACAGTAAGTTTTTTTGCCCTAAAGCTTCTTATGCCCCCTTCAGAATACACTCCGTGCCCCCCCCTCCACCCCGTCCCAGGGGAGGCCTGCCTCCCAGTCTGAGAACCTCTGCTCTACTGAAAATCTTAGGAAATCTTTTGTCTTGGGCATTTGCTGCCAGGTGTGTACTGCTTAGTGCCAGAGCCTCTGAAGTTTGTGGATGTCTTGTCTAGGGGTACGTCTGCACTTAAAACGCTACACACCACAGCTGTACCGTTGTAGTGCTTCAGTGTAGACGCTACCCACACCGATAAGAGGGATGCTTCCATTGGCATAGGTAAATCCACCTCCTTGAAAGCCAGTAGATAGGTTGACAGAAGAATTTTTCGGTTGACCTAGTGCTGTCTACTTGGAGACTTAGGTCGGCTTAACTATGTCACTCAGGGGTGTGGATTTTTCACACCCCTGAATAATGTAGTTTTGCTGACCTAATTTTCTAGTGTAGACCAGGTCTCAGGGGGAAGAGGAGGGCATTTTTCCCAGTGGTGTGGATTTTTCACAACCCCTAAACAATATAGTTATGCTGACCTAATTTTCTAGTGTAGACCAGGTCTCAGGGTGGTGTGTTTTTCACACCCCTGAGAAATGTAGCTATGTCAATGTAAGTTTTTAGTGTAGCCCAGCCCTAGAGCTGGTCATGCCAACAGCAGCAGCAGCCAATTCATTCAACGCACATGACCCTTTCTATTGTTGACAAATTATCCCTGACGAGGCTTAAATTTGTATGCCTTTCTTTATCCGTTTAAAACTATTTAACTAATTGTTTACGCAAATAAGCGTCAAACCACTAAGTTGCTCACAAACTCTTTTACTGGTATTACTGCGTCGAACGTTGATTATTCATAACTTGTTAGCTGCACTGTGATTGGTCACCCAGGTTATGCGGCATGTTATTGCTCCCTGGTTGGATGGCTCTCCAAACCACAAAGAGCTTCGCAAGCGGCTGGCTGAGCAAGTCTGTGGCAAATACGTGTCTCTGTGAGTGTTTGCAACCCTTCTGGCAAGGGCTCTAGTGAATGAAAATTCCCTCTCACGAATGTCTGCGGGAAGCAACCAGTCAAGGGGTTCCAAATGCCATCTGGCACAGTGAATTCTCACTGTCACTTCTCTTCCAACCTGGTTTTGCCCATGGAAGGAAACCCTGCCTCACTTGCACAGTATCACATCCCAGGTGACTAGGGATCTCCTTAAATCAAGACCCCAAGACTCGACAGCAAGGTGTGTAAATGGTGAGGTTCATAGATTCACAGAGCTTTTCAGCCACGTATCCCAATGCACTTTACGGAGAAGAAATTATCATCATTATCATCCTTTTACAGATGGGGAAACTGAGGCACGGGGCAGGTTGTCACTTGCCCAAGGTCACTCAGCAAAGCTGGGACTAGAACGCAGGTGGCCTGAGTTCCAGTCCAATGTGAGGTCAAATTCTGATCTCCCTTATGCCAGTGCACATTAGGAATAATTCTAGCGGGGTAATACCAGTGTAAGCGAGAAAAGAACTCTGCCCCTTCTCTTCACTGCTTGTATCCACACTGCACTAACTAAATGCCCACCGTTCTGTGCCAGCCTGTGCTGGGCTTACTCCAAAACTTGGGATGGATCCTTAGAAGGTAGGGAACACAGGCTCCTTGTTGCTTGTTTCAAAGTCCTGGCTGGAATCCGGAGGAGAGATCTCTAGGCTATTCTGTGTAGTTTGCTTTTCCTTCAATCTTATAAAGTGCCAGGAGTGGTTAATTAAGGGGTAGTTATGCCCCCTTTCCTCCCCCAACCAGCATATAGCCTATTGGCAGGTCTTGTAGAGCAAACCCACAAACGTTTATGTACGTGTGCGTGTTTCAAAGAGTTCTCTCTAAAATTACTGCTTACATTTTAGATCTTCTTTCTGCATTACTGGCTCTTCTCCATTTCCTGGTTGAATGGAAAAGTTGGTGTCTCTGCTCTGATCACGTCACCAGCCAGAACAGAGCAGGCAGAGTATCCCAGTTGCTAGGCTGGGACACCCTGCGCAAGGTAAAAGAAATGTTTCTCTACTACCCCCTCCCTATAGAGAAGCCAGAAGGCTGGAACAGTCTGATGCAGAGACTCCATGCTGGAGGGAAGGGGGCTGTAGCCAGAGGAGGTGGTGTGCGGGATTTGCTCAGGCAATGCACGAAGAGCCGATGAGGAAAGGTGGAGGATGACCGCTTGGGCAAGTGGTTCTCTTAGAGCCACTCAAAACAGGGAGATGGCCTCAAATCCCCTGAATGACCTTGGGATGGGACCACTGGCAGAAGCCTGTCTGCAGAAGCAGCTCGCTCCACCTCTCGCCTTACGTGTGACTCTGGTGCTAGGAGAGGAGCTGGTCAGCAGGCGCGATGCTGCTCCCAGACAGGAAAGGAGATGATCAGCGTCTGGGGAGAGAACCAGGCGGTGCCCTAAGGGAGGCCAGCCTGGACAGCAGAGGCTTGACACTCACTTGCCCCATCCCTGCGGGAAGCCCCAGAGAACTGAGTTGGGAGGGTGTGGTGAGAGCGGGAGGAAGCACAAGGGGTGCAGTCGTGGGGCCGGTGAGTCTCTGGCAGGCTGAGCCACCCTCTTAGAGCCAGCCTCAGCTCAGATTAAGTGCCTTTCCCTCAGGATGTCCCTGCGGGCGAGCCCGGTGCCTCAGACTGAACAGCAAATGTGGCACATGAAGGTTTGGCATTTGGCTGGCTGAGGCAGGGCCTTCCCAGCACATCTCCGGGCTCTTCTCTGTTCCCATTCTCCACACAGGCAGGCAGTGGGGTCCCTCTCTTCAGCCTGGCCAGCCCCTTATATCAGCTCTGGCACCAGCATCTGTCTCCTTTGCCAAGAATGTCCTGTTGTCTCTTCGGCCGTTCCCTGGTACACGTTGAGTCTGTGACATGATTTAATAAAACGCTTATTTATATAGATGGGCCCTTTTGGGCAAAACCTGTCATTAAACATAGTTCAGTGGCAAGGGGCCAGCGCAGCTTTCCTGGCCCGTGTGGATGGGACCTTTAAAGGAGGAGCCAGTGGGGTTCACACAGCTTCTGACATTCTCCTCCCCGCTATGTCACGGCGTGCGTTCAAGGGCAGTTCTGCTCTGAAAACAACACAATGGCACCCTGGGGCTCCATGTTTGTGTCTCAGTGACGCCAGATCAGAGGTGCTGTGCTCACCTGGGAAAATGTATGTCCCCCCTTGCTGTCAGCCATGCGAACTCAACCTGCCATCTTAGTGTGAAGCCAAGTTTTTGCCTCCTCATCTACCACCAGCAGTTATAAAGTGTCTCCAAGCCCCGGTATGCCCTCAGCAAACACCCCTGCTGCCCCTTTGCCTTCAGTCGGTTTACACAGGTGCAACTGATTGGAACGAAGCAAACCATTCTGTTGATGAGGCACCCGGAAGAACTGAATTCAGAGAACTCTTTCTCGGCTGTCGACCATGGGGCAAGAGCTGTTAAGTGTATTTTTGTCACTAATTTGAGCCCATGCAGCTCTGCCTTCACACAAGGAGCAGATCTGCTAAGTAAGAAGGTGTTATTTTTACAGGCACTTTTTCCATATGTTAACTCACATGTGTGCTTCTGTGTCTCTAAAAATACCCTCCTTAATGAGGAGGCACTTGCACTGCGGTCAGTTGCCTTACAATTCGTTTGAGGGACATCGCAGCCTTTCCAGTAGAAACCAATTGTCTTGGGTCCTGAAAAAGGCAAACCAAGGACTTCTGGCTATGCCTACTGGAAGAGACATTGGATTTGCAATATCAGATTGGACAAGTGGCACTTCCCATCCAGCAATCCTGCCTCTGGCAGTCGCCAATACGTGACACTGCAGTGAAAAGCAACTCTCTCCCTCTCTTCCCCAATAGAAAACCAAGCAGCAGCCGCACTACAGTTGGCTACCTGTCATGTTGTGCCTAGGGGCACACTCCTTCCCAACCCCTGCAGTGATCAGGTTATGTCTTGAAGCCTAAGGTGTGTCTACACTGGGCTTACGTGGCTGTCACAAAACAGGAGTGGCAACCCAGATCAGGGGAAGGCTACTCAGCAGGGAACTGCCTTCCTGTGCACTCAGTGCTGGGCGTCGCCTCCTCCACAAGACCGAGAGAACTACACCCACCGCGAGCACCACAGCCTCTGTGGGCCCCTGGCATCTGGAGGTCACCTGGAACTAGTACTCTCTACAGTGCCTTCATTATTAACCCCGCCCCACCCCACACCTCCTTGTACAGCCAGCCCGCCAGAACTGCTCCAGCCCCAGTGTCTTAGTGGAACCCGTTGAGTTCCGTTCACCCACCCCTCTTATCAGGGACCTGCCGGCTCCTGGCTTGTTATAATGATGAGCCCAGGGCATGGGCTCGCTTGCCCTCCCCCCCCCCAACGTTGTCCGTGTCCTTGAGCCCTTTCCTCTCCAGGCTGCTGCCGTAAGAACACGTGCTTTTCCAGCGCCCTCCAAGCCCCCCGACATGTGGAGCCTTGATTTGATCAGACGTGAGCGCAAAGCTCATTAGCCGCTTGTCAATACTGGTAATGAGAAGTTGCGCGGGGCGAGTCACAGGGAGGAAGGCATGTGGGGCAGGCGAGGCTCAAAGCTCTTCTGTCGGCACCGGGGATTTTCAGTATGTACTCCTCTGGCCAGGTGTCCCCTTGAGCTGCTCCGAGGGCTGCAGCCAACCGTTAAGGACCTTGGGTGAGAAGCTCTGTGAGGTAGGTTTCTCTTCTGACACGTGAGTGAGAGATCCCTGGTATGTGATGCCTACAGCAGGGGTGCACACATCAGGCGTCCAGCAGCAAAGAGGGCATTTTAGCAGAGAAGAGGGAATAGCTGCCTATCCCTGATGAGCTAAAGAGCAGTAAACAAATCTGGCCTGGGGTCACGTGAAGGCCCAGGGCTGTCAGGTGCTGAACACCTTAACTCTTGTTGAACTTAATGGGAGCTGAGAGTGCTCTGCGTCCTCAGGACTGGGAAGGAAGGGCTGGCTGGACCCTGGTCTCCAATCGTGTTCAGTCGATATCTCCTTAGTCGTTTGCCATTCTTTCTGTGAATGGCCTCTTGGAAAAGGAAGGAGCCAGCCAGCTGGTCTCGATGGAAGGAAAATACTCCCGCAAACTGATATCCCCCCAAACAGAAGACCTGGTTCCCAGCGGTAGAAAGAAGACTTTGCCCCCCAATCGTCCTCTCCAAACGGGAGCTGAAGGCAGTGAGAGAAAATTCCCTGCTGTAATGAAAAGTATCCCGGGACACCTGGGAAAAAGTGGGATAATACAACAGGCAGCTGGGGGGAGGAGGGAGCTGAGCAGAAAGCCAGGGTAAAGTTTGGGAAAGATTTGGTGAGAAATCTAAGGTCCTTACTCAGGGATCAGGGTCCCATCCTTTCCTCAACTGTTTCTCAACTGTAACATTTCTCTTTGGGCCTTTGTGATGTTCTGCCCTTGGACACTCTCAGAACCCATCCTTGGGATTGTCTTGTCACAGGAGCTCACTCAACCGTGGCTTAGGGCACAGGCAGGCACTTCTTGCCAAAGCGCCACCTGCTGTAGCATCGATGTCTGGTGGGCACTCGGAGCCCCTGTTCCCAGCCCTCCTGTGCTCCGTAACAGAAGTGCTGCTGTTCCCCTCAGGAGCGTGGTCATTGTTAGACAGAGCCAGTGAGAGGAAAAGGGGTAGAGAGCAGAGCGAGCAGAAACAAACGTTACTTAAAGGTGGCTGTCCTCCTTTGGACTCCCAGTGAGATGCTGCACTGTCGTCTTTTCCTGACTCTCAGGACCTCTCTGTGAGGGGAGAGAACTTCCCATGGCTCTAGCAGTCTCTCTAGCTCAGCTACTGGGTTTGTAGGATGTGCACTTTGTGGGGGGTTGTCTTTGCCAAATGTACAAATCCACCCTCATGCCCCACAGCCAGTCTCAGAGAAGCCACTTCCCCCTGGAGACGTCTCACTCTGCAGCTAAAGGCCTTTAGTTTCTTGCTCCTCCTTTTCTCCCCACCTCCACAGAGTGGGTTGTGACCGAGGACAGCTCCTTCACCCCTAGATTTCTCTGACCCCTGCCTTTGACTAATAGTTGCTCTAAAGACCTTGTGGTTGCCCTCTGGAGATGAAAGGCTTTGCATTTCACTGAGGTCTTTGCTCGGATTTGTGTCAGGGTTTGGTGAAGTTGTCTTACCTGTGTTAAATACCTGCCCCTCCCAGCACCCCCAAAGGTCTGGCACCCTTTGAGATTCCATGCATCACAGAGCCAGGGGCAAACATCAGCCTTGTAATCTATCTGCAAATAATTTTTTTCTTGAGTAGCTTAATGACTCCATGGAGCCACTGATTGATTTCATATTACAGAGGGCTGACCTCCGCACCCCTTTCTCATCTTCTCACAGAGCCAGGGCCCATTCATTAGAGAAGCAGGGAGCCAGTGAATCAAAATCTGCAGCAACGGCTGTGAGACTCCACGACCTGATAATGAAACCACGGAGGGAGATAATTTTGCAGCGAAGGCCCTGGACCGAGAGTCATGAGATCCAAGTTCAGTTCCTGACTGTTACAGACTGCTTGTGTGACCTGGGGCATGTCTCTCTGTGTTTCTTTTCCCCAGCCGTGAAAAGGGGGATGATACCCCTTCCGTTTCCCCACCTTTTGCGTATCGCGTCTGGTTAAATTGTAAACTCTTTGGAGCACAGTGCCTAGTACGGACAAGGTCCCTTTCTCAGGAGAAGCCTCTCGGTGCTACAGGAATAGAAATAATAATCCATTGAATAGCTAGACACTTACAGGCAAATCTCAGACAGTGGGAAATGTTGCCCTTTCTGTACTTATACAGCCCCTTTCTTCCAAAAAGCTGTAAAAACAGGAGCAAAGGAAGCCTCACCACACCTTGAGGAGGGAGGGGAATTATCACCACCCCCATTTCACAGAGGAGGAGAACGAAGAAATTTGTGGCTGAAAGGAGAGCACAAGTCTCCTCACTGCCTGTCCAGTACTATCGCCACAGGCATTGTTCCACTCTAATGCAGTAGGCTGTGCTCGTACTCCGTACTGAACCAACGCACTCCTACGGCGTGAGGCGGTTTTGAAGGTGTGTTTTGAATGAAGTCCTGGTCCTGACTATGTCCGGTTATTAAACATTCCACAGCACTTTTTGTGAGCGGCCAAATGTTAGCCCGAATTCTGACGGGGCAACTCCCTAAATTCCGCCTTGCCGTTTCAGTGGTTCGGAGTTTCGAGGCAGTGCAGGAGATGTAGCCACACGTCTTCCATGAAAAGAGATGGAAGTTCTGACGGTAAATTAATTGTGCTGCTTTGCAAGCCTCATCCAGTGCTCTTCCCTCTCCATCCCGAACCCTGGTGCATTGTTGCCATGTGTGGTCCCACCCCTGCAGTGGGCAAAGTGAGCCCCGCATGTCAGCTTTATGGGACCCTTTGGGATTTCAGTATCAGTCATTACTTTGATTCTTGTGTCATGGAAGGCAAGAAGAACGCATTTCCTTGAGACTTAAACCTCTCCCTTTTCCACCCTATCTTTTTTCTGGTTATCCTCATCCCCAGGAAGTCTCTGACCCTTCACTGATCCATTATAAAACCCCAGCAGTGATTCTGTAGTTAAGGTTGTAATTTTCCACTGCAATCCCAATTTTGACTGGTCCCCTACCCTTTTTTACTTCTGCCAGAAAAAAATCTTTCTGCCTGAAATGTCTCCTGTATAATCTCTGGAGAGATGAGGGTTTTGTTGGTGTGTTTGTTTTGGTGGGTGGGGGAACCTGAGGCTATCTGGACAGGGTGTTTACAGATATGAGTGTCTCCACTTATTAAAGACCTTCTCAAGAGTAGAGCCTCCTGCAGGTCTTCACTGGACCCTTCCCCTCTATAGATAACAATTCCGTATGGATGTGCTCCTTGCATTGACCTCAGCCACAACTTCACTATAGTCTGGATAGCCTCTACACCCCATGCACCCTCTCAGCATTTAACAGGCACTTTAACTCTCCATATACGAGGTACAGACCAATTTTTCCCATTTCATCCCTAAGCATACAAGCCACTAAAGCTAGAGGCAGACACTACAAACCATTGTAGGATAGATTTAAGACACCCCCACCTTACTTTACAGAGCCTGGAATCAAGGGTGCAGATTATAATTACGCAAAAAGACTATAGTACTGTAATTCCGATATACACCAGGGAATGCCTGTGTTTCATTCAACTGGCAGCTCTTGCATTCTCCCACTAGCATGAGATGGCTAAGTAAAGTCAAGGGGGCAGAGTTAACATTGGTGTTAGTATCTTAGCTATTTCCAGGCCTTTTAATATCTAGGTCTTTTGAACGACAAGCTTCTAATTACTGACGGTCAAACATTTATATTTTAAAAATCTTACTGCTAAATTTATTCATGTGCCCATTTAAAAAAAAAATGTCAGCATTCTGGTAATGTTGTTTTAAAGTGAGAGATGTTTACTACCAACCGTCACATTACCTGAAGGGTCTTTTATAAGCCTACTGCAGTGGTGCCTACCATCTACTACTGTTGCCACTGGGACTTCGCAAGCATGTGAACCTTCCCTGAGAACGGTCATGCTTTGTCAGTGACATTCCTGAGCACTGCTACTTGCATCATAATGTATTTGAGCGCACATTTACCAATGCTGGTTCGTTCCCTAGAGAAAGGCAAAGCAATGCCCTGGGGAATGGTAGCCTACACGTCTCCTGCACGCTGTTGGATTCTGAACCTATAGGTTCTCCAAAGGAAAAGTCTTAGGAGTCATCATCACGGATCAGTGAAGGTGTCTGCCCAGAATCCAGCAGCAGTGATTGAATGGGGTGCATTAAGTAGAAAAGAAGACAGGCAAATATCATGGCAATGCAGCATTCTAGTGCAGAAGCTCTGCTGAAATACTGCCCTGTGTTCCTTTTGCGATGCCTCTGTCCTGACTGTGTTCCTGTTGAAGTCACTGGGAATTTTGGCATTAAGTTCATTGGGAGCAGGATGAACCGCTATCTCTTATAAAGGACTAAGCTGGAACAGAAAAAGCCTAGAGAAAAGCAATGACTATTATTACAGGACAGCGTGTATGAGAGAGAGATGTGGGATGGGGGAGGGGCAGCCTCTGTGCGAGGAGAGAATAAAAATGACGAGGCTAATTTAGTCTGGCAAAGTGAAGAGTATGACAGATTGTATAAAATATTGCATTGAGAAGGTATCTGGGCATTAAAAAAAGAGAATAATTGCGTTTGTTTTAAATTTGCTTTTTAAAAATTTAATCCAATTGCATTGTATGAGACTCTGAGAGCATTGGATTAAATTTAAAAAAGCAAATGTGAAATGAATGAAATTATACTTTTTTTTTAATGCAATGGCTCTGCGGAGAAGGATGGAGGCAAAGAAACCTGTAGGCCATCTTTATGCCTCTTCCAATTCTGGAACCAGCTGTGGGATGAAACAACCCCAGCATAAGTTAGAACAATACAAAGGCAGCTCTAACATATGCTAGCTTCTGATGGCTCCCTAGTGGCTGGCACTCCTAGTTGGAATGCAATGTGGTCTGGCCTTGCCCCCAACACTGAAGGGAGGGGGCCAGAGGGGCCTAGAGCTGCCCACGACAGATTTACATCAACAGAGGATTCCTCTCACTAGAGCAATCTTCATCTGCCCCTTTAGGTCAGGTTTAAGGTCCCTTTGCACTAAAAGATGTCAACAAGGCCAAGGATTTGGACCAATGCGCATTGTTAACCTCTGGAACTCACACCTTGAGGATGTTATTTAAGAAAAATTTATGAAAAGGTTAGAAACTTCCGGGAATAGGAACAGGGGCTGCCATTTGTCTAAAAGATACCAGAAAACAATCAGCTGAGGTGAGAAATGAATGTCTCCCTTCCCTGGGTAGACTATTATAAATTCAAGTTCTGATTACAGATGGAGAGGTTCATTTTCCTCTGAAGCATCTGAGACCAGCAACTGTCAGAGGCAGGATACTGGATGAGATCACCAGTGTTTGTTTTGGTATTTGATTCTGCTTTCAGGTATAGCAGTGTCAACCCTGCGTACCTTCACTGACATTGGCAGAGGTCCTTCTGATGGTATAAGGGAGAGCAGGATCTGGCTCACACTGGATCCATTTCCAATGTCTCTTTTTCCAAATGTCAGACACACCCACCTTTCTTCTGGCATAGCGAGGAGCACGATTTGACCTTGCGGGGATTTAACAGATGTACAAAAATATGAAGGGTCTAACGAGAAGTGACCCAGTTCCTTCTTTTTACATAAGATGAGAATTAGGGAATCGCTTCATGCAGTTACTGAGCAGTGAATTTAGAAGACAAGATTGATTACATCATCCTGTGGAATTCAGAGATCCTAGAGTCAAACGTGATAGCTCAGTGGTTCTCAGATTGTCTTCTCTGGGCCCCTGGCAGACCCAGCAACACTCCAGATAGGGCGCAGTTACACTGCAATAAAAACCCTGCAGTACTGCATCTCAGAGCCCATGTCATTGACTTGGGCTCACGGGGTGCAGGCCACAGGGCTAAAAACAGCAGTGTAGTTGTTCTAGCTTGGGTGGAGCTCAGGCTCTGAGACATTCCCCACGATTGTCCAGAGCCCGGGCTGCAGCCCGATCCCAGACACCTACACTGCAATTTTGAGCTCCACAGACCAAATCCCACAAGCTTGAGGCAGCTGTGGCTGTCCTGCAGGTCTTTTATTGGGTTGTCCATGTACCTGAGTTCTGCTTCCGTTAGAATGGGGAAGCGTCAGTCAGTCCTACGGCAAGGACACGTCCAGCTAACTGGGGTGTATCCCAGTCCAGGCTTCTCTTAGAATTTCTTGATGATTTGTTTGCTTAACTAAACTTAAACCATAGCCGTTTCTCTGCACCCTGCCTCTCTTTCTTAGCCAGGTGTTTTCTTTGGAATAAATTTGACTAGTATTAAGTGTGAGATGACACTAACATTGGAGAGTCAGCAAAGAAACTTGAAGGTGGAGCTAAATAGCAACATAACCTAGAGAGATTAGAGCATCTGGGGGCTGCAGGCAACAGAAGGAGATGGGGTAACAAGCCATGTCAGGACCCAGACCCAGAGAGAGAGAGAGAATAAACTGCTCAGATGCAAAATAGGAAGGAGGGGAAGGGAGGAAGGGAAGAGGAGATGGAGAGAAACAAAGCAGCTGCACCTGTCATATTAAAGCAAGTTTATTTACATCTTGTCTCCTTAATACTGTGCTAACATTAATTTTTCATGTAACCAAGCACTGAAGTCGCTTCAGGGAAAATGCAGAGTCAGGCTTGGGAGAGAGCCGAGCTCAGCCTTTTTCACAGTATTGAACACTTCTCAAAGTATCTGATCTGTCTGAGATAGCCAGCCAGACCTTTATTTATTTATATTGCGCCAGTCACGCAGTGCAGTGTGTCTTACAAGATACTCTCGGCCTGAAGCAGTCCATGGTGCGAAAGGCATCAAAGAACTGCCATTGGAGTTAGATCTCAAAGGGAGGGGGCTAAATGTTAATAACCTTTGAAGCCCTGTATGCTAAGGTAAAGGGCAGTCAGGTGTCACATTTTGGGCTGTAGGGTCAGGGAGGAATCCGTTCCCCCACATTACCACATTCTGCCCAACTTTTGCATGGGCACATGGTGGCTGAAGAATGCAAGGAACTTCTCTGTCTTTGCACCCCTGTGAAAGGGTCACCCAGGCTCCCACTGAGGAGCACAACACCTTCTTCCTACTTGCACCAGCTGTGAGTGCTAACTAGCTTTAAGGCCCGAGGGGAGAGGTAAGCTGAAAATTAGGCTATGGCCTCAATTCCTTCCCATGCACCAACCAACATGGAATGAGGAGGAACTGGTATCCTTTCTATGGGTGGTGGAGGTGTTGCTCCAACGAGTGCACCTATGGAACACCCAAGGATAGTCTGTCTTTGTCAGCTAGCAATGTGACCCCTCCATACCTCTTCCAGTGAGTTAACAGCACCCAGGGCAGAGACTTTCCAAGACACAACCAAGGGGAGTAGTGGATGTGGAGCAGTCAACCATCAGCTTCTTGCCTGCTGTGCCCAGAACCACCCAGTTGTGGGAGGTCTGCATGGGAAAAACTCCCAAACCTCAGGCAGTGGAAGCCAGCAGACCCGATGGCATTGGCTAAGGTGACCCCTACTGGGGAAGAGTTTGTAAAATGTGGACCAGGCCTGGCCAAACTGGAACTGAAGGAGGGAAATCCTATAGGTTCCTTCAATGAGAGGAATCAGGAATATTTCCACTTCTCCCCTCCTGTCCACATCAGGCAGGCCCTCCCTTTGATGCTAACCAGGTCAGGACAAAGGAAGGGGTTCAGAGCCTTCATCTCACTTCTTCCCCTTGGCAATGTTGCAATTTGAGCTGGTTGGGGGAGGGGAAATTCTGGCAGTAAATTGTGATGAAAAAGATTCCCCCTCCATCGTTTTTGTCAAAAAATTCAGAGGATATTTTTGCCTTTTCATCAAAATAATCAACTGCTGAAATGCACTAATTTTTGCCTGAAAACTGCTGGAAATGATTAAAACAAAATCCGGTTTTTGGTTTCCCAACCAAAAAAATATCAAACATTTCTGAGGCAAGTTTCTGTGGAAAATTTTGTTTTGTTGAAAACCCAGCTTTCTTTTGGAAGAAAGCTTGGATGGGAAATTTTTGGCAACCCTTTTTACAGCCTTATTACTCATGTGTGCCAGTAACATGAATGGTTTCACAGCTGCAAGAGACTTAAACATATGCTTCTGCAGAGAACAGAAAATCAGCACAGAATCTGTTGCGGCCTGATCAGCTGGTCACAGTTCTAAACAAGAAGTAACAGCCCACGGCTGCTTGGTTGTCATTAAAATGGTGTGGATGGAAGGAGAAGACTAATTGAATGAACAACAGCCTGAGCTGTGTAATTAAATTAACTGTGACTCTACCTTTGTTTGTATGGTTATTAGCGCTCTGCCAAAGAGGGTATGTGTGTGTGTGAGAGAGAGAAAATAGCTTTCACAAACATTTCCACAGGTACTTTTGCTGTTTTGTTTCAGGCAATTTCGTACCCTTGAAATTTTATTTTTCCATGAAATTTGAGGAGTCAGGTAATATTTGACATTGAAGGATGTGAAACCACAAAAGGTCAGTGACTCAGGTCACTTATTTAGATGCCATGGCTTTAGGACCCTAACGTGCGACAAGCTCTTTTGAAAAAATCTTAGCTTGAGTTTACAATGTGTGCAAAGCAAGCTGTAAGGAGACACCCACCACTTCATGGTATTTAAGCTTTTTGTCCTTTCAAGGCTCTGCAGAGTCCTGCTTAACTCCTTACCTGCTTAACTCCTGCTTGTAGCTCTGGGTTTTACAGTGCCCCAAAGTGTGCTAGGCACTTTACAGAACGATTCATGTGACATAACGGAGATGCTGAAAAGTACTTTACTCTCAATGGGAAGCCAGTGGTAGAGGCTGGAACCCAGGAATTGGTGTTCATGGAGACCTGTGTTCTTGAGGCAGAAGGGTTGTTGCATTTTGTACCAGTCAGACCAATGATTCTCGTCTTATTTACCATTGTGGGCCACGTATGCAGCCCACAATGTGTTATGTGAACTGCATCCAATGTTATCTGCGTGGCCCTGAGGCTGTCACATGAGCTGTAGCTGTGTCCTGATTGGGGCCACAGATTGAGTCAGACCTTTTGCATAGTGTGCGGTTCCACTCCTAGGCCAGAGCTGCAGTAATGGAAATGGGAGCAACTAATGTATGGGTCGTCATGGCCACGGCTGTGTCTGCTAGAAAGGGGTACAATCTTCTGTCTAGTCACATATGGCAGTGGGTGGTTTTTGCTATCAAGACTATTTGGGTCTTGAGGAGTTTGAAAAATCGCCAAGGCTGCAGATCAGCATAAGCATCTGAGGGCTGATGCGTCAAAAGTGAGATTTTATGGAGTGATGAAGTGCTCGTCTTTTTTAAGCAGCATCATCCAGTCCTGCCTAGCTTCAGTTCTAACCAGCTGCATTTCTTCCAGGTGCTGATGTTGGCTAGCCACTGGGAAAGCCAGGTGACTGTGCTTGTTCACATTTGAAGTAGAGGAGATGAAGAAGGGGCTGCTAGCATTTCAGCCCATGCTGCCTTTCTCAATAGACTGCATTTTTCAACCAGTGATGCCCATTTTCTTCCACCTTCAGTTTCTATTGGACAAGCATCCCAGAACGCTGGTCATCTGTGAAAACAGTGGGGCAAGAGAGGGGGAGCTACGATGTTAGTTGTTATAGTAGTAGTCCAGGGATGGCTGTGAGGCTTCACTGATTCTTCCACTCCTTGGCCTGTTGGTTGGGTTGAGTTTCCTTTAATTCAGTTTTTGGCAGGAGTCAAAAGATTAACCATCTCCAGGTGGAGATAAATACATTTCCTCATTGCAAGACAGAAACCTCCAATTTCTCTCCATCCCAATCCTAGATATAGAAAGTGTGAAATATTGTCGTATAATCATCTTCATTTCTTAAGATGCATGACTGCAGAAACTCAGGGAAAGAGCAAAAGGAGAATGGGTGTTGGTTTTTTTAGACATCAGCCTACCTACAGCTTCTGCTTCTGAGAAAAAAAGTTAAAATGGCTTTGGCTGATCCTTGGTTGCTCTAATTTGTGATGTCGCCAGACAAAGCTAATTATACTGACAGTCCAGCATAGAGTCTACCCATAGGGTCTTTGGGATTACCTTGTCTGTGTTATTTTATAAATAGTCATTTATTTCCTTTTATTTTCTGACACATTTTCTACAATCTTTTTGCTCAAAAAACAAAACAAAAAAAAAGTAATACCAGGATTTGGTTTGGATTAGGTTATGAGACTGAATAGGACAAAGTGATGATCTGATAATTAAAGCTTTCATTTCAAATGTCAGAAAAGAGTCTATTCTGGGATTTGTGCCATGGGCTATTGAAAAGTGTCTCTTTTCCCTTCTGTCTCCCCGTAGCAGCTAAGCACTAGTTCTGAAGTTAGAGTTAACAATTTGTTGGAGAATGGAGTTACATTGTTCAGAATCAGCCTTGTGGCATGAAGGAATGTGATTGGTTAAAGTCTCTTTTCTATGTAGGGTGGGTGGGAAACAGAAGCTTCTGTGGATCCTCATTTATAGTATAAGAATTATAGCTATTTTCTTGTCCCTCCCATTTCATTTTATCATCACTATAATTTTTCTACCTTGGTTGTCAGCTTCTCTGGCAGAAGAAAATCTATCTATTGTATTTAATAGGATGCCATTCACTGTAGTTGCTAGGACCCAATAATAGCTCTTAGCATGTATGTGATAGTTGCATTATGTTCAAAGCACTTTGCAGTTGTTCCCTAATGACTACTCACAGTGAGGCAAATGGGCATTATTATCTCTCTAAACCGAGACTGAGAGGTTAAATGACTTGCCCCAGGTCAGCCTTATCCATTGGACACTGCTAACGCTTCACTGCATTATTTTGTATTCTCATACTTGCTTTATTATTTTTTTTATTTGCAAATTTTGTTGCTCCAACAAATCTCTCTGGAGAATTGGAAGGATGGCACCATTGTGCATACTACAAGCTCCCCTTAGTGCAGGGTGAAATTCACTCTGGTGCAGGGTGCCAACACAAACCCAAAGCATGGCTTATGTCCTACTTAGGGCCTCAGGTCAATGGGACTCTTCAAAGGTCTTTGGATCAGGCTCTTCTGCCTTCTATTGAGGGCTTCAGAGGGACTTAAGTGGTACCTCAGCCCCATGCTGGCCCTCAGCACAGGGGTGAATTTCAATGCCATTGACTTTAATGAGAGAAGGATCCGGCTCTGTGGTCTCAGTCAGCAAAGCACATGGGTAATGAAGTCAATGGATTACTCATGCACTTAATGTTAAGCGTGTGTTTAAGTGCTTTGCTGGATCAGTCTCCAAGCTATGCATTACCCTAAATGTATGTATTGATATAGTACACGTCACAGCAGGGAATTGTTTGTAATATGTTCCTCTTACTTGCTCCAACTTCCCGCATACATGCCTCAAGTATACACTCATGAGGCATGGTTACACTGTCGCACATGACTTGGGTGCAATGAAGCACTGAAAAGAGGGAGGTTACGCTGTTCTAGACAGATACCTCAGGTATAATAATACACATAGTGGGGTCACACACATGTGTCAGGTGGCATGGTGATGTTACGGCACGCCCACACCTCAGGTGCAATAATCTACACCAGGGTGTGCAATTATTCATAAACCCCCTTTAAGTGCAATAATACATTCCAAGGTGTGTGATATGCACCCCCCCTCCTCTCCCAGGTGCATATCCCAGTGTGAGCAGTTAAGTTTTGTGCTACACCCCTCTCTGGGGTGCAGTAATACACTCCGTCGCCTGGGCTTACCCTGGTACAACCGGAACATTTTTTGGCGGCGCCAATGACGTATCCGTGTGAATCAGTCTCCGAACATGCTGTGCCCTCTGTCACATTGTAACCTGAGGGATGTAGGTGTGACATCATCAGGCACACACGTATCCAGCATTACGGCTCCATTAGTAGACTTGTAAGCTCGGAGTCCTTTGGGTCCTTTTTGCCCTAGGACCCATTATGACTGTGTTACCCCAGGTAAGTCATTAACTGGATTCATTTTGAATTTCTGCATGCACGCTCATCCCAGGGCTTTTCTAGGTCTATAAGCATTGCCAGTGGCGGTAATGGGGAGGGGCGGAGGCCTGTGAAATGGGAGGGATACAGGATATGCCTTCATCATGCCTTTTCCTATTAATAATGGTAATGCTGAGCCTGTACCTCACACTTTGCATCCTCAGAGTCCTTCACACACACTACACCTCACAGCACGTCTGTGTGGGAGGGCAGCATTATCTCCATTTTACTCATGGGGAACGGATGCAGAGACGTTTATGTGACTTGCCAAAGGCTACTCAGCAAGTCAGTCTGGGAGAGTTCAGGAGGAGGACGTGGCGCAAAGCCCTATATCCCCACCCCACTGTTCTGGGCTAAGAACAACTTCTGCCTCTACTTTCTCCTCAGAGGTATCAGCAGGCGCTTTGTCCAGCTCACCGGTCCCATTTAATCCAAGAGCAGTTGTGGCTGAAAGCATCGTTTCTGCCCTTCCAACCCATGTGGTAAATGTAAGCAGCGATGGGAAAGATTGACAACACGTCTGTGGAGCTGAATTCACCCTCTGAGGTGAAGCAAGCAACAGTTGAGGAATTGGAGCCAATCGTTCGAGGTGATGGGAGCACCAAGAAGACGAAGGAGCTCCCAGACAGAGGTTCTTGGAAGGGCAAATTTGACTTCCTGCTGTCCTGCATAGGCTATGCCATTGGGCTGGGCAATGTCTGGCGGTTCCCCTATCTCTGTGGCAAGAACGGAGGAGGTGAGTGTAGAATGCTAAATGCATGCTTTTCCTTTATACCAGCCTCCACCCAGGGTGCAGCCAGTGCTTTGAAATTTGTTTGCACACTAGCTGATTCTTTACCCACCCCTCCTGTCTTCAGTGTACCCCTGGTTTACCACATCAGATAGACTGAGTCAGCATAAGACGATTGCCAGGTGACATCAGGAAGAAATCATAGTAATGCTTTGCATTTCCATACAGTAATGCCTTTTGCTCATGGATGAACCATATGGCTTGAATGAGTTAAGCCTCAGAACACAGCTGTGAGAGAAGTTAGTATTTACTATCCCCATTTTACAGATGAAGAAACTGAGGTACAGAGAAGTTAAGTGACTTGATAAAGGTCTCTCGGGAATTCTGTGACACTGCTAGAAATAGAACTCTTCTCTCCATGTATCCAGTGTCTTGCCAAGTTCTATTACTTTTTACACCTTAATTCTACCAAAATCCAGTCTTTCCTCACTTCTCTCTAGCTAAATCCCTTGTCTTTTCCTTGGTTATTGATTAAGTCTGTGGGAGAGATTGTCTAATGGAAGCAGAGCACTGATCTAGGAATCAAGGGACCTGGATTCAATTCCTTGCTCAGCCACAGACTTTGGCAAGTCACGTAATAGACTCTGTCCCTCAGTTCCCCCTCTGTAAACTGGGGCTATTTGTACCCCCTAACGCACAGGGATAAAATCCGATGGTGGTCATAGAAGTACATAGACGGCCTCGATTTCCGTAGTCCTCTCCTCCCTCCCCATCTCTCACCTCCCCACCATTTTTCAAAGCTTTGCTGCTCAAGTCACTTTCTCTCTCACTGCTGCATCCGTGCAACTCAGCTCCTCGAATTGTCTCACTGGCGTCTCAGCCCTTGCCATGTCCGGCTCAAACTCCGTAACCTCACCTCCAACAGTACAATCATCTCAGCCCCAGTTGAGAGTAGGCTCACGTTGCCTCCTCCTTCCTTCCCCCCTCTTGTCACGTCTCCCAGTCCATCTTGTTCTCCCAGTCTTGGTTTCCCACCTCCAGTCATGCTGCCCCCTATGCTTGAAAAGCCTTCCTCTTCAAGGGCATAAGACTTCTTTGCCCTCTCCTTTACATTCCACCTAAAACCTCCCTTCCTCTCTGAACAGCTTGTCCTCCTTGTGAACAATCTCTCCCACCCCTGCCTTACTATATCGTTGTGTCATGACTGATGTCACTTTGTTTGTCTGATCTATTTGCTCTTTGGGAAAAGAGACGCGTCCAACTGATCACAGGTGTCCTGACTGTCCCCTACACCAACCACTAGACAATACTCTGCCCATGAAATTCCACTGCAGCAGATTATAGAATCATAGACATGTCGGGCTGGAAGGGACCTCGAGAGGTCATCTAGTGCAACCCCTTGAACTGAGGCAGGACCATCCCTGACAAGGGTTTGTCTAACCTGTTCTTAAAAACCTCCAAAGACGGGGATTCCACACCCTCCCCTGGAAGCCTATTCCAGTGCTCAGCTACCTTTATAGTTAGAAGGTTCTTCCTAATATCTAACCATACACAGATGCACTATGCGGGTTTTACAGCTTCCTCTGATGTATCAGGTGCTGACTACTGCTGGAGACCAGGCGAGGTGGCCCAATTGTCTATACCTGCTGATATGACCGTTCCTGTTTTCTTATGTCAGTACATAAGGAATAATGGTTATAGTGCAGGCATAGTATGGAGAGACAGGAGAGTGGGTTTTATTGCTGGTTCCACCACACCATGGGCGCATGAGCTCAGACAAGTCACAGCTCCTCAGTGTAACTGTTTCTTCATATATTGGAGATAATGGGCAGGGGTGTTAGGAGGCTAAAATAATTCCTAGCAAAGCCTGCTGAGCCCCTACAATGAAAGCGTAAAGTGCTATTGTCTGTAGTACAAATACAGCATTACGTGATCTGTAACACAACAGGGGCAGGAACACAGAGCGGTCCAGCAGGATGTTCAAAAATGCTGGCTGGATCTCGCAAATCTGCTCTTGGCTGTAAGAAAAGTTGCTGTCAGGAAATGTAAAGTTGTGCGCTGTGCCTGTCGTGCTTTCGAGGCCCCATGCTGTGGGTCCCTGCAGGGCCATTCATTGCAGTCTACGTCAGTCACTCCTCTGTTCACCTTCCAGTCTGGTTGCCAACAGGCATAACTGTTTCTGCAGCCGGCAACAGCGAGCAGCAGTGGAGGCTGCTGACGTCTGAAAATAAGCAGGCGAAGTGACACACAAAGCCCTGCTCAGAGCCAATGTAAAGCAGAGAGGGAAGATCAGACAGCATTTGACTCAGAACTGGCAGGTGACGCCTCCCCCGCCTAGGCTGAGACGCTGCCGAGCAGACAGTGGGTGGAACTCCAGTTATATATCTGCACGTGCATTGTTGGAAGAGAAGTTGTGTGGGCAGCTTCCATTACGCACAGGCAGATTGAAGTGAATGGCAATATTGTTGTTTCACTTACTCTTGTCATATCGGATCCATCCCCAGCTGATTGAATCTGTATTATCAGCAGGGGTATCATGAGGGTGAAATTCATACCATGTGCAGTGACCCAGCACAGGGCCTATGCCTCACGTGATGCTTAGAGTGGGACTTACCTGTCAGCAGTGCATTGGCTTTGGCTGGCCCTCTGCACGGAGTGGAATTTCACCCTTCATGAATAACATGCTAGCTTCTGTGCTGATTTGTAACCTCAGGTGATCTCTCTGACCTCCAGGGGATTTTACAGGATCTAAATTAGGCCTGGTCTACACCTAAAGCTTAGGTTGACCTAGCTACTTCACTTAATAGCCCTGGGGAAGGTAGATAGATTGACCTGACCCCCCCATGGCATGGCTATGTTGACAGAAGAATTCTTCCATTGACCTAGCTACTGCTTCTTGAGGAGGTGGCTTTACTACATTTACTACATAAATGCTTATGATTGGCATTTGGTCTTGATTAAGGCTGCAAGCAAAACCATACTTTTTGTAGTCTGGTAACTTAATCCCTCGACCATTCTAATGATTAATTATTAGTAGTATTTGTTTGTATCACATTAATACGTAAAGGCTCCAAACAAGATGGGGGCTGCATTGTGCTAGGTGTGATACACACCTGGTTCCTGTTCCAAAGAGCTACACTTAAACAGACAAGGCAAACCAAGCGAGGGAGTAGGGAGAGATTGTCATCCCTAAGAGACTGACTGACAGCCAAGATCCCACTGGAACACAACCCAGATGTCCTGAGACCCATCCTCCACCCCCACGCCAGAGCTGCACAACCATCCCTGGTTTTGCACTCTTAACAAAAAATGAGCACACTGAATTTTACCAACGTTTCTCCACACCATTTCAGCCCAGGGTTTTTCCTCCCAGAATGTTATAATAGGGTGGCCCCTGAGGCATCCCCAAAACACAGGATATGCCCTTGTTTGTCTCTGCCCCTGCCTGTCTAACCCTGCCCCAGCTTGTGTGAGCTCACACACTGGGGGGGGCGGAGCAGCATGCTCTGCAAAATGGTGTCTTCTGTGTGTGATACTGGTTTTGTATCAGCACTGGACAGGGGACAAGTCAGACAAAAACCGCCTGGACTGGCTGAAAACTAGGCAAATGGCCTGCCTATGCCATAAGAGCCTGATTGTAGAGGCCTTCCTCAGCTACCCCACCGGAGTGGCTATGTAATTAGAGAAAGGCCTGAGCTGCAGGGCTCAGATCAAGACTTGGGCCCGAATTTGAATTTCCCTCTGATCCGGGGGACATTTGTATCTGCTGGCCTAGGTCAGCCCATCACAGAGCGAGGAATGTATGCTCTGTAGGGCAAGGACCACTTTTTGTTATGAGTGTGTAGAGCACCTTGCCTGACGGGTCCCTGATCATGATTTGTGCGTGTCTAGAATCTACCACAACATGAATAAATAGTAATAGCCTCGGAGATTGGATCTGGCCTTTCCCAAAGTTATTTGAGGGTTTGAATCTGATTTCTGGCTCGCGGGAGCCCACTGCAAGCCAGAATGCTAAGCGGTGCTGATTGGCACGTTTCTATGACAGTGTTGGAGGGGGGTTTTTTTATACCAAGATGTTGCTGAATGTGAAAGCCGGCGCTTATTGCCAGCTGGGAGTTCCAGCTCACAGCCATCAAGCTGTTTGCCCAGAGCACACTGACCCTGTCCACCTGCTGCCAACTTATGTGCCTGAGTCACTGCCATAGACCCATGCAAAGGGGCTTGAAGCCAACTTCCCCCTGTGGGGCTCAGCTGTCTCTTCAGCTCCCATTGGGCCTCAGCTGTTTGCCCACTGCGTCAGCAGTCCAGACTGATGTGATGCATTTCTGCAGGGCCATTCTAGAGGTTTGATGAAGCCTGACACTGTCAGATATGGACCCAGTCACAATGATCCCTGATTTCATGATGTCCGGGCTTGATCATTGCAGAACCTTATACCTGAGAATGAGCATGTACATTCTGGGAAGGGGGGAGCGGACAAAAAACCCAGCTAGTCCAGAATGCAGCAGCCCTCTGCTAAGTGACCCTGGAAAGTGGGAGTGTATCACTGCAGTGCTCCAGGCATGTCCCTCCCTCCCCGTTAAACAGCGTGCCCATTCAAAGTCAGGGTGCAAATCTCCAGAGCAAAGAGGGCTGGTCTGAGGTAGCTGAGTGATCACCTGTCCCTCCACAATCAGGACCCTCTGTGACAGCACTGTTCCTCAGCAACAAGGGACCTCTCTTGGGTGTGCATTAGACCTGCCAAAGCCAGGGTCTGAGTTTTCTCAGCAGCCATCCTACGGCTTCATAACGGCCTTCTGCAGGAAATCCCAAATGCCTCCACTGCCTGTGGGTCCACCTGCAAGACCCACCTTTTGGTCTTCACTTTCCCTAATGCCAAGCCCTCCTGCCTGCTGCTGGACTGGTGGGGGGGAGGAGAGAGCAAACAAGCCACCCAGGAACTACCAGTTCCTCTTCCTGGTTTCTTGACTTGGGCTCAAAGATCACATTGAGGAGTGTGGCATAAATATCTAGATTGATCAGTCAGATAGGCACATCATTACTGGGGCAGAGGGTGATGGGGATGAGAAGAAGAAGACATGGCAGAGAAAGATACAGTCCAAATAGTAATTTCACAGCCAGCACTGAGCACCATTGTCCACCATCAAACAGAGGGACCAAAGCTGGTGGCGACATCTTAGCCAGAGACCTGGGGCTGGAATAGAACATTGGGACTGCAGTGTGAGCCCTGGGGTTTGTGCAGTAACTGCGAGCTGACCTTTACATTTCTTGGGGCAAAGGCCAGTGTCCCAAACAGTCTTGGGTGATGAGACTTGACGGAACGTGCTGCTAACAGCTCTCTCTTCTTTCAGGGGCCTTCTTGATTCCCTATTTTCTGACGCTAGTGTTTGCTGGGATTCCTCTGTTCCTGCTGGAGACGGCTCTCGGCCAGTATACCTCTGTTGGTGGACTGGGGGTCTGGAAATTAGCGCCCATGTTCAAAGGTACAGTGCTGTAAATCCACGCTGCTGATGCCATGGATCTAGCTTTAGAGCTAAAACCATTTATTGGAATGGGAAGCAAAACCCCAGAGACTGGGACACGAGTCCTTGGGGAATGGGTGGGGAGTCCCTGGAGACCGTTATATCTGATCTCTGATATTCGTAGGGGCCCCTTCACCATGGTGTCTAGGCATCAATAACACCCCTGCTCTCTGTTTGAATGACCTCTTCTGGTGACAACACACTCAGCTAGATAACATTGCTTTGATGGAGGCCAAAGACTGAACTGAGCCACTTGGCACATCAGCACTGTACTTAATACAGGCTGCAGTAAGTTGGTGGTGAGGACTGCGCTGCTCCGTACTAGCAAAACCTTGTTCTGAGGACACTAGAAGGTTGGCTCTCTACCAGCTGGGTGTAAAACCGTTGTTCTAGTGTTTGCAGTAACAGCATATTAGAGCCTAGCAGTGAATTAGAAAAATAAGAAGTGTTTTTATTAAGAGAGGCTAATTCAACTACAGGAGCAGGTGGAGACAGAGCTGGTTCCTGCTCTTTGGTTCCCACAGAGCTCCACGGACCTATTCTGCCAGTAGGATATTGAAAGACCAACAGCATTCCATCTATGAAACGTGGGAGAAATGCGTGACGTCCGAACAAGCCTTCGCTGGCTGACCAGTGAACTTAGGGCATGGTGCACTGTCATTTCTCAGTATCTGTGAGATGATTCACTTTTTGTTGGCATGCAAACCTTCGCCTCTCCTCTGTGCAGTCTCTTCCCAGCTTGCTGTCCTCACTTCTTCACAGCAGGCTTGTGTCCATCAGCTCAGTACTGCTCCATAGACTGTGGCAGGCTTGTGTTGAGCATGCTCCGTTTCTTCTCTCCTAGGCGTGGGCTTGGCCGCTGTGGTTCTCTCATTCTGGCTGAATATCTATTACATTGTCATCATTGCCTGGGCCCTGTACTATCTCTTCAACTCTTTCACTGCGGTGAGTGTCAGACATTTCTATAAACCTTCATTGGCTCTGTGTACTTCTTGCTGTTCTTGTTCCTTGTGTGAATGTATTGCTTATGTTTTAACGTATTGCTTATTTTTCGTGCCATAAAATCTGCAACATGTAACCTATAGATTGTGCAAAGGGGTTTGCTTAACATTGTTGTTAGATCCTTTGCTGAGACTTCCTATGACATCAACTGTTTTGCATTTCTGTGTGCTAGTGTTTTTCTTCTAGGGGATATGTTCCCTTTACAAATCTTGGAAATCTTTCCCTCTGCCCCATGTCCTTTTAAATTCTCCTTTCGGTTTATCATGTTCACAGAACTCCAGTCACCGTAATAGTGATGTGTTCCAAAAATGGCTTCTTCTAGGATTGTCTTATTACTCTGGGCTTGGTGGGGAACTTAATTAGAGCCCATTTACAATGCTCTCACTCCATTGATTCCAATGGAAAAGTGCTTACACATGTGCTTACCTCTCTCCCTGAAATAGGACAGCATTTAAGCATATAACTTAGAGCATGTGCTTAAATCCAGCTGACTTCAATGGGATGCTTTCCTCAATCGGGATGTTATGCCCATGTAGATGAGATCAGAATTGAGCCTCAGGCTGAAGTACATTTCTTTACAACTGAACCATTCTTATCAATCTAATGGCTGAGAAGAGCGCCCTTAGCAATCCATCGACAAAAAGATATCTCATTCCATTGTTCCTGTGGGATTCCGTTTAGTTTAGACACGTGCTGAAATGCTGTACATACCATAGTTCACTCCAGTTTAAGTTTTTATTTGATTCTGTTTTCAAGCATCGGTGAAGGCATTAGTCAAAATGTTCTTATTGTTTAGCACTCCCAAACCAGAGGTCCGTGGTTTCCAATGCTTCCAAAGACCTGCAGTGATGGTGGTTGTTCTCTCTGAACCCCTCACTAGGGATTTGTACAAGTGGCAGTTGTTGTGGGCTAAGGAGATCCCCGACGTTTTTCCTGAACAAGTCTTTGCAACAACAAAAGAAGAGTCTCCACCCAAAGAATGCATCCCAGCTTTCACCCCGAGTCCACGACATCCTAGGACAGGACTTTGGGAGTTTAGTCAGTGCTGCCTGCATACCGCCAGGCAGGGCAGACCCGACCAATAAAGCTGATCGTTAAATGCCTCGATGCAGAGTCCCCGTGATTTGATTCAAGGAGCTCACAGTTACCACAGCTACAGTATCGGTTTATTTAAATTAAGTGGAGGTGGGTCTCAATCAAAATCTCAGCCTGGAGCGTCCCCAAAATTTGGGTCAAGGGGATGATCCCCCTCTGGATTCTGCAACTTAGGCCATCTCTAGAGTAAGAGAAAGTGGGACATAAATAAATAAATATCACCCAACCCCCCACCACATCAGAACGTCCTTAATCATAGTCCTGCCTGGCCATATTCCTCCCTGGGACAGCTTCCCTGAGGTGAATGGATTAAAAGCAGGAACGAATATGGCCCGTTAAGGGTGCATCGACCTGCAATAAAGGACCTGCAGCAAAGCCAGGTGGTTGTCCTTGGTCAGCTGCCTCCGGCTCTGGCTGTGGAGCCATAGAATTGCAGTGTAGATGTTCAGGCTTGGGTGGGAGCCTGGCTTCGCAACCCTTCTGCCTGGTGGGGTCTCTGAGCCCGGCTTCCAGCCTGACCCCAAATTTTTAGCTATTTTTAGCCCTGCTAAAGTCAGTTGACCTAGGCTCTGAGACTCTGTGCCGTGTAGATGTCCCCCAATGCACCAGGTCAGTAAGTATGCGCTTAACATTCATTATTTGTAGTCAGAGCGACCACACGTCCCTTTTTGGCTGGGACGGTCCCCTTTTCAAGCCCTGTCCCCGATGTCACAGTCCGGGACAACAGGGCAAGTGGCTCAGGTCCGTCCTGCACAAGAGAGGGGGCCGGGCTTGGGCCAGTCCCGCATGGCGGATGGGGGGGTCAAGTCTACCACCCCGCAAGATGTCCCATTTTCACTTTGGGAAATATGCTCGCCCTATTTTAATGGATCCTAAGTGGGTGTTTAAGTGCTTTGCTGAATAGAGGTGGACATGAGCACCCACTGAAATGCTTTGCTGAATTGGGGCCTTAGTCCTGACTTTTCAAGTGCAAAATAATTTGGCTTTTTAATCATATAAAGCGAGGTACAAATGATATTTCAAACTCAAACCGTGTGTTTATTTTTTGTTCAATAAATCCAAATGGTTAATTATGGGTGAGGCTAACAAACAGCTACAATTACTATAAATATGATATTCCTCAACCAGTGAACTTTTGAGATCTAAGGATGAATAGCAACATGAAAGTGCATGGTTTAATTAATAGCTATTAATTAGTGACAAGCTGTTTTAATTACTTAATATTTAAGCAGTTAATACCATTTTATTAAGGTTTTGGTATTGCCCTCGTTGTATCCTGGCATTATTTCGAGGAAAATGACTTGTTATACTTTAGCCAATATTCTGGAAAATGACTAGCAAGTCTGGCTGCTGACCTTCTGGTCTCTGACATTTAGACCCCTTTCAAGTGCCTCAAGATGGATGTTCACACATCAGGGCACCAAAAATCACTAACTCATCACCATTTCCATCCACAAATTCTACAAAGAAGATAAAAGGCGTGCGTGTGTGCACATTTTTCATTTTAATACAGATGTAGTTAGCCAATCTCCAAAAAACATACTTCTTTTTAAATTATAGTGCCTTATCCCGGAGTTATGTAGAGCAAAATGTGAACAAAGCACTTTTCAGTACAGCAAAACCTCCTTCTAAAAGTCAGATAATTTTACAAGACATTTTGTGTCAGTATTCAGACTCATCACACACATTCCAGACCTTCTACCTGCCCAGATACTGCACTAGGAACTGTGTGCAAAATTTCTTTGGGATCCTTTAAGCCTGTCTCAGCCATTTGGAACAAAGATTCGGTCCCTGTGACACTTAATCTGGATGCTTTATATGGGCTCAGAATTCTGCTTTTCCTTATGCAGGGCCTGATCTAAAGCCCATGAAGCCGATGGAAAGACTAGTCCTGTTGACTACAGTGGTGTCAGGATCAGGCCCATTTTACATTTAGTAGCATACACTGTTACATTTTGTTTAGATATTTTCAACAGAAAGCTAGAAAAATCATTCCAGTTAATAAATTCTAAGTTAATAAAATTGGATGAAGTATGGATGTCTCTCTGGTGTAATATTGTTTTAATAGTATTGAGTTTATAAATAAGGTTTAACCTTTCACATAAACTTTGATCTTTTGCAGCGATTATGCATAAAAATTTTACCTGGTCCTTACCTTATCTCAGCACAGGCTCATATGTCCAGTAGCCCTCCTTCCATCACATCTTTGTGATGCCTACAGAGCCCTCTCCATCACACCTTCTCATTCTCTGCAGTCCATGCTTCCCCAGCATGGCCTCACATAGCTCACAGTTCCCCAGGCATGCCCTGGCTTTCCCTCTACATCCCCCACTGGTACACCCTCATGGTCCCAGTGCACAGACACTCGTGCATCCTTGCATTCCCCACGTCGCACTTGGGTGAATCCGCCTATTCCCAGAAGCTCCCTTAAGACATACTTGCCTGCCCTACACTACGTCACAATGACTCTTCACATTCCTCACAGTTCTCTCGGGTGCCTCTTCATATTCTCCCCATGATTCGCCACAGGACCCCAGCACACCCTCATGTGACACCTGCCTGGCCCAGTCCTCCTTTCACTACCCATTACGTCTTTTCCCAACAGTCTAGTGTCCCATCCTTGCAATCCCCAACCTCCACAGTACGACTTTGGGATCTCCACTCCTCATGTTCCTCACAGTTCCCTGATCACATCCTTGAGCTCCCCCAGCCCCATGTGTCTATATGTTCCCCCCAGTCCCTTGAGCATGTCCTGATGTTCCCTGCAGTCCTCATATTCTATAGAGCCATTCCCCCACCCAAAAATGCATTTTCACATTCCCTACAGTCATCCACATTCCCCACACCAATGTGGCTTCATGTTCCCATAGTCCCACCCCCTACTCGGTGCCTCCTTGCACTTCTGAAAACCCCCTTTGCCAAGTCCTCATGACTTCACTTGCCTAGTGCTGTGTTTCCATGTTCCCTCCTCCACACCTCAGACAGCCTCATGCTCCAACAGTCTCCCAGCCCAGCTAGCCTCATGTGCTTAGTTTCTCCACCCACTGAGCCAGATGTTTTCACAGTGCCCAGAATATCCTTGCATTCTCCCTCCCACCCGCATCCAGACTCCTGTTCCCAGAATTCACTCACCCTCCCAGCCTTGTGTTTCCACAGCTGCCAGTCCAATTAGGAGGAAGTCCTCAAATTCCCTCACCACAACCCACAGCATAGCCTATTATTAGAATGTGACTGTTTTGTTCCAATGGAGACAGGAGCAGCTCGGTAGCTAAGTATGTTCTAAATCATAACAGAGTGATGATGCAGAGATAAGTGATTCACACAAGAGAGCATTTCGAGAATGGAGCTGAGCCACGCTTCCCTAACTTTACCCTTCCCTCCCTCTTCCCATTAGGATCTGCCTTGGCAAAGTTGTGGCAATGCCTGGAACACAGAGAGATGCTTCTCTAACTACTCCCTCAATGACACCACCAACCTGACCAGCGCTGTGACCGAGTTCTGGGAGTACGTTTCCAGCCTAAGTCAGGTTTCACCACTTCAGGGACCATCATCTCATCAGTTCATGGGGTGGTGGGTGGGGGGGACTTCTTGTTCATCCATTGGAGAGTGCTTTGGAAGTCTCTGCTGGAGGCATGAAGTTTGTTCATCAGTCCATGCTGAATGGGTGTCACTGTCTCCAGAGGGGGATTCCTGCTAAATGTCCAGTTCACGTGCAGTTAGACATTCAGACAGAGCAAGGAAGGTCAAAACCTCCCATCATCCAGCCTGCCTCCTTCGGTCTCTCAAACGATATCTCATATTCATTCAGACCTTGGTGTCCTTTGCCCATGTTTGGGCTTGCCCCAACCCCTTCGTTCCTTCTGCCTGTGTCTGGAACCTCAAATCCTTCGGTCTCTGTAGATCAGACTTATTTCTAACTCCCTGTCTTTTGACTGCAGGAGGAACATGCACCAGATCTCTGGTGGCCTGGGGGAGCCAGGTAACGTCCGCTGGCCTCTAGCAGGCACTCTCGCTTTAGCATGGGTTCTGGTCTATTTCTCCATCTGGAAAGGAGTTGAGTGGACTGGAAAGGTATGTTGTAATAATCAGGTGACACGGTGTCACCTTTTATTGCTGTACTCCTCTCTCTTGCAGAAATGTCCTCCAGATTCAATTTTGTTTGAGTGCCTGGAATTAGAGTTTACCATGTTTCAAGAAGGAAGTGCAGTGGGTGCCATGAAATTCTTGACGTTTACCTTTCACAGTGGTGAAAATCGCTGCTGTACTTTGCTGTATTCTAAGCACAGAGAATATTTCATACCCATGGAATCTCAGGGTTGAATGCGAACTTTCAGACTTTTTGAAGGACTTAAGCCAAGCTTTTCAAAAATGACTTTGCAAGCCCAACTTGAAACACTGTAAACAGGGGTGCCATTTACGGAGGGTAGGGGAGAGGTGATAAATTAACTTTAAAGCTATTTAAATGTCCCTAAATATTTTTTTTTAAGAAGCGCAGTCAAACAAGTTGTCATAATTGGACCTTCCTGTTTGCAATTAACATCTACAGCTACTTTTGCACTAAGCAGGTACACATTGATGCTTCAGGCCTGTCAGCTTCATTATAAGGTCCAATTCTGCTCTTAGTTACATTTCAAAAACAACAGTTGCAGGGGCATGCAGATTTTATTTATTTTTACTTATCGCTACTAAAGATAGCGTATACAAAGGAGCAAACTTGTGTTTCTGGTATCTCTGTTAAGGCTCCAGAACGGATCCCTCAAGGACTTAAATTGGGAATATCTTGCCGTATTATTTCCGGATTGTTCTAAATTTACATCTAAATTTCCAATATGGCTTTAACTGGTGTTTGTATATTTTTTTTCTTTCTTTATATAGGAATTGGACACAGAGCTCCTGTCAGCTCATTTCTAAGTTATTATCTGGAAAGAAACCCCAAACCCTAGAGTTTTTATATGCCTAAGTATCCCCTTGACTCACAGTTAAAGTTGCCCCCTTCCAGTCTGAAATGGCATGCCCGTAAAGGGGCCTGTGCCCTAGCTGAGCACTGTCTGTGAAACTCAAGTCCTTTTGAAATGGAGTATCCAGAATCCCTGGTTTCTTTTCACCTCACACTTCTGGTTTTGGTGGTGACCATTGAAACAGAAACGTATAGCCATTTCCTAGCGCGTAACATTACAGACAAGCATCATAAAAAAGAAACATCTGAGAAATCACTTAGTTTGGTAAAATGGTGCTGCTGGGCTACATTATGTAGGGTGCAGATTGGAAGAATGGGACGACATTAAGAAAAAGTAGTCTAGACTGAATATCAGAAAAAAAATTCTTCACAATAGGCTTTCTTAAGTTGTGAACTAGGCTCCAAGAAAAGTGGGGGAAGGCACCTTTGAGCTAATTTACATGACTTGAATTATTTAAATAAAGAATGACTAGGCAGATCACTAGAAAATCAGGGAGAGATTACTTAAATTGGTTACATCTTTGACTTCTTTGCACCAAATGAATCACTTGTGCAATTCCACTGCTTTCTATGCAGTTATACCAGGCAATAATTCGGCCTAATATTTCTGTGATCCATAAATCCTCACGTCGTTAGTAAAAGAAACCCCCAACATTCAGAAATATTACTTGGAAAGAAACATAGCGCTAAATATGCAAGAAACATGTCAACCAGTTTCTTACAAAAGAGCTATTATCCCTCAAGTTAAACTTCATAGAGACCATCTCCTTCCCTAATTATCAATCTTAGTAGGAAGAACTAACACACTTAGAGCACAATTCTCTTCTCACTTACACCAATGCAAATCAGGAATAAACCCACTGAAGTCAGGAGAGTCCAGTCACTGCTATAGCTGTGACTGTTAATGTCTTGCTATACAACTAACATCTCCCTTTCTGTCTCTCTCAGGTTGTATATTTCTCAGCCACCTACCCCTACTTCATGTTAATTATTCTTTTCTTCCGTGGAGTCACTCTACCAGGAGCCAAGGATGGGATTCTCTTTTACATCACGCCAGACTTCAGCAAACTCTCTAAGTCTGAGGTTGGTACCTGAATGTTTAAAGCTTTTTACATCACCAGGTTAACGTTCCTTGGCACTTTGAATGTTCCAAGGTTCTCTCCTCATCAAAAAACCTCCCCATCTTAGAGTCTTAGAATACAAGTAACCACAGTCTTCAGTCATAAACAAAATCAGGCCAGATCCTCAACTAGTGTAGATCAGTGGTGCTCCATTGAAGTCCTGTAATATTATCAATGGAGCAATGCTGCTTTACACCACCTGCAGATCTGCCCCTTCTGACGTAAAAGTGGTGTGGATGGTCCATTACACTGGTGGTAATGGTGCAGATGGTCCATTTTTCTAGGGCTAGTTGTCTGGGTTGTATAGTGCAATACTAGGGAGAGGAGGCAATGGCCGT
This sequence comes from Mesoclemmys tuberculata, assembly GCA_007922155.1. Classification (NCBI taxonomy): domain Eukaryota; kingdom Metazoa; phylum Chordata; order Testudines; family Chelidae; genus Mesoclemmys; species Mesoclemmys tuberculata. The sequence continues at coordinate 97,251,996 of ML675616.1, read as the reverse complement.
CTATGTTATCCACACCTGCAATGCTAGATGTAGGTATGCGTTCAGCATTAGACACAGCTGTTATTTAGCTGGAAGTGTTTAAATTGCACGTAATAGCCATGTACTGTTGCCTCACACAGTGGGAGCACAATGGGTAAGCCCAGTGAAGCAGAGACGCTTGCGAAAGCAAAGTTTCTCTCTCTGTTAGGGAGTAACAATTCTTTAGAGATCTCTGAGGTTGCTGGCCTTGCATAAATGGTGGCCACTGAATAGCCCTGATGGTCAGGAGTTCCCACTGCTCCCTCTCTGTAGGAACCACTGCACTGTAACAGTATATTGCTGACCCCCTACTCTTCCAAAACCACAAGTATAAGAATTATAAGAGTGGTTTAAACATCATGCAATATCTATGCCTTCTGTGCTCTTTTTTTATCAGCCCCCTGGGTTTTGAGCCTTTAAGTTACATGAGGCCACATTTTCAAGCCTGTCTCTGCAACTATGTAGGCTAGAAACTTCACTTAAAAAAAAAAGAAGAAAACTGAGTTTCTCATGTAATCAGCTGACTTCAGGGCCTGGGGCTTTAAGAAAACACACCAGACACGGCGAGATGTGTAATCAAACACGAGTGTTGGCACTCCAGCTGTAAATTCTGCAAACCCCTTCGCTTCCCTTTGCATTGTGCGGTGGAAAAAGTGGCTCAGAATAATTGAGATACAATCTCAGCCCCCCGGTCTCTGCCCATTTCTGGAACCAAAACCTGAACCCAAGTATTTGAAAGATTCTGGGGTGTTCATTTAGAACCAGGCTGCAGCTGGCTCTTGGTGTGTTTGCAAGTTGGGGAGGGCACAAGGAGATTTCTCCTTCTTGGGGCTGATGAAAAACACGTTATCAGAGCTAGGTGTTGTTATTGTTCATCTCCCAAGCACAAGGACCGCTCTCTGCTAGAACAATCTGGGTCTAGCAACCCCAAAAAGAGCAAGGAGAAGCAAAGGGAGGCCCTCTCCTCCCCCACCACTTCCTTTAATCTGTATTGCAGGCTTGGAGGGAAGTGCTTATTTCACTCTGCCATATGGAAGTGCAGCTCGTGCATTTCCCCCGAGTACAAGATTGCTGCAGGAGGCATTATGTTTCCATGAGGCAACAGTGTCTCTCTGAGCTCCACCTGGGATCCCCCCCTTCCACCCACCCAACACAGGCTATTGTCTTAAAGGTACAAGCTGGGCCTTAACAATTTTCTTCCATTACTTTTCATCTCCACCTGTGTCTGTGCGTCTGAGTTCTGGCTGACTCCGAAGTGCTGAAAAATGGGGAGAAAAGCTGTTCTCCTGGCATTTCTGGCCCCACTGGAAGCAGGAAGTAGCGAAAATCAAGTGTGAAAGTCTGTTCTCATGAGATTTCCAGTCCTGCCTTACTGGCCCAAGAAGCCCTGGTTCGCTTCGCTAAGCAGCCAACGTTTTAGGTGCTTATGTGAAATGAACCCAAATTTCAAATCATTTGAGGTTCTTCATTTGTGCCAGACAGGAGCAGAGCCTGAACTGCAGAGTTTAGCTTTTGTAGCAAGATCTCAGGAACACGCTACGAGATGGACACCGAAGTGAGGAAACAGCAGTTTATTGATTGCCGGCAATCGGCCCAGCGGAATTATTTCCAAAGGCTGAGCCCTGATTATACTGGGGGGCTGCCTTATATACCCTTATTGATTACATGAATATTCATACAGATCATTACATTATACATAGCATGATTGGCTCGTTATGACTTAACAACATTCGCACCTCCCTGTGGGAGGGGGCCTTAACTTGGTTTTAATTAGTTATTGGCAATCTGAACAAATATACTGATTATGAGATTAATATGGGGAGTTGGTGAGGGGGTTTCCGAGAAGGTACTGACCTCGGGCCAAGATGGGGAGTTAGGAAAGTGCTGAGGTAGTGTTAATGAGGGGAAACTGGGAAATCACTGGGCAGGTGTTAGTCTGGGGAAGATAGGGAGTTTTAGCAGCATTTTTAACTTGTTAGTAATAGGAGGTAGTATTAAACAAAAACATACGGGGCCTGGCGGCTCTAATTACAGGGCCTGCCTGACCATACACTTGGCATAATTAATTAAAAGCACAAAGTTAACCATAAGTGATTTTATAAGAGTCGGGGTTCCGGGGCGCTTGCCTCATCCCCCCCTTTGATGCTTAAGCTCCGCCTGAAGCATCACTTAATAACGGTTCAAGAGCAGTAGGTTCTGTTTGTGAGATGTCCCGATGGTCATACATCATCATCATGTGGGTTACTGCAGTTTTGTGCACTGCTGACTTTATTAAATTTTGGGCCATGGACATGAGCAGAGGTAGGACACATGGTGTGATTAGGCACCCGGCCATTAACACAAGTACCCCTCCGGCCATGGTTTTTAGTCCCCCTAAATAGTTAAACCAGCCGCCAAACCAACCAGAGGTATTTATTCCTCTCCAGGTTTGTACTGGCACATGAGCTAGCTTTTTTATTTGTTTTTGATTATCTGTTTTACCACTTACTTTTATTATTTAGGTGGAACCTTTATTGTATTTACACCCAGGTTATCATCTGCAGAACAAAGCCCCACGGGTTATTAATTTTGACACCTTACCCTATTATTTTGAGCGACAAGCTGGAGAGAGGCAAAATGGTTAATCAGACCTTTTGTGCAGTGCTATTTTGGAACCTCGGCCTGAAAACCCCTTTAATATCTTTTTTACAGCCAATGCATCTGCTAAGCCAATGATAGACCCCTTTTTTTTACCATTTTATTAGCAGCCTTTCTTTTAAAACTTAACTGCTGACTTGCCAAGCTAATTTTGCAGCGACTGCAAAATTCCCATGTCTGGGTTTGGAACTGCTACATGTGCAAGTTCCCGGTATTATGGGTTTACTTTTATCTGTACCCGGGCCAGGACTGAACCTGAAGAACTGCCATGAGAGTACATCTGGAACCAATCCTGGGCAGGGTTTGTGTGGGGATTATAGCACACAATCTTATTACCTTTAGTACATGTTAAATACACAGGTTTTTTGGGTATCTGTGCACCTATAATGAATGTGGAACAGGAGGGTTTTTATAACTTGATCCCGACTACGGGTCTCAACTATACACTGGGTGCACTTGGGCAGTGAATTGGTTTTTACAATGCTTATGCCTGCTATTATTATAAAATGTGTGTGGTTATTCCAGCTGCTCCTGAACCAGTACTCATTGTATAAGTGACAGGTCCCTGGGTTTGATTACAAGTGTGTGGTGCCCTGGGGACCCTAGCTTAGGATAGGTGTAGACTTGTTTAGGGACTGGTGTCTGTGAACCCAACACAGGCAGCAACACGCAACGAGTGCTACTATCAGGATGAATATACCCAACCCAAACCACACCAATTGCATTAATCCTTTCAATTTTTTCCTGTGCCGAAGCATGTTGCCTCTGGTGGACGTGTGGCAGAGGTGTTGCTCTTCTCCCATGCTCACCTTTCTTGCCGGCCGGAAGGGGCAGGGGTGTTGCAGGTATTTTCCCCTGTGCTCAAGACCGTTCCGGTAGGGTCTGAGGCAGAGGGTCTGGTGAGTTTCAGTCTCAAAGGATTTTCTGGATCCGGGTGGACCGTCCAATCAGCTTGCGCCGGTTTTAATCTAGTTTAATGGATTCAGGAGGTTATAACATCCACCTTTACGGCGGTTGGAGTGGTCAGCAACACAGTGAAAGGTCCCTTCCACTGCAGCTTCAGAGGCTGTAGGTTTCACTTCTTTACCCAAACATTGTCTCCTGGCTGAAGTGGAGAAGTTAGACGGACAGGGGCCCTTTTCTGCATTCACTTGGTTAATTTCCTGAACTGGTTGCCCAACTGTATGAGTTGATTTTTGGTATTTGGAAAATGACCAACTTTTACCACTCCAATTGGTACTGGATTTATTTATTTATTTATTTATTTGCATTTGGTTCTACCAGCCAGACCAAGTTTCCTGGCTGATGAAATGGAGCTAATTTAAGTTTTAGATTTGAATTTGATTTTTTTTTTTACAGCTCCGCTAGACTGGGAGTGATATACACAGTACAAGTGTTGTTGAATTTTTAAGGCTTTACACAAGTTTTGAATGACCAGTTCTGTGAAGTGGGTTCCTTTATTACTATTTAGAATGAGGGGTAACCCAAACCTAGGTATAAATTTTTTTTAATAGTTTTTTTTCCCCCAAGGGCATGCTATTACCCAGCCTGAAAACTTATCAGTAATGACTAACACACATTTAAAGTTACAATATTTAGGCATTTGGATACAATTTCTGTGCAAGTTCACAAAGAGAACCCAAGAGAAAGGCTTTGTTATATAGCCTTCTTTGTTTGAATGAGCTGACCACAATTGCAGAGCCACTTATACTAACAGTTCCTGTTGCAACAAGGAAGTGTTAGGCTGGGTGTCTCTTTGGTCAGAATTTTATAATGATGTTAACATTGTTTTTTTTCAGGTTCTGGCATATTAAGATATATACCATTTGGGATACAATAGATAACACAGTCTAATTTAAGGGTTTTACAAACTATCAGGCACAATGCACCAACAACAAATTAACTATGAGACTTAACAATGGCATACATATCATTAGCAAGATTATGTTTAACTAAAACAGGCTTTTTTTTTGTAAGGCTCACTATGGAGGTAACAATGTTTTTATTTTTACAAAAATAAAGGTTTTATTAGCACAGTAGTAGCACATGCTTTACCACTGGTTGCTTTGTTACCTTTACATTACCCTCCTGCTGTGATGAGGCTTTGGGTTTTTTTTAAAGAAATATTTTTTTTGTTGAGTTTTAACAAACTTATTTTGCATGTGGCTTTAATTCAGAGCTGTTCCAGGCACACCCAATTTTAAATTTAACTGACCACACCAGAGAGGAATTATGAGTTGATCTTTTTTTCCCACCCCTGTCAGGCAGGTAATTTGCATCTACTACTATAACAAACATGAGCTAGTTTACTAGTATTCAGATTTTAACTGTTAACCATTTCAAGTTTGAACCTGGCTTTAAAGAGATACCAACCATTTTTACTAGCATTTTATAAACAGGGTTTTACATTGCCAATTTTTTACTTTTTATAACATTATATGTACAAGATATATTTAAAGCATTTAGAAGTGAGAGTTTGCCTGCTAATCCCTGCATTTTGACCAATCCCAGCCACACAAGGCTATTTAAGCTTTCCAATAATTTCCACTTCATTTGGAAACTTTTTAAAGATATTTAAACTGGATTTTTTTAAAACAAAGTTAGTGAATTTATTTACATTTGAAAAACTTTGACAATTAGAAACTGAACCAAGTTTTTCAACAAGTAAACTTTTTTTTGCTACTGTTAATGACTCAGTCTGAACTAACTTAATTACTTTGTTTTCACACCCTTCAGTTGCAGAAAGCTGTTTGCAAGAGTTATCAGGAGGTTTTATTCTTTCAGGAGCAGTTTTAGGCAACAATTCACTTTCTACAGAAAAGTTCTTTCCCTCCTTTGCTAGAGACTGCTTTAAAGAAACATTTTTCTGAGCCCCAACAGACTCTTTCTGGGTTTTAGTTACATTTAGACACCTTCTTCACCAGCATAAGCTGAGAGGTACTTTCTGCTTGCCTTACAGACAGAACACTGGAGACCAATTTTCCTTTTTGAATACAGTTACTTTTGATACTTTTTTCTGTTTCATGCAATATTTCCCAATACCATGCACAATGTTAGTAATAAGACAAACAACACAAAACATAACACACAAAACACACACTTTGTTGCAACAATAGATTCATGGTTTTGATTTTTAGTTGTCTTACTGGTACCAGTTTTTTCCTTTCTGCAGTTTTGAAAGATAAAACAAACACTTTTCTACCCCCTTTGGGGTTGTAGATTATTCCTTAGAATATTTTTTTTTTTACATTTTTTTTTTGATTGCAGGCAAATCAGACAAATTACTCTTATATTTTCCTGTATTTTTTATTCCACAAACAGGCCAGGTTTGTTACGTTTTTTTTTTTTTTTCATTTGCATTACTTCAGGACACTTACACATTGTTGTCCAATCTTTTCCCAATCTTTCAACTTCACCAGTTTTTTCTCCCCATAACTTGCTTGCATAAACACATTACAATTCCAACCTGCTTCTCCATGCAACCACCTTATTAGGGGGTTAACTGATTTTACACATTTACTTTCCCTCTGCAACTTGCTAACACTTTCTGTTCCAAACTTTCCAGCTCAACACTTGTTTTTTTAACACAAAACCTAATACTTCTTGTGAGTTTTGTATTGGCACCTCATAAAGCATGTCCTTTTAAATTTAAGCTTTAAACTTTAAATTTTTACTCCTCAAAATGTATTCTATTTTAGGTTTAACTCTTTGAAACACACATTGAACTGTTTCTGTTTGCTCATTAGCTCTTTAATGGTTAACTACCATCCTTCACTTAAAGGTTTTTTCTTGACCTGGTGCTGGTATGCTCCAGGCTGGAGACAAGAACCGGGAGTTACTTACAGGAGAAATTTTTTTTCCCTACAATTTTAAAAGCAGTTGCTTTATAGCTTCTTATCCCTCAAGTTTTGTGTGGATTTTTATTAACCAATTGATTACATTGGATTTTAATTGTGATTGATACTAATTATTTGATACCATTTTTTACTACTAATACCTTTATAACATAACATTTTAACTTTAATTTTTTATAACGTTTATACCTAACAACACACTGTCTCCTAAAACAACTTTAACCCTTTTTACTCTCCCAAACTTTATGCTAACTTTAAAACTTTTTCTTTTTGTTTTTATGTGGGGATAACTGATATTTATGCCCTGTATTTAATAAGAACTAAATTGCTTTAAATGAACATATGATCTGTTGTTTTTTTTTTTTTGCTCCAAAGGTAGTGGCTCCCACTCTAGGTTTTTATGATTTTTTTTAACAAGCAGGACAAGCCCATTCCGCTTTTACTTAACTGCCAGGCTTTAATTTTTGACCCCTGAGTTAAGTGGTTCAGGATTTCTTTCAGTGGCAATGTTTTAGTTAATGCCAGCTGATGTTGCCACATATCATGGGCAAAAATCTGTTAACTTCTTTTCTTATCATTATTATAGGGACATTTTTCCCTTTCCAATGTCCTTCTTCCTTACAATAAGCACACTGGTTTGGGCCCAGTCGGGTCCCAACTTCAGGTTGTCCTCCTCCTCTTCTCCCTCTATCCGCTCCTCGCCCTCTTCCTTTTTGACCAAAGTCCCCTCTGAGGGCGGCTGCCAACATCTTACATTCTCTGACTTTCTTTCGGTCTGCCTCTGCATCTCGGTTTAAGAAGACTCGGTTGGCAATTTCCATCAGTTGGGCTGTATTCATCCCAGCAAATCCCTCATTCTTTTGTAGCTTTTTTTTCTTATGTCCCCAGCTGCCTGGCTCACAAAAGCTGCATTCACCATAGTTTGATTTTCACGAGCCTCAGGGTCAAAGGGAGTGTACATTCGATAAGCCTCATACAGTCTTTCCAAAAAAGCAACTGGGCTTTCATCTGGTTTCTGTACTACTTCAGTTATCTTAATCATATTAATGGGCTTTCAGCCAGCTGCTTTAAGTTCGTTCAGCAAAGCTGCGCGATACCCTTCTAGGCTCGCCTGTCCCTCCAGAGTATTGGGGTCCCACCCAGGGTCCTCGAGAGGCATTACCCTCTGGATATAAACATTGACGTCGAGGGTGTCGGGGTGTGTGTGAGTTTTTTAGCACTTTTTTAGCTGATACCACAATTCGGCCCCGCTCTTCAGTACTGAAAAGTGCCAAGAGCAGCTGCTGACAATCCCCCCAAGTAGGCAGATGGGTGTGCATGATAGACGATAGGAGGTCAATCATGGCCTGTGGCTTGTCCGTAAATGAGGGGGTATGGCTTTTCCAATTTAAAAGATCAGTGGTGGTGAAAGGGGCATAAACATACGACATGGGGCCAGCCTCTGGGTTGCCATCCACATATCGGGGGGGTCCCAGTGTCTGTCGTAGGGGAAATACCTTCCCAATGGGTTTTGAGTTTTTTGACCTTAGCCACCTGGGTGTGGGTCTGTCTTCCACTCTCCTAGTGAGCATGCGGCCCCTCCGGGGGCCTCCGGAGTCCTCTTGGGAATCGGGGAGGGAGGGGCTGGAGGCCGTCTGGCCAGACCGAGCTGACTCCTCTTCTGACTCACCTCCCTCGGATTCCTCATGCTCACTCCCCTGCTCATCCTGCCTGTGATAAGGTGGAGGGGGAGGTGGATACACTACAGCCAGTTCCTCCGGTGCTGAAGGCTCTGTGTCGAGGATTGGGGGTTTTTCTGGCTTGGGCTTCTGCTTCTGCTTTGAGAGTTTTGATTTTATTCCTGTGTCTATGGCTCTTAAATTCATGGTTGCGTGCAATGCTGCCTGATGTTCAATACAGTCTCTCACCCAACGGGGTTTACTTCTGACCAATGAGAGCCAGGAGTCTATGTAGGGAAACTGATCAGGGTGGCCTGGGTCCCCCACTATGACTCTTTATACTGCTTGTACCGCTGCCGGGTCTTAACTCCCTGCACTGGGCCACCCCACCTTAAAGGCAGTTCACTCTAGTTCACACAATGTTCTGAGTCTCTCTGGGGTCAACTTGACCCCATAATCACCTGAGAAACCCTTTTTGAAATTTTTCAACATACATTCCAGAGGGGTATACTGGGATTGAGTTCCCCCCATGATTTAATGAATTCTTATTTTAATACTAGATAGCAAAGGGAGAGGAACTCCGTGCGCGAAAGGACAAAGTGCGCCACCCAGGACTTTTGCGTTAATGATCGCAAGGGATCAATGCACGGCTGCACTCGTGTGTACCGTGAGGTTGCACTTCGAGTGACACCAGGGTGCCCAGTTTGGAGTTCCTCTAGAGATTTTACAAGACAGACAACACTGAACAGATAATTTAAACCGGGATCCCACCCACAACAATAGACAGCTAACCAAGACAGACACAGGAGGGAAAGGGGTAGCGGCCGGATGGTAAGGGTCCGTCCAGCCAAGACTTGTAGGGTACAAATAACAACGTTGCCCCTTCGGAGTGACCCAGATGCGGTCGCCCGGCTGGGAACTACACCCCTTCAGAGGTCCTCACTCGGGCCCCGGGGGGGACTTCACTCATTCATGTGGTGACAAAGGGTTAAAAAAACTTTTTAGTTCATTTATTTTCCATGCCTTAGATGGGCGGGTGGGATTGGAAGAGAGAGGAAAAAAAAGTATGACGGGTTTTTCTTATTTCATTTACTTTCACTAATTTATGACTCTGTGTCAGTTTTACAACTTGAAATGGGACTTTCTATTCCTTGCTTAAAACAGTGGATTTTTTAAAGACATTAATTCTTAAGACACCCACTTGCAAGCACACATTTGTACAACTTAGGTTTGACTTATTGAGGAATCCACACCGTTTCAATTTCAGCTCGTAATATTGACGAGGTGAATGAATCCGATAACGGAACGCTTATTTAGCGGGAGGAGGGAAGGAAAGGCAAACAAACAGATACAGAAGGAGTCCCTTGAAGTCACAGAAGCTCTATTGAGCAACGGAGCTACAAAGGCTCATGAGTTAGGAAGGGGAAAGGGTAGCCTTACGGCTGCAGTCACTCCACCTGTCCGTTGGGTCACTAGGTTCAGAAAGGCCCCCCTTGCTATTCACCCGACCAACTTGTGGACGGATGAGGGCGGCTGGAACCTGTCTTAGTCCAAGACCTGGTCAACGGCTCATAAATCTATCATTCATTTATACAATAACACACATTTTATAGACTCATAGACTCATAGACTCATAGGTCAGAAGGGACCAATATGATCATCTAGTCTGACCTCCTGCACAAGGCAGGCCACAAAACCCTACCCATACACATTTATAACAACCCCGAACCCATGACTGAGTTATTGAAATCCTCAAAAGTGAGATTTGAAGACCTCAAGCTGCAGGGAATCCATCAGCAAGCGACCCATGCCCCACGCTGCAGAGGAAGGCGAAAAACCTCCAGGGCCTCTGCCAATCCGCCCCGGAGGAAAATTCCTTCCCGACCCCAAATATGGCGATCAGCTAAACCCCGAGCATGTGGGCAAGACTCACCAGCCAGCACCCAAAAAAGAATTCTCTGCAGTAACTCAGTTCCCATCCCATCCAACATTCCCACAGACCATTGAGCAGACTTATCTGCCGATAATCCAAATCAATTGCTCAAATTAAACTATCCCATCATAACATCCCCTCCATATACTTATCAAGCTTAGTCTTAAAGCCAGATAAGTCATTTGCCCCCACTACCCATTGTACCCAATCTAAATCTACTATTTACTGGGGAATTTTACCTTACCACAAATTGTTTTTTCTTATTCTTTTACAGATTTTTAACACACAAATAAAACTAAAAAAACAACGGAGTATAATAATACAAATACACAAAACAGTTACCCCAAAAGTTACAGCAACATTTACCCCTGGAATACAAGTAGAATTATTACTAATGGACAAACTCCGCTGCAGCAAAAAAACAAAAACAAATATACCATGGCCAGATTCCTCCCAACAGACCTGGATCGGCCGTTTCGAGCTCCCCTCTGGAGTCTATTCGGGCCGTCCGGAGGGTAATTACTCCTCCCTTCCTCTCTCTACTGAGAGGGCCTGAACCAACACTGAACCAGACTGACTGATATGTTCGCCCTGTTTCCAGAGGTCTCACCTGATCCTGATGTGGAGCTCCACCTCTCTGGTTCCTCAATCGGTGTGGGTCCGTGGCCGAGATGGTAGGGTCGTCTCCACGGTCTCCCCTCACAGAACCAATCGAAGGTAGAGCTGCTACCTCGGCGCTGACCGATGGTCAGTGGGAGGCGACCGCAGGAGTCCCCTCCACTGGCCAGGTGGTGAACAACGCCCCGATCCCGGACGAGCCCCCAGAAAATGTAGCAAGATCTCAGGAACATGCTACGAGACGGACACCGAAGTGAGGAAACAGCAGTTTATTGATTGCCGGCAATCGGCCCAGCGGAATTATTTCCAAAGGCTGAGCCCCGATTATACTGGGGGGCTGCCTTATATACCCTTATTGATTACATGAATATTCATACAGATCATTACATTATACATAGCATGATTGGCTCATTATGACTTAACAACATTCGCACCTCCCCGTGGGAGGGGGCCTTAACTTGGTTTTAATTAGTTATTGGCAATCTGAACAAATATACTGATTATGAGATTAATATGGGGAGTTGGTGAGGGGGTTTCCGAGAAGGTACTGACCTCGGGCCAAGATGGGGAGTTAGGAAAGTGCTGAGGTAGTGTTAATGAGAGGAGATTGGGAAATTTTTAACTTGTTAGTAATAGGAGGTAGTATTAAACAAAAACATACGGGGCCTGGCAGCTCTAATCACAGGGCCTGCCTGACCATACACTTGGCATAATCAATTAAAAGCACAAAGTTAACCATAAGTGATTTTATAAGAGTCAGGATTCTGGGGCACTTGCCTCACTTTGGGTACAACTTCTCCCAAAGCATGGGAGTGCTTGAGAGCAGGGAGGGAACATGCTCATTTGGGCCCATCTCCAGCACTGATTGTATTCCCTTTAGCTGCGGCAGGAGCTGTGCATGCACCTTGGGAATCACGCTGCAGCAGGTTCTGCTGTCCCAGCTAACTGCTGTAGGAGTCAATCCCGCACAGGGGATCCTAGGCCAGTTTATCGGGACATTGCCATTCATCTCTGGAGTATGTCAGTGGGATCTTTTACTTAAAGCCTCAACAGAATCAATATTTTGACTGTCCCATCTGCAACTCTTCCACTGCTAAATGCCATAGACACAATAAGCTACGGCGCAAAGAAGATAGAGAAACCTAGCTGGAGAGACTGGATTACCCAGGACGTGCCTGACAGTGCTATGGAATACTGAGTTCCAGCCTGTTCTCCTTTGCAGGTCTGGATGGATGCAGCCACACAGATCTTTTTCTCCTACGGACTGGGGCTGGGATCTCTGATAGCTCTGGGAAGCTATAACACTTTCCATAACAATGTATACAGGTCAGTATTCTTAGTGCCTCTACAAGCAGAAAGGCACACAGAGGCAAATTGTGAACTCCCGGGTGACACTGGTAAATGTCTAGTCACTGGGGTATTCCCATTGCAGTCACCGAGACTACTCCTGTGAGTAAGTACTCAGCCGTTTAAGGGGTTTGCAGTCTGGCCCATAGTACCTGATGCTGTACAGTCTGTAATTCACAAACACGCAACCCAGGCCTCACCGCTGATCTTCATATCTGAATGTCTTCTGGCCAAGGACTTCACTAAGTTACCCACTCCACCTCTGAGCTTCACCTCCCGCTCTCACCATGCCTCCTCAGGCCTCATTTTCATCATCACCTCATCCTGTGACATCATCACCTAACCCTTGTCTTGTTCCGATTAGCCGACTGGACCAGAAATGCATAAGGTTGTCTCAAGTCTGTGTTTGCCTTTTCCAGAGACTCAATCATCGTCTGCTGCATAAATTCCACCACCAGCATATTTGCAGGATTTGTTATTTTCTCCATTGTTGGCTTCATGGGCCATATCACCAAGAAGTCAATCTCTGAGCTGGCATCTTCAGGTAAGAAAACATTGCATGTGTAGTGTTCAGACAAGCCCAGTGATCCAGTGGGTAGGGCACTGCCATGGGATTCAGGAAAGCGGGATTTTATTCCCAGCTCTGCTACTGACCTACTAAGTGACCTTGGGCAAGTCACTTCACCTCTTCAGTCTCTGTTTTCCCCTCCTGCCCTAACAACACTGCAAATGTATACCTTTTGTGATGCCATTGAAGCTAAATGGAGTTACAGTGGTGCAAAAGAGAGGCGAATGAAGCCAATTTTGGAGGAGAATTTTTCTATATCATGCATAACTAATTCTGTTAAACTTACGAGACCAGAACCTTAATTGACTTCTACACTTCAAAGCCAGTTTTCAGGACTTTCTCACCCAAGAAGTGAGTGAAAATCACCCAAAAAAGAAAACAGGTTTCAAATTTTCCAAATGTAATAATAGTTGATAGCATTCAATCAGCATGTTTTGCTCATCAAGCTTTCCTGACGGGGGCTCAAGTGTGTAATTCAATTCCCTGAGATGCTACAGAGTTTTGTGGGACTGGATGGCTCAGGACATTAGGGATAAGCCATTTGGCAAATTCTTTGCCAAGCTGAACAGACGCTGGGAATGGCACATGTCCCAGAATGATTTGGGAAGCTTATTCCTGATAGACTCAGGTGACCTTACCACTCAGATTCCAAACACAGGAAATTCTGAGGTTTGTTTTTGTTGTTGTACATCTAGATTTGTCTATTGCTCAGGGTCACTGCATTTAAGGAGGCTGTTTATGGGCTTAGCCTTTTGTTAGAGTTTTCCCACATAGTAGCTATGCTCTGGTATTACCAGTATTCTCACTAGATCTGGTTGAAACTCAACATTTCCCTTTTTTGTGGGAAATTCTGACATTTTTGTTCTGAATTCCATTTTCAACCTTATCAAAAAGGGTTTTTTTCAATTTCCCCCCAGAACTAAATTTCATTGAAAGCAACACGTTCCCCCAGAGAGTTTCAATTTTGACAAAATGGTGCTTTTGGACAGAAAAATGTCCTGTTGGAAAATGTTCAACCAACTTTAATTCTCAGGATGTGTGTCAATAACAAAGTATAAACATTTCTAGCAAAACATTTGATATCTCATTGCTTATGGTAACAAGATGGCATTTTTGCTTAAATGGTGGGGGGGAAATGAATGGCTTCTCAAGTGTCCCATCCCTCCTCTATGCAGCACAGGCCAAGGGGGGGCAGATTTTCTTGGAGCCCATATTAAAATATTGGCATGTTTTGGCTGTCACCATCTCTTGGTTTAATCATTGCACTGAGCTCTGACATGTCGTGTCGTTACAGTGTTTTACAAACATAAACTGTTCAGTTTTACAACATAAACTATATTTTCATTCTGGTAGGTCCAGGACTGGCTTTCCTTGCCTACCCACAGGTCGTCACGCAGCTGCCCATGTCCCCTCTCTGGTCAATTCTCTTCTTCTCCATGTTAATGATGTTAGGCCTCGACAGCCAGGTGAGACTACACACGGGGGAAAGTGGGGTAAGAAGTAAAGTTATGGTTAGATAAGCCCTGGATGATAATTGTCTATCCTCTGTCTATGGTCAGTCCAGTATAGGGTGATTTCTCATTCTAAACAATGAGTCCTTCTATTCTGGGCAGATTTTCTGTGGGGTGATCTCCTGAGCCTTGTCCATATAACCAGATGTATGTGGGGTGACCTTCCATCTTGCCTTAAAAAGTCCCATTCCTATAGCAAATCTTTTGTGTCCTATCTCCTAAAAACTTTAAGTCATATCCATATAATAAGTCATTTGTGGGGTGATCACCCATTTGCTGATGAGTTTTGGCCCTGAAAGCTGTAGGGGGCAGGAACCATCTTTTTATTCTGTGTGTGCACAGCACTTAACACAATGGGTCCTGATCACTGCCTGGCATCTCTAATCAGTACCGCAGTATAAATCAATAATGGTTATAGTAATGATCAATATTCTGTGTCAGCAAAACAAGGCAGTCTTTTCCTGTCAGTTTCCTTTGAAAGCTCTTTTTCGATCCAGTGAAAAATGCAGATGTTAATTTGCATCAGCCTGAGCTGCCATGGTGCCTTATGGGAGTTGTAGTTTAGGTATATTATCCTTTCATTCTCCTCTACATGGGCTCTGCTCCTTGGGTAGACTACATATCCCATCATGCACCATAATCCCCTATTCTGTGAAAAGTTTTGCTTTTTCAGTTTGTCGTCCCCAATTTGGGATGTAAATTCCATGTTTTTGAAGCACTGTAGTCCTCGGTCTGCGAAAGAGCAGGTCTACGTGATGTGTGAAGAATCAATTGCATCACAATGTGCTGGTGCAATGCCGAGATGCCACTTTTCAAAAAAGAACAGTGATAGGGCAGAAGTACAGAGCAAGGATTTGGCTATGAACGCTTCCAGAATTTGGGCGTTCCGTGTTTCGCTTCAGCCCCATCTCTAGTAAAAAAGAGACAACTCTAATGGCTGGGAAAGTTTTCTCAGCTTCTCAAGCACCCTGGGAAAAGCGGCTGATAATTTCATGGAGGAGCAAGCAGTGTCTGGCTGGTGCTAGCAGCCAGGTTCCTGAGGAGTTACATCCAGACCTCTTTCCTGTCATAGGAAATATGAGTCATGGCTCTCCGTGAAAATCCTGTGAGGACACTGGAGGGGGAAGCAAAGGGGAAAATATCAGGGTGTACCAGAAGATCCCAACCCACACACACCAAAAAAGAAGGGACTGGATGGTACTTACGTATTTTGCACATAATTTTTACATAATTTTTGATAACTTGCGCATCAAAAAAGCCAGGTAGCCTACCGATTAATTCTGTAAAAACTCTCTTCTGGCTGGGGTTGGTAACAAGACAGACAGCTTGCGTTCTCCTCAGCCCAGAGAGAACACGCTGAGCTGGGATGGGAATGCAGCATTAGGCAGGCTCTGGTGCCTGAAAAAAAACCATTTCTGGGTAAACAGCAGAGCTGGGTGAGTACCTCAAATCTGTGAATGTGCACATGTTTAAAGACCTGAATCCCCTCCTGCTCTGTTCATCATCATTTGCCTTAGGGTAGTCCTGAGAGAACCCAACCGAGATGAGGCCTTCATTGTGCAAATACAAAAAAAATACAAAGCAGTCCTTGCTCTGTAGATCTTACAATCCAAATAGACAAGACAGAAAATAGACGTGAGGGAAAATGGAAGTAAAGGGAGATGAAGTGTTGCCCAGGTCACCCAACAGGTGAGTGGCAGAATTGGGAATAAATTCCAGGTCTTCTGGGCCAGTTTCCCATCTATTGGCTCCTGCTGCTTCTCCGATGCCTCTTACTTGTTTGGTGTCTGGTGTATGAGTTTGCTGACTAGAATGTTCATGTACAAGGGAAATTTTAAGTAAAGAATATTTAGAGGAGGTGAATTTAGAATTAGTAATTGTGAACATTCAGCTGGGAAACCTGATTCCAAGATATACCACTCCTACAGTCAGAGGACACACATAGCACTGGTATTTCTTTGTACTGCAGTAGCACCTACAGGCTCCAGTCCGGCTCCTGGCCCTATTGTACTGGTATGCTACAGACACAGGGAAGTCAGCCTATTTTATCAAATTAAATAAAACCAGCTATTCCTGCATGACCTACCCAAATCACCAGACACTGGCTGACTCCTTGAAAGGCTTACAGAAGCAGTGGGTTTGGAGGGGATGATGGTAGTGCCTTTCCCAGTTAATTCAGGGAGCGCATCCTATGCATATGAATCAGTGAAGAAGAAAGCCCACTATTTGTAGGAAACCTTGTGTCATGTCCTTGTCTAGTCCCACTGTCTGGAGGGACACCAACCCGTTATGATGGGATCGGATCACTGAATCCTTCATGCTGCGTAGCCTCTGGGTCCAGGTAGTGAGACAGTCGCCATAGTGTAGTTGTTTCCTACAGCGATAGAAGCGGTTTTTCTGTTGCTGTAAGTAAACCACCTCCCTGCACAGCGGTAGCTAAGCTGATGAAAGAATTTTGTCAACCTTGTTGCGCCTACATCCGGGGTGAGGTTGGCATAGCTGTGGTGCTCAGAGTGTGGATTTTTCACACCCCTGAGCGCTGTAGCTATGTTGATCTAAATTTGAAGTGTAAACCAGGCCTTAGAGGAGTTCTATGCAGACACTGTCTGGTGGGGGGAGCTCTGGTTTCTAGTTAACCCCTTCAGGGCAACATTGCAGTAAAACAAGGAAACACAAGCTTAGCAAAAGGATTTCTTAAACACAAACACACACCCCTTACGCTTAAAAAGCACAAGAGAGTTTTCTCTGAGAGTCCTGGGTTTGGTTCAAGGCCTTAGTGGAGTTAAAGTCCCTCCCTCCTCTACTCTCTCCACCTTGTCTCCTTTTTCTGGCAATGAAATGTCTTCCTTGGCTTAGAAAGCAGCTCCCTTTAAAAAAGATTAGATTAGATGGGGGGATAGGTCCCTCTTCTGCCCAGATGGATTTCTGCGAAAAGAGTCCATTCAAAGCCAAAGGCCCTGCTGACAGAAACCCTGTTGTTTGAGCAGGGGCAATTCTAATTGTGTTCATGGCTGTTGATTGCTCTGCCACATCTTCCTCCTTCCCTGCTCTTACCCCTACAGCCTCACCATGACAAAATGCTGCAAAATGGATGATGTGATCTACAATTACAGACTGGTTGCAATTACAAATAGTGTTCATAAAACCATGTGGAATTAATAAATAGGCACAGACATATTCCCCAAACTGTCACACCATGTGTCCAAATCAAATCTAATCAACCCTGCTGGAGTTTCACATACCAAATGCTCACACGGAGCAGCTCATGAGCAATGGACGGACTGGGACTTATTGCAGATACTATCTGGCAAAACATCGCAAATAATGAGTAAATGTTCCCAAAGGAGCTAAATTCACTGAAATAACTTCTTTATGGATCATTCATTCTGCTCTCATAAATAGTTCAATATACAGCAATAGGTCTCCTCAGCACTGTGTAGAATTATTGATGCATTTGCTTGTCATATCACATGAATGCCTTACTGTCCCATATGACTGTCAGTCTCAGAGGGCAGGGAGCGCTTTGGGGGATGTCAGTGCCCGGAAGGGTGCATGCAGCATCAAAAGCAAAACAAGTAGTTAGAAAAACACAGATAAATACATGTTGAGGGTGTTTGTCTGCTTACTGGAGATTTACTTATTCAATATATGATTTACACCTACAGTGTGTAACCCATGCTGCTGGTTTCTGCATGCAAAAATATGCCTACATTTGCACAAGCAGTAATAACTGTGCATGCAAATAGGTAGGTAGGTGCCTGGCTAGTCATTAGTATACACAGGCTCCTGATCTGCATGTGTTGTGATAACTGAGCACACAACTGCAAGTGTGCAATTGCACGTGTACTTCAGGCTGTTGGTTTTGAAAATTGGGGCCCCCTATGTTTTCATAAAATGTTGGATGTGCACAGCCAATGTATTCTACAGGAGAGACAGCAGCCCGGTCCATGACTTTAGTCCAGGCCAGGTATAGCAAAGTGGTAAGGCTCCTGTGTCAAACCATACCCTTAACAGGTGTTAGAACCCTTCAGAAAGCTACTGATGTTCTTCTGGCTCATTGTGGCAGGTGCGGATCGTTATTGCACCTGGAGTAGAAGAGAGGTGGGAGTGGTTCCCAAGAGAGAGGACAGAGTTGGTTCTGGAGGAACATCCAAGCTTGGGGAGGAGACTAAGACTGAAGAGTTATGCTTAACTTTCAGCATGTGCTTCAGTCCATCCCTGTTCAACAAAGCCCTTAAGCATGTTCTAAAAGTTCTGAATGTAATTAAGAACTTTGCTGAATTGGGGCCTAACTCCAGGTCTGTGTAGGGAGGACAGAGTAGGGATTCAGCCTGGCCTTAAAGAAAGCTGCTTTTGGTGGTACTAGGTGTGGCGACAAGGGGTTAAAAAAAAGAGGGAAGAAGGACTTCTTATCAGGTTTACTTCTGTCTATGGCTTGGTGATAGTTTTATGGCCCACTTTGGGTTTTTCTCTCTTTTTTCTTTTTATCCCTTGCTTGAGACAGTTGGATTTCCCTAAAGGGATTAATTTCTCAAAACACACTTACACATACAGTCATACAACTTACTCAGGTTTGACTGATTGAGGGGTCCGCACCATTTCTATTCAGCCCATGATACTGATGGGGTGAATGAATCCGATAACGGAACGCTTATTTAGCGGGAGGGAGGTGGAAAGGCAGAAAGACAGACATGGGGGGGTCACTCCCCTGCTGTTACAGGAGCTCTATTGAGCAACGGATCTGAAGGGGCTCATGTTTGGGGGAAAAGGGATTGACCTTTCAGCCCACATTCTCCGCCTACTCATTGGGTCACTAGGTTCAAACAGGCCCCCCTTGCTATTCACCCGACCAACTTGTGGATGGATGAGGGCTGCTGAAACCTGTCCTAGTCCAAGACCTGGTCAACGGTTCATAAATCTAGCATTCATCATTCATTTGTACAATAACACACATTCTCTGTTCAATTAAAATCCACTATTTATTGGAGTTTTTCTCTCTATCACAAGTTGTCTCCTCTTATCCTTTTACAATTCCTTAAACTCAAAACTTAACACTTAAAACTTGCTAATGATACTAACACAAATATACCAAACATATACTTAAAGACTAACATTTGATTAATACTTACCACATAGATGGATGAACTCAGTTGCAACAAAAACAATAAATAGTTTATGGCCAAATTTCCTTACTCTTTATGTAACGTTCCCGGGTTTTCGTCTGGGTGGAACCTCTATCGCATTCACACCCAGGTTACTGGTTTTCATCCAGGTGGAACCTCTATCGCATTCACACCCAGGTTATCAGCCCTAATGCCCTATCTTACTTTTTTGAGCAGCGAGCTGGGGAGAGGCGAGATGGTTGACCAGATCTTCTACGCAGTGCGATTCTGGTGCACTCCTTGTGATGCATGGCTTGTCCAATTTGCCTCTCTGTCTAACAACCTTATATCTCCACCCCAGCGTATTGCTTGCTTAAACCAATTGTGACGTTTTGGCTACTGTCCAACCAGTAAGTCCCATGCCTGTGAGGGGACTTTTGGCTCCCTGTGGCAAGTTTACATGCCTTGGGGTGACTTGCTGTTGCTGGGCAGATTCTCTGCTTCTTAACTGTCAACAGGTCTTATCTGTTGACCTGCTTCAACTTACCAAACTTTCGGAAACAGCTTGTTTTTTGTGACAATTGCCTTTGTTGATTGCGCACCCTCTATGCTGGTATGCAATTACTCAAAAATGACCTTGGGGCACACATACATTACAGGCTCTATAGAAGTCTGTTACGACACTAGGCAGCACAGACAGCTGGATGCACAGACTGACAGCAGCAAATTTGCTGCCATCAGATCGAGCTATCCAGATCGATTGAGCGGAAGTGAAGACCTGCTCAATCAATCCGGAAGTCGATTCAATTAAACCACCTCCTCAAAAGGCGTAGTGCTGTGATGACGGGAATGCATTTCCCTTCAGTACAGCGCAGGGCAGACGGCACACTAAAGGGAAGTTAGCTTCAAGTCAACGGGAGTTATGCAAGCTACTCTGTGTAGCTTGTGTAACTGCCGTCCACTGCCGCCAAATTTCCGGGTAAGTGAAGACTAGGCCGGAGAGTCAAGGGGAATAACAGGGTCTGTCTGTATCCAGTAGCCTCAGTAAAGAATCCTTTGTATATTTACTACAACTAAGTCCTGTCTCTTTGTGCCATGAGGGACGTTGCAAATTCTTATTCACAGCTGCAGTGGCATACGTTGATACACACACGCACACTTGTTTTCACTCTGTCTCTCAGGTTTAGTTCTCTTGTGTCTCAACCCTTTTGCATGATATGCTAATGATTCCTTTAAACGACCAGTTTCCAGGTCAGGCATTTGCTCCAGCGGCGGAGTTAGTGGAGCTCTGTGACTCCAAGCCAGCATGTGTCGCAGGTGAGGCCCGCTGCTCAGTGGGAGCTGCAGGGGTTCAGCACTGCTATAAATCAGGCAACTTTATTTAGCTGCCTAAATGTTCTATTTGGGTGTCTAACTTTAGGCACCCAGGTTTGAAAATTTGAGCCTTCGTGGCTTGTCCACAGTCACACCGTAAGTCAGTGTCAAGATTAGACCTTGAGGCCGCTCAATCACTAGCCCACTGCTCAAGCCACTAGACCCTGCTTCCGCTTGAGAACTGAGATCCAATGTGTCAATAAATGTCGTGAAACAAGTGGCCGGGTTATGGGGCTTGCACTAGCAGCCTCGCACAATGTGGCCATTTCTTCCTGTGTGTTCCATGTGGTCTGGTTCAGATGTGACGAAGTGTACGTCTGTCTGTATTTCTTGCTTCAGTCTTCCTTTCCCCGCTCCACCCCGCCTCACACAATACCCCTGCCCAGTCCCCTGTGACTTCCCTCATGCACATCTATTCCAGTGACTTCCTGTGCCCACTTTCCCAGCCTCCCATACCAAAGGGACTTCCCATACACCACTCTTAATCTGAAGTGACATGCAGTTCCCTTTCCCTGATACTCTTCCATCTACCTTCAGCTTTCCACACAGATATCTTCCCGCACTTGGCCATTTCCCATACCTATGCTCTTCTCTATTTTCCTCTACTTTCTCCCCTGTGCCTTGGCGTATCCAGTCCTACCTCTCAGCCACCCTCCCCCTCACTTCCAGCACCCATCATTATCCAGCTACCTGTGGTAACACCTGCATCCAAGAGGAAGGAACAGATTTTGACACACAAACGTGTGTGGTGGCTTTTCAGCACCATTACTACATGCTGGAACTCCTATGGGAAATGAGGTGTAGGTGAAGTCATCCACCGCTTCCAGGCAGCATGGAAGCAGCAGTCAGCCACAGAGATCAAAGAAGTGACACAAATCCAGGCTGAGCGGTGTTGCGTTCTCCAGAAGGGAGGGAGGCGGCATTACACTGGGGAGTCAGGGAATGAGGAGGAATCGTTCCAAGGGAATGCAGTGGATGGGGATGTATTTGTGTGTGTGTTTCCTCCTGCAGTTCTGCACTGTGGAGGGGTTCATCACAGCTCTGCTAGACGAGTATCCCTATCTCCTGAGAGCCAGGAAGAAGCTCTTCATTGCTGTGGTCTGTCTTATCTCCTACATTATCGGATTCTCCAACATCACCCAGGTGCCTCTAACTGTATTCGCCCCCAGCTCCTGTCCTGTCTCCGGTGCTTTTCTAGCCACCTCCTTATAGAACAGGAGCAGCGGAAGCCTGGGAGAAGGGCCATTCTCTATGAAAGACACTAGGGCTGCTGCTGGTCTGGGCTCTGCCCATCACTGTCATCTATCACTGTCCCGTCACTTGCAGGAAAGGCCTATGCCCTGGAGTATGACACATGTTCGAAGCAGAGGACTGAGCTAAACCTAAAAAAACAGATCAGTTGACCTGGTGGTAGGGTGACCAGACATCCTGATATTATTGGGACTGTCCTGATGTTGAGGGCTTTATCTTATCTAGGCAACTATGTCTCCTTTTCCCCACTCCCCCACAAAAAAAGTGTCCTGATTTTTTACACTTGTGAGCTGGTGGTACTCCAGGCCAGTGACACTAAGGCCCAGACTCCATGTTTACATGCCCCAGTGAGCGAGCTGATGCAGAAATATGCATGCTGGGGGTATGGCAGTGAGGCCTAGGGCGTAGACTGCAGGGCCCAGCTCAGTGACATGGAGGCCAGTGTGTGGATTTCCCACATTGTGACTTGATGCCAGGTGAGTCACAGAACAGGGAACATCTGCAGAGGCATCTGAAGTGCAGCGGGAGAGACAGAATGGATTCATTTTATAAAGTGGCTTCCCCTTACACGACAGATGAGAGTCCTGCTTCTCTCCCCACCCTCAGCCAGGCCTGAACACTTACTCCTTGGCCACATCCCTGGGCTCATTTGTTAAAATGGCAGGAATTAGATTATAACAAAATGATGCATCTTTGGTGGCTTCCATAGCCTAAGGAAATTAGCATAAAAAGGCAGAATGATTAGATAAAAGTATTGAGGATATTATTCCTCAGCTCCATACCCAGGCCGTACTCAGTACCTCGTCCCCCGGCTTTGTCTCCTCAGGGTGGTATTTATGTCTTCAAGCTGTTTGATTATTATTCCGCCAGTGGCATGTGTCTTCTCTTCCTTGTCTTCTTTGAGACCATCTCAATTTCCTGGTGTTATGGTGAGTGCAATCCACCTTGTCCCGTCGCGTCTTATCTACAGGCACAGAGGGAACCATTTTCAAAAGCCCTAAACACTAGCCATTGAAGTCGGAGGGAGATTGTCAGTTGACTATAGTGTTGGGCCAATGCTGGCTGAAAGCTTTTGAAAATCCTTGGGGAGAGACTCATTTTGCTTCCTCAGACTGCCACTCAGATGAGCACCCAGTCACAGAGATTTCCATGCAAACTGACATAGGCACAGGCCTCTAGATTTGGATTTCTCAGGAGTATGATATGAACATAGAGTTAGTTAGGCCAAATCGGACTGCTGAGCCTTCTGCCCTGGTCTCCTGGCAGTGGCCAATTCCTGATGCTTCAGAGGGAGACCAGCATCTTCAATCACTTGCCCATCCAATGGTGCAATGCTGGGGTATTGGGGGATTCCTTCTTGACCCCGTGAGGTTAATCTATGACCAAGTCTATCTTACGATCTAGACCTTTGCTACTTGATTACTATCAGTGTCTTAGCTTGGGAAGCTGTAGATGTTTTTTGAGGTCATAACATTATCCAAGCCCCCATTAAGATCCAGACCAGTGTTTCTCCCAATGGCCTCTGCTTTTTCCCTGTGGAGTGAGTATTACACTTTTCCATACTGACGTTAAATGCCTGCTTTCTTTTCTGACCTCACATTGCCCTCCTCCTGTTCTTGGCCTGTCCTGGGTTGCTGGACAGAGCTGATGGGAATGATGCTGAGATATCATTGATCCTGTTAACACACGTTTCTCACTGTAGGTGTGAACAGATTTTACATGAACATCGAAGAGATGATTGGCTACAAACCTTGCAACTGGTGGAAGCTCTGCTGGGTCTTTTTCACTCCCCTCATCTGCATGGTGAGAACAAAGCAACTCTGTTTAGAGAGGCTGATCTAGAAGGGCCAGCTCACTGGGATCATTCTGTGATTGCGGGCAGCACTAACTTTTCAATCTAGGTAATTTATATCCAAATCCAGATCTGGCATTAAATGCAAGTTGGTCCTAAGAAGAGTCAAGGTGATGGGCAGGAAAATAAATATGGGGAACCTCTTTTATTCTCCCACCTGAATCCCTGTAATAGACTCTAAGAAAAGTGGGGGTAGCTTGGCTGAGAACATGCAATTAGTAATATTTTACTCCTGTTTGATGTGCCAGAAGCTGAACTGGTGATTTATTACTTTAAAAATCATTGCTGGCGGTGGAGAAAGCTCTCAGCCACTCTTGCTCTAGCCTCTCCCAGCAGGAGGCACTGTCAGATCTAATAGAATTGGCACTGATGAGCTCTCAGCTAGGCTCTCCTCCACCAGTCATTCCTCTCCCTGCAGGAGGCGCTCTTGGGATTGCTGCAGGCATGCTAATGTGGGAAGTTCCTAGCTCCTGAAAATCAGCGGAGAGGAACCTGTTTAGGAAATGATAAAGGAGTGCGGTGTGCAGCAGAAGTAGGGAGGGGTGTAAGTGCAGTGGCTGGGGCAGGGCAGTTGAGGGGCACTGACCATGAGGAAATCCTTACTATTGCATTCTCAGCCCCTCTCAGCCAAAATTGCTGTAGGAATGGGGTAGAAACAATGTCTGGTGGAATGAATAGGTTAGAGACTCGTCTAGGGAGCAGTTGCATGTGGTGCAGGAGCCCTGGCTGAGGGAAGGTGGGAGCTGTTGGGAATGGTGTGGCAGCTTTGGATGTGGGGATGAGTGTGGAAGCCTTGGCTTTTGGGGGAAGAGCTGTTGGGACAGGTGTGGGAGCCCTGGCTTGCGGGGGGTGGGGGGAGAAGGGGAGGGGAGGGAGCTGTTGAGACCGGTGCATATTATTGACTATAACTCACAGCGAGAATTTAGGGAACTCCCAAATGAAAGACAAAGTCAGTGAATGTTCCCACTTTTGCTATGCTATGCTACGACCACTGGTTCTGTTTCTGCAGGGTGTTTTCATCTTCAGTGTTGTTGAAATGACCCCTCTGAGTCTGGGCAAATATGTCTATCCCCCATGGGGGCAGGGCATCGGTTGGCTTATGGCTCTGTCTTCCATGGTGCTGATTCCAGGATATATGCTGTACTACTTCTTCATCTCAGAGGGGACCATCAGGCAGGTAGGAGCAACTCAGAAACTTCTGATTCTGCTCAATTATCTGTCGAGAGGGCATTTTCCACCAGCAGCCCACTTCACGTGAGTCCCTGTGTCATGACAGTGACTCCTGCGGCCTTTGTAAACCAAGGCTTTCCAGATACTCCCTCTTCATCCCCCAACACCTTCTGTGCTCTTCAGTTCTGCTCCTTAAGCTTTCTGCTACCTCCAGCACAACACATTCCATGTAAGCCTATGGAAGGACCTTCCTTACAGGGGACAAATGGATGGCATAGGGGATTTGAGTAAAGAAATAAGTGTCATCTCCCTCTAGGACATTGGCTACAATCCCTCAGAGGTCAGCAGTGTCCAAAAATTGTTACCTTCTCCTTCCTGTTTAGTGTTGTATGTGAAACAAGTCGGTGGAATCTTATTCCCATTCCTAGAAGACTGCTGTCCACATCATCACATCCCTGTTACATGGTGAGATGGCTGAAAATCTTCCAACAGAATGTTTCTCTGTTGGAAAATGCTGTTCTGTCAGAAACAAAACTTTCCACGGGAACACGCTGGTTCTGACAAAACTTTGTTTGAAAAAAAGGAATTGAAGTAATGAGGTTTGATGAGGTCAGAACATTCTGGTTTGACAATTTCGGAATGGAACATTCTGCTTTCTCATTTCAAAACGACTTTGCATTTTTATTTTATATTACACAAAATATATTTTTAAAAAAGTCAAAATTGAAAGGAAATGGTTTTGACTGTCCTAGAACAAAAAACTTTTCATCCACCTTGTTTCATGGGAAATTTCCTAAATTCTTTTTTGTTCCAATATGGAATGAAAGCATGTTTTTGAAATTGTGGAAATTCCAGTTCCCGCACAGCTCTAATTGTGAATGTCACTAACTGGCAATCTCAGCAAAGAGGCCAGGCACTGAAGAAGCAAGAAGCCTGAACTAGCTCGGAGCCAGGGCCTATTGGCGAGGGAGTTTTGGACTGAAGCTGGCTGTCTCATGGATAAAAAGGGCTCAGTTTCATAGCTTTCACCAGCATTCAATTCACTTAAAAAATGAAAGAAAGGTAGAGCGCGAGAGAGGTCCCAATGCTGCACCAATATTGATCTCGCCATAATATTATTTTCCTTAGGGCCAGAAGCAGAAATTCAGTCAGAGACAGTTCCACAGTGTTACCCTTCTCTCTATTGATCTCAATAGGCTGCACATCATGTTGAGAATTAAAGCAAACAATCCCCACTGCAACCCAATTTTAGAGATGCCTGGAGCTCTGGTGACCTTAAGGATTTGGGGGCTCATGCATAAACCCAGCCTTTTGTTTCTCCTATTGGCACCACGGTTTGTACTCACTCAGGCGTCTCCGTTGTGTTAGATAGATAGGGCATGGGATCAGGCCCATAGGGGCCTGTGAACTGTGGTTCTCTGCGTATCATGCAGATCTGTCTAGTAATGACTGTTAAGATCTAATTTGCAGTGTTTACGTTTGGGCTTCAGAAAGTTGTGCCCAAAACCTCCATGTTGACGCATCTTCTGCATCGCACAGGCAGAACAAATTAATGTGGTGCTGCTTGCCTCTGACTTCACCTCCCCCCCACTGTGTGTGTCTGAGGGCACAGCCGAACTCTGCACTCCATGCAATACGTTGAGAAAATGTGAAGCCCACATTTTGAATAATATATAGGCTGACCTATCTTGATTCCACTTGTTGCCCAGGATCAATTTGAGGTTTCCTCTCTCTGAGCCCAGCTCATATCTGGAGTGCTTGCCATGGGATTTGACTTCATTGCAGTTTCCTAGCTTTAGATGTATATTAACTTGCTGCTGAAGCTGTGTCAGTTTTGAATCTCACATCTGTTTGGAGGTTTTGTTATTCATTTTAAGTCAGTTTTGGGTTCCTTTCACTGGGTCTAGATCAGTGTACAAGGGCTCCTGCAACTGAGCTAGGAGTCAGTTTCTGGGGTCAAGCCAGCAGTGCTGAGGGACTTAGATGGGATTTTATGTATGGACAATAAATAAGGGAACCCAGAAGATAAATAGGGGAGGTAGTGAGTAAGTTAAACCAGTGGCCCCTTCTTTGCAACTGATTGCATGGCGAATGGGATATATCCACTTCATCCTGACTAAAAATACCACCTGAATTAAAACCTGCGATCTGAACCGCTCTGAATAGGCAGTTTGAAATCCAGGTCTGGATCCAAATATTGCAGCTCTGACCCATCTCTAATCCTAACAGACGCTCCTTGCTCAGCGCTCCACAGGGCGGTGTGAATGCTCACAGCCCCTCACCCCTACCCCTCCCTGGTAATGTATGTGCTTTGAGGGGGCAATGCCTTCTTGCCTCCTAACCTGGGTGTCAGTTCCTGTCTGTGTCTGATTCCAATCTTAACCCCATGGAAGCTGCTGACAGTGTTCTCTTGACTTCACTGGGAGCCGGATCATGCTGTGAGGGCCGGAATGTGATGCCCTGACTCTCTGAGTAGCGTCCAACTCCTCAAGGAGTTCCGCTGACTCCAACAGGGCTACGGGTACCATACCAAGTGACTAAGGATATCACATCCCTGCAGTTGAGCCTCTGATTCCCTTTGTAACATGAGATCCCACCTGGTGTCCAAGCGACTGTCCAGGTACCCTCTCAATCCCTTTCTTGCAGGCCCATGGAATGCTGTTGTATTCTGTTGCTCAGGGCGCTCTCTCTCAGGATCCGGTGCATGCTGGCAATGTCAGTCAATGGGAATTAGAAAAAAAACCAACAGTGCCAGGGGCTCCCTCCCTTTGCTCGCTCTCTCTGACTGTATCCCCGCGTGCACTGACCGTTCTGCCAGGTCAGTGGAATGTCGTTTTTAGCGGAGGCAGCCGACATGCATACCCAGACCCCCGGCCTCCCTGAGCCATTGCACTTGTCTCACAGGGAACAGTAGGTGGCAGCGGGGAGCTAGAGAGGAGGTGTGTGGAAGAGAGAGCGGATTAGTTTGTAACAGAGCTGAGCTGAGGCTGGAGGGAAATTAGATGTCAATGCAGAATAAAGTGGTTTCGACAGACAGGAAAGATTATAAGCCATTTTGATCCTGCTGAGCATGACTGTAAGAAAGAAGCACATGAATGGCAGGAGAGCCTCTCTAAGCATTTCAGGGGCTACACCCAGCAAGGAGCACATCAGATGTGTCTGAGGATGGGGGGGAAGGGCTGCTTCCCTCTTCCTTCGAGGGGACTCCTCTCTGGCTCAGTGATGTCCATGCAATGCAGGCCCACTTCCCCTCTACCTCATGTTCCATAACTGAAAGCACCAGTCCCCTCCTGGAATTCAGCATCCATGTTCCTTCAACCCTAGGCTTCAACCCCCTCTGCTCAAACAATGCGTGCCCAGAGGGACTGCCCCCTCTCTCTCCCTGGGGGCTTCTGGACACAGCTCTATCCATGGAACTCAGTTTTCATTAGCCTTTGACTCTGTCAGGTTGATATAAAGTGGGAATCTGGGCTGCAAGAAAGGGCCCTGCAGGCAGACCCCTGCGGGATTAGAGCCAGAAACGGTAGACTCCTTGGCATTCAGTAACCATTGGTTAACATTTTTAATGAGAATTTCATGAAAAACATCACAGAAAATGAAGAGTGGGTCCACTTTGAACCCTGTGAAATGGAAACAACTTCAACATTTTTAGTAATTAACAAAAAAATTAACTAACTTTACTGTCTAGGTGGTGCTGCTATTGTGTGAACAACGAGAGTCCTGTAGCACTTTAAAGACTAACAAATTTCTGTGGGCATAAGCTTTCATGGGCTGCAACCCACTTCGTCAGATGCATGAAGTGGAAACCACAGATAGGAGGTGTGTGTGTATATATATATCTCCAAGGGTGAGAAACATAACAATGGGGAGGGCAAGTGCTAATAAAGTCAATTCAGTAAGGGTAGATGAGGGAGATTGAAGTGCTCTCCGACTGGTTTATGGGTGTTGCCATTTTTTATGTCTGATTTGTGTCCATTTATTCGTTTGCGTAGTGACAGTGCAGTTTGGCCAATGTACATGGCAGAGGGGCGTTGCTGGCACATGATGGCATATATCACATTAGTAGATGTGTAGGTGGATGAGCTCCTGATGGTGCAGCTGATGTGGTTAGGACCTGTGATGGTGTCACTAGAGTTGATGTGCGGGCACAGTTGGCAACGCGGTTTGTTGCAGGGATAGGTTGCTGGGTTAGTGTTCTTGTTGTATGGTTGCCAGTGAGTCTTTGCTTCAGGTTGAGGGGCTGTCTGTAAGCAAGGATAGGCCTGCCTCTTACGGCCTGAGTGAGGCCTCATCTACCCCCACTGAATTGACTTTATCACTTGTCCTCTCCATTGTTACGTTTCTCACCCTTGGATGTATATATATACCTCCTATCTGTTGTTTCCACTTCATGCATCTGATGAAGTGGGCTGCAGCCCACGAAAGCTTATGCCCGCAGAAATTTGATAGTCTTTAAGGTGCTATAGGACTCTCGTTGTTTTTGCTGTGTATAGACTAACACGGCTACCCCTCTGGTACTACTGTGTGGTAGCTATGATCTTACTTTTCAATGGTCATCTCTCTAATTCAGAAGAAAGAACCGTGTATAATAGAAGAGCAAAGGGGAGTCGATTCAATTGCCAAATGGAGGTGGTCTGATATCTGGAGCAATTGTCCTAGCCATTTTCAGTGTTCACTATCCCCATGGTAGCCCTGTGGCTATAACTAGGGACATCTCTTCAAATTGCAAAGAAGGCTGGTGATCTTGAGCATCAGCCACACACCACATGGGGAGATGGTGGTGGTGGAAGTGTCTCCTAGTTTTTTCCTGTGTACTTGTGTCCTTCTTGTAATCGTTGTTTGTTCCTGGACAGCGTTTTCAACAGATGACTCAGCCCATGCAAGAGGTGAATGTTCAGAACAATGGACTAAAACCGAAGACCTCACTGAATGGGAGAGTCTCTGATGCTGCTGTCTAGGCAGAGGGCAGAACCTCTTCATCCTGCTCTGTAGCTGCTCATGCCATTGCCCTTTGACCTTCTCTGGCACTGCTTTTGTGTCCCCAACTCCACCACTGGTTTCATGAGAAGGTCCTAACAGAGGAGCCCTCCCAGCCCAGTTGATCGAGACTCTGTTTTAAACTCCATAAGGACAATGTACAGTGATTCATGATCCCAGTCCACGCTTGCAGAAAGGAATGTTCCCGGCCCTAGTCTTCTGCTGACCAAAGATAGAATTTTCTGTACAACAATAACTTCTCAGTGACTCTTGTTCATTGCGTTCTTCAGCCCCTTTTCTATACAAAAGTCCACCAAGCACCCTCTAATGAACAGCAAGGCTGTCATAGCATAAAACCAGCTGCATTTTGGCTATGGATTCAAATTTCAGGTCATTATCAATTGGTTTAGCATAAAGCAACTTTAATGAATAAAATAATCTGAAGGTGCTATATAATGGATGCACCAAACAGGAATAGAGACTATTGGTGGCTACTGGATACCCCCCAGCAGTCAAGAAAGGCATTAGGGGTGCTGCGCTACTGTTCTTCAGCCACTAACATGGCATTATTATTAGTGTTATTAGAAACCATTTATACAGAGCCTTAGATTTCAGGTTCCTTTGTACTAGTGGAGGAGACCTCCTGATAATGTGGACATGCTCCATCCCTACATATCCTGGCATGGTGTTTCGTGGTGTCCGATGGTGCTGTATGTGCCATATCTACTATCTATTCTCTAAAACGTCATCATGGAACAAGGGGGGGTGCCTGTTGCTGGAGGTACCTCCCTTCATCCTCTCCTAGGAACTGACCCAGACATGTCTCATCCTGTAGCCCCCCAGCACGGCATGGAAGGCACTGTGGTGTTGTAGATGATGTAGGTGAGCGCTCCAGAGGAAAGTAAGAACTGGCACTGAAGCCATATTTCTGGGCTACAAAGACATCTCAAAGCAAATGGTTTGTAACTTCAGCCAGATACGGCCTGGAATCTGTTATTTTCACTTACCCTAGTGCTCTAAGACCAGTGATGATATCCAACCAGTTTACACCAGTTCGCACGAACCGGTTCTTAAAATTCAAAAAATGTAGTGAACCGGTAGTTAGTGCCCTCCCCTGTCGCACTCTGCGGGGCGCTGGTGGGGTTTCGAATTTGACAGGGGAGAGCGAGTTTCACAGCGGAGATTCTCCGCTGCGATGCCGAGTCTCCCCCTCCGCCGCTGAAATTGACAAGGCAGAATCAATTTCCTGGCGGAGAGTAGTCTGAAGTTCAGAATAGGTTCTTAAATTTCACCTGCCTTTATAGAACTGGTCATTGGAAATTTGGGATATCATCACTGTCTAAGACCCCAATATTGTGTGACCAGCAGAGAGGAGCCCAGTCAGGTGTAAGAGCACCGCTCCACCAGTGACAGCCCCGAGATGACCCTCCTGTGGGGACACCTTCCGGTGTGTCTGAAGAGTGACTTCTATAACTGTAGGAATTGGAGTTGTCTCTTTCTTAGCGATGCACCAATGACCATGTAACGAGTTTCACCAGGGATGGCAGCCCTGCCGATTCTCAAACCCAGTTTCAGTGGAGAGTAAATCAGTTCACAGAGTCTGAAAGGGGAACACGTATCTTGTGGGAAGGGTTCAGGCAGGATCCTGAAGTGGGGCAGGAAAGGGAATGGGGTCAGAATGTCCTTATCTAGCTAGGGGTCCTGGGCTTGGACTTACTCCATCCCACTACACCCCGGCATGGCATTAGATGGTTCCATGTAGTGTTTGGGGGAAAGGAATGGGGTCAAGACACCTTGACTGGGACATGCCCCTCCTCACACACACGCACACATTCCTGTGCTCTGTATTCTGCCGTGGGAACAACCCCCATGTTACATTTTGCTTATGGAGCAGAACCTCTCCCCTGCGCTCTCCCTATGGTGCAAGCTGCAGACCCATAGCCCATAGAGCAGCCCCTGCCTTCTGCCCTACTGGTGGATCTGCTCCCTCCGGCACCCAGCACTTTCTCTATGGATTAACCCATACAATTTACATTCTGCTAGAGGAATGGCCCTGTGTCCTTCATGCCTAGGTCTGATGGAAGAGTAGCTCCTATGTCCTGCAATATTTTTAGGCAGTAATCCCAACACTTGGTTCAGGGACCACCCCACACTCCCTTCCTCCAATGTTTCCATCTTGTCCTGCTTTTATGACACAATTTGCAAGGTTATTTCTTTTAGTACAGTGAAACTACAACTTGCTCATGCTGGTGTGAAACTGACAGAGGGCCAGCACTTGGATCCGTGCATCACTTAAGACCCACTCAAGCCCTCAAATATAGGTCATGATTTTCAAGAGTAACTAGTGATTTTGGGTACCTCAGTTCTTGGGTGGCCAACTTAAGACTTTAAAGGGACTTGATTTTTCAGGCAGTGCTGAGCGCTCGCCCTCTGGAAATCAAGCTACTTTAGGGTGCCTCAAGTCACAAATGGAGGCATCCAACAGCATTAACCCTTTCTGAAAATGCTTGCTTGTGCTTGCTTGTCAGCCCTCTTCAACTGGAGTGAAGTTCCACAGTTATCACGAGAGTTGCTTTTGAAGGGTTGTAATTACATATGTTCTTCTGGAGGCCAAGGTCGGGAGGGATCCACAAGGACACAAATCCCTGATAGCTGAAGAAATGTGTAAATCGCCACTTCTGTGGTCTGGTTCCGGTAACACAAACATGTTGTGACACTTGTCTGATTTGCAGTATTGCATGTGGAATGTACATAACATCATTTCAAATGCACCAGCACTGGACCAGCCAGTGAGTTTCTACATATAGGCAATTAATAAAATATATTCAAGGAGATTTAATGACTTGTTCACTTTCCTTCTTTTCTCCTTGTTCCATCTCTTCTCTGTGACTCTGCCTTATCTTCCTCTTCCTTTTTCTCATGTGCTTTTCTCTCCTCTCTTTTCTTTCCTTCCCCTTTTGTGGCCTCATCACTGCAAAATCTGAACTCTCACGCTCTCTTTCTCTTCTCTTGATTTCTCTCTCTCACTCTCCTTTCCTCCTATTCTTTTCCTTCCACTTCCCTCCATGTCCCAGAAATACCACTCGTGAAGCTTTTGTCCTAATCTTGGTACTTTCTGCTCATCCATTTTTGCTTTTAATTTTCTGGTGCCAGTGTAATAGGCATCTGTGAAGTTTAGCTGCAGTTGTGATCATTCCACTTCCCCTCTGCCCACCCCACTGGCCTTGTCTCCTTTCTTTCCACACACACTGCTAACCAGTGGCTCAATCAAGCCAAGGGGCCAGTTCTGCACGGGCACTGCAGTGCACTTCTGAGAGTTGCAGAGAGCCCCTCATCTCCCAGTGGAAGTTGCCTGTGCTCAGCACCCCTTGGAAGTGCTCAGCATTTTGCAGCATCTGGCCTTAAGTGTCCAAACCAACTCCAGTGTCTAACTCAGAAGTAATTAAAAATAGCTTTTCCCCTGGCATGCCCCAGAATGAGTTACGCCAAGCAACAATTTCTGATGCTACCAAAGATTGTTCTCTTAAGGCTGTTGGAGTTACTTGCTGTCACTATTCTGGGTGTGCCTTGGTTGCCTTTCCTGATCTTGCGCCTTTCAGCATTCACCAACACTATTTTGCTCAGCAATCACAGTTGCCTTTGTAGTCTTACCATCTGGAATTTGTACCTCATGCAGGTCCGGGTTGATAGACTGACCCCCTTAGCCAGAATTCCTTTGTCAATAATGGTCATCGTCTTTTATACTGTATATGGGATTACTCCCCACCTCCACCTAACCCAGGTGTCCTGTCTAGTTTAGAGCCAGGAGTTATGACACCCCCAGGATTGCTCTCATCCCGACATGTCTCGGAAATACAACTCATGCACCACTCTTATCCTAGGCTTAAGCCCTTTTTGCTCATCCACTTTTTGCTCATCCACTTTTACTTTCAAGCTTCCGGTGTCAATGCAAGAGGTATCTGTGGAGTTTAGTTGCAACTGGGATCTGCTTTTGATTGAAACCAGTCCCTTGATGGGTGCTCGCTGTGATCTCATCCCTCCTAACCTTTGGGCCACAGGAGAGGACACTTCTATAGGGAGGGTTGTGGGAACTCCTCCCTTATTCCTCAGAGCATGTAACAAACAAGTAGGCAACACCCCTTTCCTATGTGCTTGCCTTACCTACAAGCTAATGAGTTTTCTCTGACCTCAGTGCTCCCCAGCACCTGCCAGCTCCCCCCGTCACCTCATTGAAATAATCCTCCATGAAACCTCTTAATTCTAAGATGCTGTTTAGAGATCTGTGAGCAAATCTTCTCTGAAATCCCCATTTTCCTGAGGATTGCAGAAAATTACATTGCTACCTGGCTCTCAGCAGCAGCACACAGAGCTGCGGATAGACAGAAAGCTGCACAAGTTCAACTTTCTCCAAGAAAAGGGGTACCCCCCCAAAGAGTGGAACGCTGTCCCACAAGTATGTTCTCATCTTTTCATTCCAACATATGGCACTGATTGTATAAAATGTATGTAACATTTACAAGGTACAAAAGCTTCATGGCATGAACCTAGATACTGTAGGCTTTGGCTAGACTATTGCAGGATTGTGATGTAGTCTATAGTACTTGAAATCTGTATTAAAAGACGTGTTTGGAAAGGTCTCACCGTGCATCGTGTGTGTGGTGTGAAATCATAGCCATGCATGTTGTGTGTGCCATAGGTATTTCTTATCAACCAACAAGGTATTTGGACAAATTACGTATATATAGCAAGAGAAGGAATTACTGTATATGGCTCCTCAAGGCCTCCATATGAGAAAGAGTCGGAGGAAGCCATCTGTGAGAGGGTGAGAAATTTGGACAACATCCACTGCACTGCAGAATTCATTCCTTACTCCTTGGCACTGGATCCTATGGCAGCAGTGTGAACTCTGGGGTTAGTCTACTGGTATGTGACACCTCTAGCACTCAGGCTGGGGATGTGAAGCCCGGAATTAGGCCTCTAATAAGTGGATCCTATAGCACTGAGAAACAAGGAGAATTATTCCTGGTGCTAATGCATGTCCATGTAGATCTTGCAGCCATCAGAGGCTTGGAGGATGACTTCTGGTCAGAAGTGGACTGGCTCCCGTTGTCTGGGTGCTCAACGCGTCCTGGTCTGTCTGGCAAATGGCCTATATTTTCGTCTGCTGCTGGGAGCTAGGGGACCATTTGAAGTTATGATCCCTCATGAACTCTGGACCTCATGCATATAAAGTAAGGAACATATTGGAAAGCTGGTGTTCAAGTTTCAGAAAGCCATGGTGAGTAACATACTACTGGACTTCGTCATCCAGATTCCCTTGTTGACTTTCCCCCATTCTCTGGTTCCAATCAGATTTAAATGGCTGCCATCTTGAGAACAGGCCCATAGGCCCAGCAGCACCGCTCGCTGGCAAGTCAGACTGGCGGTTAAGAAGGGTGCCTCTCTGCACAGTGAAGGAGGCCTGGCCTTTCTGGCGTGTGCTTGCACCATAGCATCCCGGCCTGTCCGCCTTGATTTCTGGTGCTGGTACCATGGGTGCGGCTCTTACTTCACTCAGATGGTGGGAGTGTTAATCTTAGCGCTAGCTCGGTGGTAGAAAATGCTGGGGCTGGAGGCCAGATCCAGCCTCCTCGACATGGTTATCCTGCCCTCAAGACAGATTTTAAAATGATGGCCACGTGGAGCTGCGCGTCCAGTTGCACGTGGAAACTGGTAACTGCCCACCACAATGTGCCAAAGAAACCATGGGCAGAATGCGTTGTGGTGCTCCCAAGCGACCCCTGCCCCACTGCATGATGTGCAACGGAAGAGTAACTTTACCGATTCAGAGGCACGCTCAGTGGTAGAGGGATTGCTCCTGCCTGGTGTTGTCATGGGCACACGTCAGTTCCGAAAGGGGCAGGGCCATGGCCCACCCAGCCATAGGCAGGAGCCTACAGCGCACCTTCCTAAGAGGTGGGCAATGATGGCTCTCCTCCCCAGGAGGTATAGGAAGCACTGTGCTCCTCCCTGGTGGCAGCGTGGCTCTGCAGTGCCTCCCTCACGATCGTGTGTTGAGTAGGCATAATGTGCCCTTGTAGCCTGCTCACACCTGTTGGTGGTCCTGGAGGACCCCGAGTGAGGCCCCAACAGTTTGGGTTCGAGCCCGGTGCGCAATTAGCCCAATTAGACACCGAGACGGAGAAATCCATGTAAAAGCTGTTTATTTCAGGATCCGAAATGGTGCAGGGAGACTGTCTGTCTCAAATCCTGCACACCAAGCAGCAAGCATCAACTTTATTTATACCTTCTTTATTTCAATGAGGAGTTCTTTCCCACCCCTCCCTTTTCCCTCCTTCAAGCAGTTTCAGCGTTAAGTCCCTGGGATGGCCATGAGAGAGAACAATGGGCGCTTTAAGCATACGGTTAATGTTGCAAGCAGCCCCCTGTAGCATGCACAGTATATCATACTGATAAGCAAGCCATCAGCTTACAGCAGCAAGAAAATGTCCCAAAGTAACCCAAACAGAGAGGAGAAGAAGGGGGGGGCTGGCTGGAGGCAGGAGCCTAGCACAGGAAAACTTCATCGGCACTCTGGCCTTCCATTTACCCGAATTACCTAGTGTACATGCCCCAACCCCACAGTGCCCCAAACCACAACACACCCATGCTCACACCATACCGTGGGCCAGTAGTACAAAGAACAGGGTGCATTGGGAAAGGCAATTTGGCTGACACAGAACCCGGGACTCCCGCATGGCAGGCAAAAACTCTCCCGCTGAACCACCAAAGAAGCTGGGCAGGAGCGCTGTCCCACAGTAGATGAGTTCAGCTCTAGTGAGCCCCTTACAAAACAAAAACCTAATGAATCTTAACTAGCTCTGTCTTTGAACAGTGGGAGGGGAAGGGTAAACCATCCCTGGGGCTATTACACAAAGCCCAGATGTCCACACAAGAATTCCTGTCTCCATCCCCTATCAACCTTCTGAGCCTCTGGCATCTGACCTCCCACCCCTTGCTTAGCAAGTTCGGTTCAAATGATAGTGACCCTTCAATCAGAAGAAGCTAAGCTCAGTTCTCCTGCCCTTTGCTGATACAATAAGGGGACCAACATTTCAGTCCCCCTGCATTTAACAGTCAAGTGATTTGTAACCCAAAACCAGCCAACAGGGATCATTTGGGCAAAGCAGCCCCATCATGCTGAGCAGCTAAGCAGGGTGGATGTGCTCATGCAAGTGCCAGATTGGCAGGGGAAAGTCCATTCACACCTTGCTTACACTTGTTTGAGGAGAAACTGACTTGAGCCAAAGAGGATTTATAAAAACTTCCCAGACCGACTGGTCCTGCTGAGTGTTTTACAAAGGCCAGATGTCCCTGGTGCAGGGGTCTGAGAAGACAAGCACTTGACCATATCCGCCATATGACCTGTTCGTAGCAAGCAGCTGGTGGCCTGTGGCAGAGCTGAACCTGGTCTCAATAGCCAAGATGGAACCAGAACTGAACAAGGAAGCCAAGGATTCTGCTAAGCAGCCATTGTCCGTGGTATCCTGTCAGCCAAGAACTGTCCGTGTCTGGAGAGTCCCCAGTTGAGGTTAATACATGCTGTGTAGCTACCTTGACAAGGTATGACTGAGTCTTGACAACCCCATTAAAATCACATCTCTTCAAAAAGAAAATGGTTTCAGCCCTTGGCTGGCGTTTTCAAAGCTTGCGTGGCCTTCCAAAGGCGTTTTCAAAGGCTTCCAAAGAATGGCGTGGCTAGCGTGGCTTTGCCAGTAAACCAAACTGGCGAAGTGTTCTTAGTGTGGATGAAATTTATATTGGCAAAAAGGCATCGCTAATTCCCACCCCTCTTCCTCCGCCTCCCCCCACCCAAGCAAAGCAATCTATGCGGGTGAAAGCACAGCGTTGCTGGTCTAGCTGTGTCTATGCCAGGGGCTTTCTCCGGCACAGCCGTACCAGTCAGGGATCACACCCCGTAACACCTTTGAGCCCCGTAGCTATGTTGGCAGAAGTGCGGAATCGCTGCCTGAATCTCTGTAACCTATTTCCTGCCAAGGTATTGACTCGTTAAATAATAGCAGGGCACTTTGCCACGGGAGGGGCTCAAAGGTCAGTATCGCTAGCCCCATTTTACAGATGGGGAAACAGGCGCCGACTGGAAAAGTGCAGCCAGTAAGTCCAGCAGCGGAGCTGGAACTGGACCCCAGGCCTCCTGGGGCTGGGCCTCAGTCACTAGCCAACAATGCCAAAAGCTGCCACCGCCATGCAGCGTGACCCCCAGCTGTGCAGAGTCTACTGGACCCACAGGCTAAATTTATTACTGCCTCCATTGCCCAGCGTTGCTGGTTCTTACTACAGATTCCCACCGCTGCAGGGCTGGTTCGTTACCGCGCTGGTTTGAGCTGTGTGACAAGGATGTGTGTGCCATCAATAGCAGCAGTGCGGGGAGGTAGCATCCAGGATCCATGCCACAGGACCAACCTCCTTGCTATGACTGAGCGTATTGTGCTCATAGGGCCGAGGAGCGGCCAGGTACATGGTGGGAGGGATGCGGGGCAATGGCAGCTCAGGCCGGGCGCATGAGGGGGGTGAATAATGGATTTTTCAGTTCTCTGGCAATTCTGGGAAGTCGGGGGACGGGATGTTTGGGGTCGGATCAAAAACAATTAAAAAAAATGCTTCAGAGCTCGAAACAAAAAATAATTTGGGTTTGAGCTAAATATGTTGCCCTGCCTGAAATGAAATGCTTCGTTTTGATTTTGAGCTTTTTAAAAGTGATTTTTACTTCTAAAGATAAAATGAAGGAGCTGCCGAACCAACGTCCTCTGGAAGCAAAACTTCAAAATGTGTCATTGCGATTTGTCGTCGTCTTCTTTTTTTAAACTGAAACCACCGGGCAAAATCGACCCAGGTTTGCAGAATGTTTGAGGCTAAGCCTCCATTTTTAGGTGAAAAATTGGTCACAAAATTTTGCCTAGCTCTAGTGAGGAGCTTTGGCTGGGCAGGCAGGGCAGTGACTGTCCTGGCCTGTCCCGCATCCCAGCCCTACACCCGGGCCATGGAGGGAATCCTACCGCTCCTTGGCCCTGTGTTCTCTCTCGTTACCCAGGTTCCTGGACGCGGAAGGCCAGGCCCAGGAGTGAGAGTGCTTCCCCTCCACCGCCCTCTCCTGCACTTCACAGGCAGCATTTCGCACAGCCTGGGCTCCGTGCCAGCTGAGCCCTGCCGAATTGCTGCTGCCGCTTTCATTTGTGCATCCTTCTTGCTGCACACGCAGAAGCTGACGCGCCTTTAAAAATAACTCGGACGCATTTGCAGCTCGAAGGAACTGGAGCTTCTCACAGAGGATAAACTGAACCTTGCTCCAACGCCAACGCAAGGAGAAGAAAAGCCCTGCAGACACATAAGCACGGGCACGAAGAGTGCTGTTGGCATGCAACCCCCTCTCCGCTCCCCCCAACAGCGTGCCACTGCCTGAATGGCATCTCCTTCTCCGTGGCTGGGCGGAGAGGTGTAAGCAGCAGCAGGGCCTCCCTGGATTTGTCAGCTCTGGTTTCTGCCCCATGAATATTTATCTCAGCAGCAGCTTCTCAGTGAGCAGGAGAGGAGGCGGGAGAAGTAGTGCGGGGCCAGGAGCAGAGTGGCTCCTAATGGCGTCAGAAGATGCCTCCAAGAGTTTATCAGGCAGTCACATTGCACGGCCATGCAAATCGCTGATTCTGACTCACGTTCTGTTATAGTGACAAAGGATGCTGGCAGGAGAATTGAGGGAGCTTTTTCAGCTTCAAATCATTCAGTTTAGCTGCCTGAACTGGCTGGCTATGGCTAAAGGCCCTCCCAGCCTGGCCAGAGAAGGGAGGGGTCAAAGTCCCCAGAAGGGCTGATGGCTGGAGTGTAGCCATTCACACAACCACCCCACATGTGAAAAGCCTCTGATGGACAGAACCTATTTGCTCCTAGATCTTCCGAAGGGCAGACAGGGAAGATTTGCAAAAATATCTCCTCATTGCTACCATCAGTTAGTCACCTTTGCACTTCCTCAGGGCTGGAGCATAAGTTGATCTGTGACTGCTAGCAGGAAATTTCTCCAATGGCTGGTGATGGGACCCTAGTTGGGGAGGGCGCTGAGTTACTACCGGGAATTTTTCCCAGGTGTTTTGGCTGGTGGGTCTTGCCCACATGCTCAGGGTCTAACTGATCACCATATTTGGGGTCAGGAAGGAATTTTCCCTCAGGTCAGATTGACAGAGACCCAGGTGGTTTTTTCACCTTCCTCTGCAGCGTGGGGCACGGGTCACTTGCAGATTTAAACTCGTGCAAATGGTGGATTCCCTATAACTTGAAGTCTTTAAATCGTGATTTGAGGACTTCAGTAACTCAGCCAGAGGTTATGGGTCTTTTACAGGAGTGGGTTGACCAGGTTCTGTGTCCTGCAATGTGTAGGTCAGACTAGATAAGCATGACGATCCCTTCTGCTTTAAAGTCTATAAAAACTAGCTTTGTCATCCCCCTCCTCCCCACCTGTGAGCCTAGTGTCATTTAGCTGGAGCAGGAAATGGGGGTGTACAGAGTTTGATGAATCGACAGCTCAGATTGGACATAACAACAACCTGGAAATCTTTATCCTCAGCGGGATGGGAATTCTT
This sequence comes from Mesoclemmys tuberculata, assembly GCA_007922155.1. Taxonomy (NCBI): domain Eukaryota; kingdom Metazoa; phylum Chordata; order Testudines; family Chelidae; genus Mesoclemmys; species Mesoclemmys tuberculata. The sequence continues at coordinate 97,211,498 of ML675616.1, read as the reverse complement.
TAGGTTGGTGCAAAAGCTACAGCAAGAATCAATGGGATGGAAGTGAGGAAGGAGACATTTGCTGACCATGGGGAACAGTTTCCCAAGGAAAGTGGCTGAAGCCCAATTACTTATTTAAAACTAAACTGGACACTTTACAAACCCACGTGAGGAATAATCCTCCCTTGGCTGAGGCTGGAAAAGGTGTGTGGGGGATAAGCACTATGCAATCTAACTGACTCCTTATGTCTCTAATTTCAGCCTATGAAATCCTCTTCACCTCATGAAAGAGGAGGCAGGCATTCCATGTATGTCCCTGGCCTGTACTCAGCAGTTAAAAGGAAAATTGCCCTCTGTCTGTAGTGAAGGGTTGGGAGGAAATGCTCCCTCTTTGTCTGTTGAGGTGTCTCTATGGCTCCCATCACCAGAGTATTTGAGCAGGTCAAAGAGTGGAACCAGCAATAACAATTGTTCTTTGTTGCTTCCTTCCCAGCCTGCAGAAGAAATCAGTTGGTTTGTTTTAGAAATGGACTTGTGTGTGTGCATGCGACAGAGAGAGAGAGAAGACACGTTCGTCACCGTATCTGTGCCCTCCCTGGACCTCGGTGAGATTAGGGTTTATAATCCGAGATTTGTATTTTAAAACAAAGCTGCTTTTGAGCTCTGCACAGCAAACCTCAGTGCTGATGTTCTCCCTGGCACACAGTGACTTTCTAGCAGGGACGGAGAGGTTGTAACAGCTACAGCAACATCCCAGCACTGCTGCCCTAGAAGTCACGGCAGTGCATTAGCAGAGGTGTTCTGGCAGTGGCAGACTGGCACCGATGGCGGCCGTGTAGCAGTGATGTTCAGTCAGCAAAATTCCCACTGCAGTGAAGATGTTGGAACAGTAACATCCCAGCACCTCCCAGCCAGCAGTTAGAGTAGCACCACTGGAGCAGATCGGCAGTGTGGTAGACGTCACATTGCAGCAGTGACAGTAATGTTCTCACAGTGAAAGCAGCGTCTTAGTGGCAAGAGTGTATGCGCCAATCACACGTACACGTGATGTTCACAGCCAGACAGCTCGGAATATGTAGTTTTGCTCAGACCCTAACCCCTATGTACGTGCTCTTCGCGACTTACACCCTAAGAGCTGAATACGTGATCTTCACAGCCTACCTTAACAGCTATGGGTAGGGTTCGCAGCTCACACCCCAACACCAAGGTACGTGGGAATCTCAGCTCCTTGCCCAGCTCCTGTATACGTGGGATTCACCTTGACAGGTGAGGATGCAAGGTTCACAGCTCACACCCTACCAGACATGTACGTTTGGTACATAGCACACACCCGAAGTGCCGGATGTGGATAGCAACAGGTCATGCTCTACCAGACGGGTACGTTCAGGACATAGCACACACCCTGAGTAAGTGCCGGATATGGGTAGCCACAGGTCGGATCTAAACAGCTGATGCATCGACTGATGGATTATGCTGGGATAGTTCATTACGAATAATACCTTCAACATTCTCTATTTTAGTGCATTACAAGTATATTTCAGATTGACTGGGCCCTCCTGCCCCTTGAGAGGTAAATAGAACGTTCAGGCTCCTCCCTCCTTGTCACAGGGAGGCTGAAACCATTTAACACTGAAAGACACACAAACGAACTTTTGAGTAATGTTAAAAGGCCTTGCTGAAGCCTACAGAATAGACAGGGCTTTCACGCTACTGCCAGGACATAGCACAGCTTCATTGTGGAATCCATAGTTACCCACAGTGGAACTTCATTAGTTTAGGACAAAATTGTAGGGTTTGGATTGTGCTATCACCTGGGTTACTGGGAGCCCTTAAATCAAGGCACTGAGCCTTGACAATGAGGTCCCTAACAAAGCATTTTTTCATCATGCCTGCACTGCCTGGCTGCGTACCGAGTCCTCTTCCAGCCTGCACCACGCTCAGTGCGAAACCTGCAATGGCTTTCCTGGGGCGCGTAGTTTCCTTTTTTGTTTGTTCCCACGTCTTGGTGTGGAAGGCAGAGGGAGCTCCTTCCCAGGACCTTACAAAAGGGTTAGGCAAAAACAGGCCATCAGAGGTGGTGTCATTGCTGCACCGCCTCCGTCACTGCCACATCGCTTCCGTCGGTGCTCTGCTGCCTCTGTCGCTGGCAGGATGCCACCGCTACGCTGTCTCTGTCCCTGCTAGGACATCCGTGACAGAATATTGTTGCAGCTATTACAACACGTCTGTCACTGCTGGAAAGTCACTGTTGTCCTGTGAGAACGACAGCACTGAAGTTTTCTGTGCAGAGCTCAAAAACAGCTTTTTAAAAAAGAATATGTGAATCTTGGTTGTAACCCTAGTTTCCTCCTCTATGCTATCCTCTCACCAGCAACTGACTGGTTCAGACCCACCTCTGCAGCCTTTGATTGGCCGGGACTGCAGCTTTGTGCAATCGAGCACATTTTAAGCTTTGCCGTGGTGCCCGGCTATCACAGGAGAGGGGTGTCTCTTGGGAGTGGGTGATCTGAAAAAACGTGGCCGTTTCAAGTGCTTTTTGAAAAGGAAAAGGAAGTAATGCCACTTTCGTGTTCCCAGGGCCTTGGTGTGTCACCACCGATCTTAATGGAGTTACTCCTGATTTGCACTGCTGCCAGTGAGCTCCGAATCAGGCGCAGAGTCTCAGCCTTCTGTTGATCTGTGCCAAAGAACAGAGATGTGGTGCTATCAGCGCTCCACGAGACAGGAATTGCTCCTGAGGGCTGAATTCTACCCACCTCAAAAAACTCCTACAGTGTCATTGACGTAACAAGCTTTCATGGGTGTCACAGCTGGCAGAATTGGCCTTGGAGAGATAATTGTATCCTCTTTTGTTCAGAATTTTTCACCGTGTACATAACAAACCAGTATGAAATGTTAAAGCGCTGCTATTTTTAACTGGCATCTCTAATACATTTCCCTCTGCTAATTATTATGCCAGCCCTTATTACTCGGGCAAGTTGACAGATGGCCTGGGTTTTCTCTCTGAACAATCTATTTATTAAGAGCGCTTGGCCCTGCTTTGTTTTCTGTTGCATGTTTCCTTCCTGGCCACGTGTCTGAAGTTGCTGGGCGAGTTGTCCTTTTCACTGTGCCTGCCAGAGGATGGATTTCTGTGAGCAGGGTCACATGAGAGAGTTTCACATCCAGGCTTGTCTCCTTATGGAAAGGAATATCATTTTTCCAGAATCATAGCAGGGCAAAACCAAGAAAAGGGGATGAAGAAGCAGCAGCAATGTTTGAGATGAAAAGTACATTGCCTAATGCCGGTGTGACCCGTCAGTGCCCAGGGTAGCCCACTGATAATGCCAGGGTCAGGGCAGGCTGTAAAAGGAGAGCAAATTCTCCCAGCACTGGTGGGTGACACTGCAGTCAGACTTCCCAACCAGCCCCAAACAGTGCTTCTGATTCCCCCACACTGGTTATCAAGAAGCCACTGTGCAAATAGACACAGCCCCCTTTACTGCATTTCAGTCTCTGGCTCCCAATCTGACACTAGGTCCAGTAAAGAGCCCAGTTATTTAAACTCTATGCTCTTTACTAAAAGATTCCCTCTGATCCCAAAGGATCAGCCACAGTACCAGTTCACTATAAGTTTGGATCTTACCCGAAATACCACGCTGCCAGCCAATCCTTTAGTAACTAAAACTAAAGGTTTATTAATAAAAGAAAACAAACAATAAGAGAAGTGTTAAAGGCTTAAAGCAATCAGATATATACAAATGATTTAAAAGTCCATATACATCAGGTTTCTAGAACAATTGTGGAGTTGCAGGCTTGTATAGTCCCTCTGGTATACATCCAGTACCTGGATGGGTCTAAGTCCTTCAGTTCAGTTGCAAAGTATGTTGATCCAGAGGTGTGTCCGCAGCTGGACAGGAACACAGAACAAGACAAAGACAAAATGGTTTCTGTGGTTTGATCTTATATACCCTCTGTTACTGGCCATGTGGCTTGTGGAACTTTACAGGAACCAAAATGGAGTCCATAGTCACATGGGCCAATCCTGGTAACTCTTCAGGTATGCCTTCAGTTTCTTCCTAGGCCTTTGGCTTCTGTAAAGGTCTTGATGGGCCATTAAGCAGGCTATTGTCCTGCAGCCTCTCTGTCTGGGGTGTGTCTTCTACAGCACAGTTTGAAATACAGGATATCAAAGATCTCCATAACTTTCTTCACACATATTACACATGAACACAAATATTATCATCTTATTCAGCATATCATAACCTTTCTAACAGTACCTGACATGGCGTGTCTTACATGAATTATTATGATTTTGACATATTAATGTCAAATAACACAAATGCCCCCCCCCAATCCAGTCCGCACGACAGCCGGAGCCAATGGGCCTGATCCTCAGCTCTTGTAAACCTGACATAGCTCCATTGGAGTCAGAACTATGCCGATTTACACTATCTGAGGATCTGGCCCTAAGAAAGATTTACTGATACCATGCACCTAGTTCTGATCTTGCTTACAGTGGTATAAATTAGATGGCCCAACTGAAATCAGTAGTGTTACACAAATGTAAAACCAGTATATATGAAAGGTGACATGCCCAGTATATTTATTAAGCTTGATTCTCCTCTTGCTGGTGCTGGTGTAAATCAGCCTTAAGTCCACTGGAGTCTATGAAGTTATACCGGTGTAAATCATGTCAGTAAGAGGAAATTGAAGCTCATTAAATGGAGAAAATCCCTTCGGTGGCAATGCACTGTTTTAATGCTTCAGGGCCTGTAAAATGTTAAGGGTCCAAAAGGTATATTCACTCAGCTGTGTTGCACATTCAAGAGGTTTTATTGTACACATTGACACTGACTGACCAGCTCCTCAGCTGGTGCAATGTGGTGTTTGTTGGTCTATTAAGGTCAATGAACCTGAAAAACAAGAACAGAAAATTCTATATTGTGACCAAATCCTCAGCTGTTGTGAATTGCCACCGCTGTACTGACTCTATTAACTGAAGATTGAGTCCCATATGTACAGCTTGGCCAACTCACCCCTGGTGATGGAACCCCTCCACGTCCTGACTGTGTAACTTTTAACATTACATTACCACTTTGTTTTGAATTTTGTTTCCTGGATGGGGTTTTGGCGGTTTATTTTAAGATCAAAATTCCTTGGACTTGATAATGTTGGCGCTGAAATGGTCCTAAGTGGGCTGTGATGTTCCTAACCCAGTGTGAGTTTTGGACTGAGGTTGGGAATGAATTCCTATCCTGGCTAGTGCTCCTGTTTAGCTGGAGTTAGTTTTCTGCAAGCCAACGCTATCAGGGCAGCAGCACACTTGCTTTCATTGTCATGTCTGTGTCCTCCAAAAGAAAAAGAGTGAAAACTTTTTTAAATGAAGAGTTTAAAATGTGCAGAATGCTGTAGAAGGCAGCAAAAATCGTGGAGAGCCCCTAAAATTGCAGGATCTGGGATTTGTTTCGTTTCCCACATTCTTGTGCTTTCCTACTTGTTTGAATATTAGGCAGTTTTTTTGGTGGACTCTGTTGTGTGTCTTTCACTCCGATCGTTTACAATCTACACTGAACCAAATTGTCCCAGCACCTGTTCTTATCCTGCCAGAGCCTTTTGGCCTGGCCGGAAAAAAGAGGCACAAAGTCAGAGAATGGTCAGAACTTCATTAGGCTCTGTTTAAATCTTAGCAGATACCCACCAAGCATGCTCAGTAGTAAATTCTGATCATTGTTTGTTACCCCACTTCCTCACCTCACTGAGTAGTATGAGCCTGTCATATTTCAAGTTTCAGGCATCAGCTGTTTTGGCTGTAGCCCTCTAAAAAATGAGTGATTACATTTATTATTGTTATTAGTTATTTACATTGGGAAAATATTTTTCCCACTTTCCTACAATTGAAAATAATGTTGCTCAGTCTTTTTTTTTTTTTTTAAATTAACTTTCAAGAAGAGCGCAAGTTTGGTGATTCCCTCCTTCGCCCAAGAGACTAGTTCACAAAGTTATAAACATAAGAATACAGGATTAGAATGGAAACTGTTTTGTGTTTCTTTGTGTTTTGGAACCCAGCCATTGACTACATGGATATTTTTTTTCCAACATCATTTGAACACTTCAGGGCCTTACAGTCAGCGGAAAAGAATGAGGCGAAAGGTCACGTGTTCTCAAACCAACAAGATGCACATGCCAGCCCAAGCTATGTGCATAGGTATAAGCAGCCAGGCAGTGTGCAAGGATACAAACATCTCACCAGTGTGGCTATAGGGAGAGCCACTCAGGCAGTGTGGATATTCACTACTAGCCAAATCCAGAGGGGTGCAGAGCACATGCCGCGACATTGCTACTCCCACTTGAAGTCAGCAAGTCTGACCGTGTAGTGCGAAGGACCTGTATCTCCCGCTGACGTCAATGGCATTCGAGAAGGCTCTGTGCCGTGCCTTGTAGGTGGTGCTCATCATCTTGCAGGATTTGACCCAGTGGGAATTTTGGATGCTTAGTCGCTCTCAGGATGACTTGGCAAAATTAACTGATGTGGGTCTGGAGGTCCATGCAGATTTAATTAATCGGTGCTTGCGTTTCTGGGAGGTGCTGGATTTCCCTGAACAATCAGGAAGTACCTTAGGCAGCGTGGTGTAATTTTATCATCAAATGTTGGCTGCTATGATCTATCCAATGCCCACTCATCAGCCATGATTTGAGGACTTCAGTAACTCAGCCAGAGGTTAGGGGGCTATTACAGGATTGCAGGGGGTGAGGTTCGGTGGCCTGCGTGAGCAAGAGGTCAGACTAGATGACCATGATGATCCCTTCTGAACTTAAAGTCTATGAGTCCTGCTGGACTGAAGCTACTTATCCAAAAGAGCTATTGAGAAAGCAAAGGACTGGAACTACAGGGAATGGAATATTTTAAATCCTGTTAAATCTTTCACAGCAGGGGAGTTCTTCCGCTAGCCCTGAAATAACAAGAGCAATGATGCTAGGAGTTACCCCAGCCAAGCGGCACAAGGAAACTTCTGTATTGTGAATGCACAGAAGTATGGATGGGAAGCCCCCTGGGCAGTAATAAATTCCCATGGGGATGAGAGCTATTCCTGCCACTGCTGCTGGGTGGGGCTCGGTTTGTCAGACTCTCTTTGCACACTGAGTTTGAAGCTTTGTCAGTTGAAGATCTGAGATGAAGAGTTGAAAGACACTGAGAAAAAAAGACCAGCATAGCACCAAAGGGTAGAAAAGTGTGAATTGTATATCAATATGAGTATATCTCTCTGTCGACCACAGAATGCCCAACCGCTGTGGTACCTACAGTCCCGGTCCTTTACATTTCCTCCTTTCTGCAGAGGAAATGTGGGGTTTTTTGTTTTTATTTTGATTTATTTATTTATTTTACAGGAGCTCGGTGTTAATTGGCTTTTCCCTCCTGCAGAACTAGAGTTTTAAAAGATAAGGCCTGTTGCTGTAGGCACTTACCACAGGTGAATGATTGATGCGTGTTAGCAGCCACCACAGTGTGCTATTCGGTCGAACTGGAACGCTATATTACAATGTTGCATGAAATAATGTCACATATGGAACTCTAGCATCAATATTTTCAAAGAGCTGCATAAAAATTGAGTCTCACTATTGTCCTGAATGACTCACATTAGCTGGAATAATCTGCTGACTTGAATGGGAGTAAGTTGGTACCTAAATCCTGCAAGATGAATGAAAATTAAAAGGGAAATGTTTAAGGGAAAAGAAAGGCCAGAAAAAAACACAAATGGGAGCCTAGTGAGAGAGGGGAAGTGCTACCACAGTGGTCTATGTTCAGAAACAATGGGATAGCTCTAGCCTGTTCATATTCTCAGGCTGTATTTCTGGCCTGAGGTGGGGGTGTGTGTCTGTTAACCAGATCATCTGTGTTGTCACTAGACCCCTTGAGGGAGATGCAGAGATGGGGGTATACAGATTTATATGGACAGTGCAGACACTAGGTCAGAGGCTGGTCCCAGTTACACCAGTTGCTCTGTTAACTGCAGTAGAGTTGCTTTGGATTCATACCAGTGTAACTGAGATCAGAGTCCAGTCCACAAGCCAGTCTCCCTCCTGAGCAGTCCACTTGACTTCAGCGAGTCCCACTGGAATTACCAAAGACTTTCAGTATCTGGACCACAGACTGTTGTTGTGCCTTTATAGCAAAGCTCCATTTCGGGGCCGTTTGCAAGGGTGTGGCACTTGCAGCTCCATGGCAATACAGAGCCTGATTCTATTCTCACTCGCACCAGCGTAATTCAATGGATTTTTAGCAGAGTAACTCTGGCTTAACATTGGTGTTGTTCTTGAGAGGAACTGGGCCCACAGTAGCCTTCTAGGGGAGAGCACACCTGCAACTGGCCAGGCACAGTCGTTTCACAGAGGGACTATAGTCAGTATCTGCTTGCTGAAGTCCATTGACAATACAATCGGATAGGCTAGGTTTTGTTCCCATTAGTGGAGTAAGAGCTCCTGGGACCCAAGCCTCAGCCCTCTCTGTGCTGGGCTGCACTGGGAAATTACAGCGGCATAGCTGCGTCTCCCAGAGGTGTGAACAATCTACCCCCTGAGAGATGTAGCTCATTTAGCCACTGCGGTAGACGGAAGAATTCTTCCATTGCATTAGCTACTGCCTCTTGGGGAGGTGAATTACCCTATTCTGCGGGGAGAACCTACAGGCGCAGGTAGTGTCTACACTGAAGCACTTTTGGTCTTTGGATGAATGTTTCTCCCCAGAAATACCGTGAACAGAGAGGGGGTCAGAGGCGCCATCCCTGTCGTGTTTGTTGAGGGGGCCGCAAACTATAGCCCCGGTTTAAGCACTTGCTTAACTTTAAGCCCAGGCTTCAAGTTTCTAACTAACTAACATATTTCAAAATGTCCTGTGAAAATCGATTGGTATCTTTTGACCAGCTCTAATGAGTGTTATATAATATATACACATAGCTAGCCTGGGGTGTGTGCCTGTTAGCAGGTAAGGATTGATTCTGTGTCTGGACAGTGCCTGGCATGACAGGGCCAACCTTTGGGCATCACTGTAGTTAATAATAATGAATTTATGTGTCAAAGCAGGGTGGGAGTCGAGTGTGAGCATATCGCATACAGAGAATCTTTTTTTATTGCTTTCCTCTTTACAGTCATTTGGGTGATGTAAACATCAGGCAGAGAGATCTTCTCCAGATAAGCTCCTGTTTAAGGCATCATAGAAAGCGAATTAGCGTGGGATGGGCTGATATGCATCAACAGCTCCAGGTAATATATATTTGCTGCACATGGACATGAATGTGACCCTCCGAGTCCTTTGCTGTCTTTATCTTAAGCTGAAAGGGGACTTTTATCTGCACAAGCTCTCTGCCAGGGGTCTGGATGTGTGTGGAATGCTTTGTAGTCAGCAAAGGATTTGCACCATGTAAAGAGCTTTTTCATCAGATGCAATCAAACCCCCCTGGCATGGGTTAGAATTTATTCCACATGGATATGGAGGTGCTCCATGCATAGGGGATAGGGTAACCAGATGTTCCGATCTGATAGGGACAGTCCTGATATTCAGAACTAATAGAGGTCTAATAGAGGTGCCTGTTACCCGTCACCCTATCCTGATTTTTCACATTTGCTATCTGGTCACCCTAATCAGGGAAGAGATCTCAGTCTGTGTGTACCTGTTTTTCTGCATACATGATGAAATCTGTTCTCCCATGGCTGTGCAGAGTTTTACATAGGACAGTTTCACTGACATTAGTGTTTGCTTTCATATCAATATGCGTGTCTATATGTTTGGCATGGGAAGAGCAGTTTTCCCTTTTACACCTCCTATCCAAATATTAAACCAAACTTGTGTCTGCTTAGCTTCAGCAATGTGATGAGATCACACCCAGAGGTGCAAAGTTTGGGCATTGTATGATTGTATTTGCAGTGCGTTTGGTTTTGTACAGCATCTATTTGTATGTTCAGTACATGCACACATACATTATTTGCAACGCGTCTTTGCATGTACAACCTGTTTGCTGTGAGTGTTTTATGTAGTGTAGAACCTCAGTTACCAACACCTCAGGAATGGAGGGTGTTCGTAACTCTGAAATGTTTTCAACTCTGAACATTATGCTTGTCTTTTCAAAAGTTTACAGCTGACCGTTGACTTAATACAGCTTTGAAACTTTACTATGCAGAAGAAAAAATGTGCTTTTCATCATCTTAATTTAAATGAAACCAGCATAGAAACAGTTTCCTTCTCTTGTCAAAGCTTTTTTAAAAAACTTTCCCTTTATTTTTTAATTGTTTTATGTTTAACTCAGTACTGTATTGCTTCTGCTGCCTGACTGTGTACGTCCAGTTCCAAACGACGTGTGGGGCTGACTGGTCAGTTCGTAACTCTGAGGTCCTACTGTATGTGCCTACGTCTATATACATGAGTTTATCTATAGCCTGAATGTGCACAATATGTGTTTGCAAATGCAGCATGGTTTTACCTGCTGCGTGCACACATTTGCACGCTGTTTGCAGGTGTGTACAAGCCTCCTTCCCCAAAGGTGCGTAAGTACCCAGAAGAATTCCCACCAGGGTTCCAGTGGAATGGGAGGGAAGCTCTGCATTCCTGTCCACTCTACCACACCATGGGGGCAAACTTGTATTGAACTGGCTTCTCTCTGAGGAGAACCATTTCCTCCTAGCTGCCTTTGGGCCTGATCCTCAGAGAGACTGAGCACCATCCGCTCCTGTTAACATCAATGGGAGCTGAAGCTGCCCAGGTCCTCTGTGTCTCGCCCATCCAACCCACACGCACAGAGGGGTCTCGGGACGCAATGAATTGGCTGAGGCAAAGAAGACATTAGTGCATAAGTGACATATCTCAATATAATTTCTAAAACTCTATGAATTGAACAGATAAAATACTTCTGGTCTATTTTTGTTACAAAATATTAACCATTTGGATTCTTTGCTAGGTGTGACCACACCACGGTTCCCAAAGGAAGCTGCTCAGAAGGATATTTACAGCAGGAAAGAGACACAGACAGACAGTTGCTCTCAAAAGCCTACACATAGATAACATTTGGTTTTTTTTAAAAAAAAAGAAACATTCAGATGGGATGTGCCGGGTGGTGAAGGAATGAGACCCGGACGTCATAAAAGCTGGTGTCCCAGGCATGGCTGTTGAATAGCTGTTGGGAGAAAAATGATTTAGAGCCATAAGAGAATTACAAATAGATCCCAGGAAATGCTTTTGGTAGCCCCAGGCGCCTGCCCTAGCATGGGCAGCTAGAGCACCAGGAGAAGCATACGCTGTCTCAGCCAAGATGTCTGATTTGCATTCCCCATTTCAAAGCAAAGATTCTCCCGAGCAGCAGCTCATGGCATCCAGGACTGGATTTTGTTTAAGAAGCCCACAAAACATGACACTAATTCCAGCTTGAGCCTTCTCAAAAAATCCTCAAGTATTGCGGAGCAATAGCCCGCTAACCCTGCAGAAAACGGTCGAGTTTTTCAAGAAGGGGATTTTGAATCAGATTCCGTTTTATGACCAATCACATAAAGGGGAACATCGCTGTGCAATTCCTTTTGGGATATATGAAAATCCATATTAAAAAATACTGCAGTAGCCAAAAACCATGGCCCACGTACTGTAGTAACTCGCTTGTATCTGTTGGGCCGGATTCTCCTCACTCTATCTCTGGTAGCAGTGTTGACCTGAGGTAACCACCAAACTCACTGGAGTTGCTGCCAATTTAAACAGGCGTCTGAGAAGAATCAGGCCCACGGAGCCATATTATGGGCTGATGTAAAGCGACAGAGTTCCTCACACTTTACTTTAACTCAGAGGAGGTTTTTGCTCCTCGTGTGTTGGGCTGTTACTGTACCATGCTGTTTGTTTGTTTAACATGCGATAATCAGAACGCAGCGGCAAGTTGCCCGTTCAGTTTGGTTTATCTGATATTTGCGGCAGGCGCCAACCCGAGCTCACAACCCAAAAATCCCGTGCCAGTGTCACAGTCAGAAAAACCATTGCGTGTGGGTTGGTGATTTTCTTTGGGCCACGTTTCTCACGGCAAGGGGTGGATTGTTTTGTTGCTTTACACCAGACTTTTTGCTAAAAATGCTTGTTCAATCTCTCCGACAACACCCTGCCAGTGACCCGGTTACGTGCAGCGGTGTCTGCTTGCAGAATTATAGGTTTACTGAGTGCGTGCGTGCGTGCCCGTCCATGGGTGGGGAGTCACAGGGGACAGGAGTACAATAGGCCAGAGGGTGTGTGTACACATTTTAAAGTGCTTGTAACTCTCTTAGACGAACCCAAAGGAAAATCAGCAAAGGGTCTCTGGTCAGAGCCCTAGAGGGCTCAGCTACACGGTAGATTTTAGAGCAGCCCCTTCTGCTAAAGGAAAATCCTGGAATAAACCAAATAACCCTGTCCAATTAATCTCTCCAGCACGTCCAGCAGCCCAGAAGACAGCAGTGGGAGACCGCATGGTATGCGATTGCTACATTTGCTTCCCTGACCAAATCTTCATGCCGGAAGCAATCTTTGGTAGGTCAGGGAAGTGGAGTTCGCTGACCCCATTGCACCCTTCACCTCATCTATTGGTAAATCCTAGCACTGCTGTCATCTTGCTTCTGGATTCTCTGTAACCTGAAGTCTTTAAATCACGATTTGAAGGTTTCTGAGACTCAGCCAGCGATTGCAGGGCCTATTGCAGGAATGGGTGGGTGAAGGTCTGTAGCCTGTGAGGTGCAGGCCAGAGTAGATGATCATGATGGTCCTTTCTGGCCTTAAAGTCTACGACCCAAGGAGTCTCTTATCCAGTCTTAAGGGGACGGGGACTCAGGAAAGCTTCCTGCTTTTCATGTTGTCTTAACTTCACCCATCAATTATTAATGCAAATCTCCCTTCTAGGAACTTCGCATTGTTATAAATATTTTATCTCAAACAATTATTTCATCAAATACTTTAAGGTTTCTGTTGTCACTTTGTGTGAATGTCAAGTAAAATCTACTTTATTTATTTAAAAACACACACACAAACCTTCATGAGCTTAATGGATGCTGGGAAAAATCAGCCTTCCTTCAAGGATGAGAGAACAAGCCTTGATAAGGAAGAAAAGTGCCAGGGAGGCTGAGAGGCTGTCACCTCCACATCAGCGGTGGGGAAAAATAAAATGTCACCGAGCTGGCTAATTCCACCTGTAGCATTTCCCAGCAAGCGAAGGCCCGGTCAAATGAGATCCTGACTAGCGCTAGGATGGAAGGGCTCAACTAAGCCTCCCTGCGAAGCCAGATGGCCTGCTAGCCAGTCGGCATTTCAGATCCCACCGGGGGAGAGCGGAGCTGGAAATCAGGGCATGTAACGTGGAGTGCAAGTTGCTGCTAGGTGCTGAACTAGAGGGAAAGAGCCTTTTTATGGGTCTGATCCCCTCAGGTGCTGAGCAACCTCGACTCCCACTGGCTGCGGTGGCAGCTCGGCACTGTGCAGGCCTTAAAGCTGGTCTCACGAAAGCGAGGGGGCAGTTTCTCAGAGGCGAGAACTTTCTAATCCTGGGCCCTTCCCAGCTGCCCCTGGCTTGCCCCCAACCTGGGAGGCCTCATCCTAAGCAGCCTGTGTGTGGTGCCTGCTTGTTTCCTTGTCATCTGTATTTGGCATTATGTACGAAAGCAGAGACTATACGTCCTGCTTCAGATAGGAAGACAAAGCCGAGAAAGAAGCATCGAGGTGGCTGTGTACGCAGGGCCGCCTCGGAGTCGGGGGTATGTGTGCTCCAAATGGGGCTGGGCGGAGAGGGACAGACGCTCAAGTGCTGAGCTTCTTACCAGGCTTTTTGCCTAGCCTAGGCACTGCCCTGGGCACCCCAGCCAAATACAAAGTGTCTCCCCCTTCCCACCCCCAGCCTTGGCTCGGAGTCAGGCTGGCATCCCAGAGAGTGTTTCCTTCATGACCCTAATCCAGAAACTTCTTCACCTCATTCAAACTCTGGCTGAGCGTGAGCCTTCAAACTAAGCCCACTGACATGGGAAAGGATGTGGGGCTGCCTGATGGGCAGCGCCGGCCAGATCCCAGCTTTTGCTGCTGCGAATAGCCCCAGTGAAGTCAATGGGATGTGAATACGGTCTGTAGATCCAGGCCAGGAAAGGTGCTGCTTGCAGTCAACTGAGGTGAAAGCCTTCCTGTATCTGACTCAATGCTACCTTCTCTGATGAAGTGAGCATTGCTCTCCACAACCCCCCTCCCCGCCAGGTGCCTGGCACTAAAACTGCTGCGTCACCAGCCAGCGCCCGACACCCGTGTCTGAATTTCACGTGGAGAAGAAAATCATCTCTCTTGCCCTTTTTTTTTTTAAATCTAAAATAAGGACCTAAAACTTGTTCTGCCCTATTTTCAAATTCTAAAGTTGCTCTGCTTAAGCCTTGCAGGGAGATAAGAATGAGCGAAACCAAAGCCTTTAAGCTAATTAATACCTGCTCCTCCCCAATTCATGGAGATTTTTTTTCTAAAAATACAGCCGTAGCCCATTTTAATGCCAGCTTCCTGCACGTCAGTGCCACAGATAAGTGAGAGGAGCTGAGCTGTCATTGCCTCCCGCAGGAGCGTCCGCTCTCCCCCCGTGGAAGGTTGTTTTGGTGGGGAGGGAAGCTGGGAGGCCCTTGCATCCCTGCGTGTGCAAGGGATGGGAATGTGAGGACAGGGCCACATTCCCAACAGGCAGATCGAAGCAGGGGCAACAGAATATCCAAACAGGAGGCCATGTTTAAAACATGGCTCCCAGGGGCCGTCAGGAGGGTGGCCTCCAAACAGCCCTTTGTGTGCAACACTGAAAGGAAAGGACCAAGTGAAGGCATTTTCCAAGGTGAACTTAACATTTGGCTTTTTCTCAAGAGCACAAACTTCGGTGGGAAGGAAACACAAAATCAGCTGGGAGTGGAAGTGGGTGTTATGAGGAGGAAGGGGGGAACATATTCCTTTGTGCCAGAAAAGATCACCCTGTCTATGTGTGTGTGTGTGTATGCACGCACACAAGCCAGGGGTCCAGACAGTACTAGCTCTTTGGGAAAGCAGCCACCCCAGGAAGGTTTTGGAGTTTAATCTCTCCCCTCTGCTCTGCCAGAACAGTTTGGAGTTTCCTTTCCTCAGCATGCGGCAAGCACGCTCTACCATACAGGTGTATTTACACGTGATGAGTTCTGCTGGGTCTCAGCAAAGCTCTCTTGGTGTAGTGTCCCAATTTAACAACAGCAAGAGTTTTGGTGGTCAAAGTGAGGCCATCATTGCATTCTACCGCTGCCTGGGACAGTCTCTCCTTCTCCTGCTTGCTCTCTCTTGGAACTGGCTACTGGGAAAGGAGAAGATACCAAAGGGTGGTGAGGAGGAAGCATGTGATGAGTCTCACAAATTCTCAGCTCCAGCTTAGCATGTAGCAGTGGCAGCAGCAGAGTTGGGGACAGCAGCTCCTTCCCTCCCCACCCGTGATCTACCCAATGTCGGTGCCCTGGACGGTGAGGAGAAAGAGGGGCAGAAATAGCAAACTGAAGACACAGAGCAAACAAAGCAGAGAACCAGCAAGCTCGCTGGGAGCAGAGCGGCAAAGAGCTATGGTGGGGCCCATGGGGAAGGTGGGAGTTGGAGTGAGAGGTGGATGGCTTTTCACAGTTGCCATCATCTCAGGGGAGATGGGGGGGACTTAGGTCTGTTCAGGTTTTTTTTTTTTCTTCTCTTTTACTAAAAAATAAATCGCAAACTAGATCTCTTTGTAGACAGAAAGGGTCCTGGGGAAAATCTGTGCTGTGGGGGTGGTGCTGGTGGGGTGGCTACACTAGACTGCGTGAGCCACTGGAATACCTACGCCTATGAAGCAGTGAGCTGGGGGGGCAGTACTGGTGTGGGTGGTTGTAGGGTGGCGGCGGAGGCGGAAGTGGGGGCTGATGGATGATTTTCACTGGGGTTCCTTGGAGCCCGCTGCCTGCACTGCGCAAGGGGGTAGAGCTGCAGGAATCGGAGGAGACGTAGCGGGTCAGAGTCTGGTTGAGGGCCGGCTCCATACGAGCGAGGCACGGCTTGTCCAAGACAATGACTTTGACAATCTGCTGGCACTGTACAAGTGTCCCTGCCGAGGCGGGATATGAGGGTACCAATGCTGTCTCCAGCCTCTCCCGTGGCATGTTAGGACGCGTGCTGGCCTGCATTCCACTCTCGGGCCCCAGGACGGAGTTGTGCTGGTACGTTTGAAGCCTGTTGTGAATTGACACCTAGTTTAGAAACAGTCAAAGAAGCATTAAATGTTACAAGACTTTTTCCCATCTGCTACTCTTGGTTACCCTGAGCCCCACAATCTCTCACTCACAGAAACCCATACCCCACCCAAAGCCCGATTTCCTGTCGCAGCTCCCTCTCACCCGCAACAGCTACCTCCCCTGCCCCCTCCCTGCTAAAACTCAGGTGCCCTGTTGTCTCCCTCATGTTCAAGGCAGGGTCGGCCTTGCCAAATGCAATGCAAACTTTGATTATCCAAACCTCCTGCGGCAGCGTGTGAATGATTCTGCTAGTGGAGGGTTCTGAGAATTCTCACTGGAATGAATTGAGCTCAGAGGCTGTCTTTGCTCCAGGCAGCAGGGCGAGTGGGTTTCAGATAATCAAGGTTGTACGGTTCTTCAAAATTACATCGGCTGAGGCTCGGAGCAAGGCTCCAGCCTGTCCCAGCACCCCATCTCCCTGAGCGGGAAGGGGCACAACATGACTTGCCAAGCTGTTTACAAAGGAAAAAAGCAGAAATCTGACATATTCCAGCAAACTGTGGTTCCCGCTGATCTGTTTGATGGTTTGTAAGTGAAAGGAAATGAGTTAAAAAAAATTACCCATCTAGCTGGTACAATGATAAAAGAAAGTCATGATGAAATGGCAGCAGATTAGATAATCTCAGAGAAAATGGAGATGCTCTTCAGCTGAGGCAAATTACTGGGCGATCAGAAGGAAGAGGGGAAAGGAAGAGAGGCTTTAGGGCTCTCCATGGACCTGATGAGAGTCACTCGTGTATGGGCAGCCACTGATTTCAGAGTGAAAGTGGAGAGGCAGCCCAAATGTCATGGATCCCAGGGATCTGCAGGGCAATGGGCCAGCTCCCAGAAGCGGGTGGCTGCAGGGCCAGAGGGAGAGAGTAGGACTCCCCCGGGAGGACTAGGTGATGGCAGGGCTCTCCCTGCCTATGGGTGTCTGCCGGGTGGTGGAGATCCCCAGGGACTGAGTGGTGGGGAGGACACAAGATTCCCTCACGGGGGCTGAGTGATAGCACAGCTCCCTCTGCCAATGGATGGCTGTAGGTAGCAAAGCTACCCCAGGGGAAATGGGAGGTAGCGGGGCTCCGCCAGGGCACAGAGTGGCTGAGTGGAAATGAGACTGCCTCCAGAACTGGGTCACTTGGGGGTAACAGAATTCTGACCCAGGAAAAGGTGTCTGCAGGTTGATGGTGCTTCCACCTGAGAACAGGTGTGTGAGGGCCAGTGGAGCTGCCCTGCTGGAACGTACGGCAGCTGGCACTACCCACTGGGAACTGGCGTCTACAAGGAATGGAGCTCTCGTTGAGAATGGCAAGCTGCAGGGTAACTGAGCTGCCCTGGGGAATGGGTATCTTTGAGGTGATGGAGCCTCCCCTAGGAGAGAACGTCTGCAGGACATGATGACTAGTGGCACCAGACCTCAATGAGGCAATGGGAAACGTCATTCCCAGTGGAAGCTGGAAGCTGAGGAGTGAAAGGACTCGCCCTCAGGAAATGGAGAGGGCTGCAGGGAAATGCAGCTTCCTCTTCCCTCAGAGAGAACTGATAACTGCAGGGGGGTCGAGTGCACTATGGCAAGAGGTATCTGCTGGGGGAGAGACCTGCCCTGGGAAAGGCCAAGTTCAGGGCAACTAAGACATTTAGGGCAGATTTGGTGACAGAGCTATACTGGGAGAATGGGCACCTGGGAGGCAACAGAGCTCTCTGGACAGGAAGGCAAATCTGCTAGGGTACGGGCGAGGAGCTGAAGGTCCCTCAGAAATATGTGCAAACAGGACAAAGGAGTTCCCAGCATGGGAAGGTGAAGCTTTGGGGCCAGTGTTGCAGGGAAACTTACTGCAGGTAAGTCTGCACTGGTGACTGCATGGTGTTAGCAATGGCATGGCCTGTCAAGGCAGTCTTTAGCTGAGGTCTTAGTCTTCCTTTAAGTAGCAGCGTGGGTTAGTCTATGGCATTTGGGAGCTTGGTCCATGAAGGATGTTGCAATTATAAAAACGGATTGAAAATGCTTTGAAGTTTAGTTTGGATTTGAAAGTTGTATTACCCGTCCTAGCAGTAACTTTTAATTGTATCTCTGGAAATTGGTAAAATTGTCAGTCTGGCTGGGGAGGCATTGATTAAAACCTGAGAAAAGAAACAACAGAGAATGTGAGAAGAGCTGAAGTGAGAGAGAATTACTTACCTCAGCTGCTCTGTGCTCTACTTACCTCCACTGTGCTATCGGAGACCTTCTCCCCCAACTCCTTCTTGCCTTTGAAATAAAACAGACCTGTCAGTGATGAACCCGATACCTCACGACAACAGAAGGCACCTAGCCTGACGTTCTGGTAGCTCAGGGGACTGGCGAGGGGCTACAGAGCCTCTGGGCTGCTGGTTGAACCTCAGCCCATACTGAATGCCCCTGATTGTTGTTACCAGGTGATGATAACTTGCGGGTGTAGATGAAATGAGCTGCTGATCCCAGCCTGCTTTTCTGTGGCCTGGCACCCAAATCACTGCGGTGCCTGGCCTTAATTGGCAGTCCTGGCAGAGCGACCAAGCCATGAATGAACACAAAGCCTGTGTACCTAGAGATGGTGGAGGAGGCAGGTTGGTAGGAGGGTGTGAGAGGAACTTACAGTGCAATTGCCCATGCTGTGTCCATTCTGGGGATAAACGGAGGACTTTGGTCGGTCGCCTTTCCCTATCAGTGGGTTCTCCGTGGCTATTCAGCAATTGGGGTGGCCATCAAAGAGGCTTTTAAAGAATTTTCTGTGGTACCTGCTGAGCACTTCTGCCCAGCTCATTTCCACTCTTTGCCAAGGGCCCAGCCCTTACTCACGGGGCTGAGCAAGCGCTCACTCCCACTGGAGTCAGCGCAAGTATTTGTGTGAGGGTATGAGTGACGGCTGCGCCACCTGTCCCCAAAGGAGAGTCACCTCTAACCTGTTGGAGATGCTTGCTTGGACTGCGGTTCCATCTGAGCCCCGTTGGTCTTTAATGTAAGAGTCTTTGCCCCCTGCTGCTTTTCCAGCTCCCCTGAGAGTCGGAAGGATACAAGTGAACAGGGAGAGACAGGGACCAGAGTGAAGGTGAGACAAAGAAACAGAAGAGAAAGCCGACCAGAAGAGCAGATGTACAAATAGGAGGAGACAGAGAGGCAAAGGAAGACAGGAGAGAAACAGGAATTAGCAATGCTGTGTATGCATCTGCACATAAACACCCACGGTGGGATAGACTCTGACGCCCACATTCACAGTGAGCAGCACTTTACTCCATGAGCCATACCGTTGACTCCAATGGGAATACTCATCCATTCATAGATTATAAAGCCAGCAGACACCCTCCTGAAGAGCACAGGCCATCGAATTTCACCCAGCCAAACACAGACAGAGGTAAAATGACTGGCCCAAGGTCACCAGCAAACTGGGACTAGAACCCAGGTCACCTAACTTCCAGTCCAGGACCTGTCTGCTGGGCCACGCTGCCGCTCATGGAGTAAAATGATGCGACACGATGGAGGTTATCAGAATGTGTTGCCTATACCAGTTCATATATACAGAATCTTCCCAGGTACGCAGAGATCATTTCTGCATATGAACATACATAGGGACAATCACAAACATATTCCAACATGCACCCCACGGAAGGGATCTTCAGCCCCCCAACACACATGGACATACATACAGATGACTGCGTGGAGTCTGGATCACGCTGGAAGCCTTACATTCAATTCGTATCTGTTCTAGCTCCATCACCTCTGCTATTGATTCTTTTAGATCTTCCACAAATTTCTGCATTTCCTCTGAACCCAGAGCACAGAAGTGCAGTACCTGTTTCTTGTCTGAGCCTGAAACCGGAGTTACCAGGGTGACGCCATGGGGGTAATCTGAGAACAAGACAAGTAAACACGTTGACAGAATGAAAAGCTGAGACCTAACAGCACCAGCCCTCGCTTGAGATGTGGCTGCATCATTTCCACTGCAGCACAACATTCAAGAAGCTCTAGCATCGATGCAAAGACGCAGCGCACCATCGGACTATGTCACAGTGCAGCATCTGGGAACTTGCGCTCTCAGCTCACAGACCCTATGCTGTCCTATAGTGTAGGAGCTGTGATTGTAGGTGATTGTCTGAAAGTGCAGCACAGGACCTGTCACCTGCAGCACCAAATCACAGCTGTCACACCTTCTTTGCAGTGACAGACTGTACTGTGTAACCGGCCTTCACCACCACCACCACGTGATTGCCTCTCCTCGGCTAGATTGCAGCACAGCAAAACGGAACTGTGCACAATACCACGCAAGCACAAATCCTGCAGTACAGGGCAGAGGCCAGCAACCTCCAGCGATGACACACCACTGCAATAATCCCACTAAATACCAGCCCAGCGTGCGGGACACTCCAGCACTGAAAATAACAACTGTAATGCTTCTGATATGCTCCGTGTGTTCTGGAAACCGTCAGCACTGATATGACTGTAGGGCACTTGGTTTGAATGGGAGCAAAGGACTTACATTCAGGCAACAAATCTTCCTCTCACCCAGCAGGGGACGAAACAAATCCTGGCAACATTGAAGTCAACTGCAAAACTCCCACTGACTACCGTGGGGCCAGGAATTCACTCTAGGTCCCTATCTAAGCCAGCAGGAGGCCTGGCAGAGAAGAAGACACGGTTATACATGGGTCATAGACTCTGTCCAAGCCAGCAGTGGGCACCACCTAGATTGGGAGGTGATCCCACTGTGCAGGGAGAACTGCAAGAAACAGGGCTCAGGGAGACATATGCCATTCATCTGGTTTTAAACCGGCCAATCCTATTTTGGTTGGTTTGTCCCCCATCTGGGACTGAGACAGAACTGGATGTGGTTTTGTCCAGTACAGGACAAGGGATGCCATTTTGAAGAGCACGCCGCTCTGCCTCTGCTGGTGTGACCCTGCACTCTTGCACTCCCGCACGGTGTGTGTGAGATCCTGCTGGCCAGGGTGGGGTCGCCGCCCTCCTGTCTGGTGTTCTGGGAATGTGAGAGTGGCCACCCTGACACAAATAGACTCATTTCCTTCCCAGCCAGCAGAAGGCATTGTAGGAAATGTGACAGACGAGAGGCAAAGGGAGTAAAAAAAGAGCACAGTGCGTTGATGGCCAGTGTCCTGAGAACTAAGTGGATGCAGGGAATCAGCCAGAGACTCCATCCAGTAGGGGCAGCTGCAGAAGCAGCCAAAGTAAGGATCGTCAGCCACTGGGAATTTTCTAGTGTTTTACCTGGACTTTCTCTGCCCTGTGCTGAGTAGCTTTTGTGCCAACCCTGCCTCTCCCTCATGGGCTCTTCACCTCAGCTTCACTCTGCGTCTGCCTCACTTGCCCTCTTCTCCTCTGTCCCCATCAACCTCCCTTCCTTTTTCCATTTGGCTGCTCCATTTACCTCCTCCTAACTAAATCCACCATATGAATAAATAATTGTGGCACAGACGTGCCCTTTGCCACCATCCCACTGTGCGCTCCACTTGTGTGGTCTATCCCTTCGCCCACTCTCTGTCCGGCTTGTCTCTTTAGAGTGTAAGTTCTTTGTAGCAGAGACTGTCTGCACTGTTTGCCCAGCCTAGCATGATGGGGACTCACTCTTGGTTGGTCCTTAGGCACTACCATAACAAACATATTAACAATAACAACCCACCTAAACTCTAACCCCAGCTCTGACAGCCACACCCCTCGGTGCCGTTCATCTCTCAGCCTCAGCCACCCTAGCTGTACAATGGGGATGTGAGTCAGTGCCCGGCCCAGTCTCGCAGGGGTGCTGTGGGGGTGACAGCCAGTCTGCAAAGAGCACTGAGGATTGAAAGGGCTCTGCCCAGGCAAAGTGTTATTCTTAGCTCCCTTCTCCACAACGTACTCCGCACATGCGCCCATAAGTACCGACCAGTAACAGCAGCAGCTTGTGCAAAGAGCACCATCTCCTCCCGCTCTGAGCCCTGCCCCCTCAGTTCCATGGAGCGTTTCTGGCACTGCGCCTCCACAGAAGCAGCCTAAAGAATGATAAATAATGGCTCCCTGCCCACACCATCAAGGTCAAACTGACGAGGTTTGGCCCCATGCCGCGCTTTTGTGGGTGCCGTTCCAACAGCCCTGTTTTGTCTCTCAGCGCCCCTGGTGTGATGGGAGGAGGCATAGTACTTGAACAACAGTGGTGGGGAAGGCAGAGCCAGATGCGTGATACCTGCGGGATGGGGGGACAAATGCAGAAGCCTTGCTAAGAGTGCGCTCCATCTGGTACTGTCTCTGTCTGGTGCTGGCTATGTGTGGTCCTGGCCATATCACCAGTTCACCTGGCTGCACCCCCTTCTGCCACAGAGCGAATCATTCCCCTCTTATGCTCAGGGATAGTGGGAGAGAGTATAGCAACAGCTTCTCCCCAACCCACTGCCCCCATGCAGCAATAATTCCGCCCCCAGTTTGGGCAGCATGCTCAAATCCCTACCGATGGAAACCTTTCCAGCCAAAGCCTCTTTGGTGCTGCAGGGACCTCCCCCCCCAGCCCCACCCCCCACCAATCCCCTCCAGTGTGCCAGTCCATAGCAGACTTACATTCATTCTCAAAGAGATGGAACTGCATCCCCAACAGGCCAACTGACTTGCAAAATGTGTAGGTCGAGGAGCTTTTCTTCTTGGGGCAAAGCTTGAGGATCTGTCAAAGAGAGAAATACATCAGCAGCTAAGGGCACTGGAAAGAATGAGGCAAGAACCATGCACAAAGCTTAGAGTGCACGCCAGAAAAGCTTTGTTAACACAGCATCAGAGTGATTAATGGTAAACGATGGGCTTTTTGTCTAGTGATTTCCCTGTCCTACCGTGCTGCATGCTGCACTTACAGCAGTCCTTCACAATTTCTAAAGAGACAAAGCCCTGGATTCTATTGCTCTCGCTCCTTAGACGTTGTCTCTTTGACACTCTCCTACTTGCAACTTTGCAAGCAAACCTTTATTCACTCCAGCCTTTGTGGGCTGGAGTGTGCCATTTAAGGCACAGGCTAGCATTGAGGGCGTCATAGACAACATGCCTTCCAGAACCCCCGGGGAGCATGGTAAGTGGATGCATGCTGCACTGCCTCTTAGAAGAGGGTAGCACATTCTCTCTACTGCACATTTGCCCGTTGCCTTGCATATCCTCCCTGCCCCAGGACTAGCAGGGAGCAGTCCCTACACTCAGGCTCCTGTGTGGGGAGTGCAAAGGGGGTCAGCGTACACAGAGCCTTTCCCCCTTACGTACAGATGCAAGGGACAGGCACAACCTGAGCCAATATTGGAATAACCCACTTCCCAATCCACCTTCAAATTACTCCTTCAAATTCGTGTGTTACCATTAGTTTTCCAGTGCTGAACTTTTCTCCCACACTGTCTGCTCCCAATCTTGCTCCTGACTGTTCAGTGTTTGCCTGGTGTCTGCCTAATTTATGACTGCAAGCTCCTGGGGGACAGGGGATGTGGTTTTAAAGCGCCATGGACATCTGTGTACAGGATCTACACTGAATGTGGCAGTGGTAGAAGGCAGTGGGTTGGCAGTGTCCATTAGGAAGGATTTAGATAGCAGGGGAGCTCTGCCTGCCACTGCACTGACTGATAAAGAACTGAGCTTCACTGAGAGTGGCCAAGAATGGAGTTACTGTGGAAAGTAGTGACCTTGCTTTGCTTGTTAAGGTTTGTTGTGGGACACAGAACCATCATGGGACATGGCTTTTTGAAGGGGGGAGATTCCTCTGGGTGCCATTGCCTTGCTATTTTCCCAGGGGGGAGGCCATGTCCTCTTCTTATGATGTGAGGCTGGGGGGATGACATGGCCTAGTTGTGCCAGCAGCCTGTGTCCCTCCCCGCTCTACCATTTTGGCAGAGCGTCTCTCTGGATGCGGAAGCTCCTGTGACATCAGAACCTAAGAACGGCCAGGCTGAGTCAGACCAGTGGCCCGTCTAGTCCCGTATCCTGTCTCCCATAAGTGGCCAGTGCCAGGTGCTTCAGAGGGAGCAAACACCTCAGGCAATTATCGACCGATCCATCCCGTTGTCTAGTCCCAGCTTCCGGCAATCACAGGTTTTAGGACATCCAGAGCATGGGGTTGCATCTCTGAGCATCGTGCCTAACAGCCCTCCATGGACCTGTCCTCCATCCAGTTATCCAGTTCGGTTTTGAACCGTTATACTTTTGACCTTCACAACATCCCCAGCAACACTTGCTCTTGCTCTGCTCCGTCTCTGGCATCACGCTCATGCCTAAAATCCCAGCGCACACTCACCACCAGCAGGTCGTTGAAGAGGAACACTTCCCTCTGGTGAGAAGCCTGCTTCTGCACTTTGTTCACGTCTGTCACCTCGTAAAGGCGGCTGCAGCAGACGAGCCGGCGGTGGGGCACTGACAAAACCTGCAAGGCCCAAGAGAGAGAAATTAAGCAGGGAAATGTCCTCATCGCCCACCCCACTCCCAGCCCCAATGATTTTGCATCACCTGCCACTCAAACTCTCATGCGGCCTTAGAGCAGTAGCATGGACCAGCTCTGAAAACCTGGATCCTTCGCCTCACCATCACTTTTCCCGCTTGCCATAGCAAGAAACTGGCCAGTGCCCTTTAACTCTGAGGAACCCGAAGAGTGGTGGAGCAGACGGTAACTTGAATCCTTCCTGTTGTTATTGAATCATATCGCCACACATCTAGCTTGCAGGGATTGTGTGGGTGGCTGCTTACCCTCTTCAGCATCTTGCCATCACCCCGGCTGCGGGTTTGTAACTTTCTGGCCCTCTGGAGATTATTTCACACGGTTCAGGTTAATAGTGTGGTTTTGCATTACTCATCAGTCTCTGCCAAGGAAACCACTGGGGTTTTCTTAACTCTTGCACGCCTCAAGGAGCTCATTAGAGAACTGGCCAAGATCCCTTTCTATCAGACTTTTACTTTTGTTTCCTGGGTCCTCACAAAACCGGAGAGAGCCTGAAGCACTGCCGAGCTGTCTTTGAGCTGTCAGCAGGCAGGGCCTGTAATAAGACTCTGGGCTAGACGATTAGTGCACCAGCTAAGCCTAATTCTGGCTAAAGAGCTCCAAAACAATTACGAAAGAATGAGATTGCAAGAAAGAGGGAAACCCAAGAAAAGGGAGCAGATGTTAAAGGACAGAAGGGAGTGGAGGGGGAGGTAAAGAAGGGGTTATGGGAAAGAAGTGAATGGAGAAGGCAAAGAGTAAGGATGCAACTACAACAGAAGGAGGGGAAAAGGTGGAGAAGACAGGAGATTGCAACAGTGAGGGCAGTAGGGGTGAGAAGAGTGGAGCAGAGGTTAAGAACTCACCGTTTTCATCCCTACTATGGATTTCTCCACCTTGGTGACATAGGTCACATGATCCTCATTGGATTTGAGCTCTTTCTGTTGGATCCTCTCATAGATCCCCACCACCAGCTCCCGAGGAATGTCAGCACCATCATCCACTCCTGCAAAACACAGAGCAGGCTAGGCAGAGAGAAAGGAAGGAGCCAACAGTCCCCAGCATGCACCGATTGCCATCTTTACACTGTGTGGCTAGGTGGTGTGAGGAAGATGAGGAGGCAGCAATAAACTCTTGACATAATATACTGCCTTCTCTGCTGATATAATGTACTTTACGCATCTGCAGAAAGGACAGCCATCTAGCAGGATAATGTAAAGGATTTCATTATTCCAACGCTATGCATGCTGGCTTCTTTCCATGTGTTCCTTGGCATTCTATAGACACACTTTTTCATATTTATATATCTAGGTTCACTCAGCAATAAACCCTGTATTGATTTCATATAACCGTAGACATTAGAGATGGCAGAGACCTATTAGGAACTCTGGCTCATTCCCGTGCCAACGCAGGAACATGCTCAATTGTACTTTTACTAGTTGCTTCATCTGGTCTACTTTTAAGCATCCCCAAGGGTGGGGCTTCAACCCCACAGCCTAGTACGTATATAATACAAGAGTAAGAGGTGATGTATATGTGGATCTTGGTTAGATGACAACTAAAGTGAGACCCAAGATAACAGAATGCAGGTGTGGATAGCAAAGAGGAGAGGGTTGATTTAAAATGGTCCAAACGATACACAGAGGGAATAGCACAGAATTAAGGAAAGGAAGATTTAGGTTATCAGGAAATCTTGTCCAAATATTTGAAGCACCAAGAAGGGAAAGAACATGTTCTGGGAGATCCAATAGGATGTAACTAGGATGAAATCAAGGACAGGAAAATTTGAACATCAGAGAGAACTTCTGAACAGTGAAAACTGTTAAACTGTATAAATATCTCTCAAGAAAAAGTGGTGGAAACATCCTCCATTGAGTCCTTTATAAGTGGGCTGGACATATTGCTGGAGAATGTGCTGTAGAGGAAATTCTGCACTGATCCACCAGGTGATGGGTTAGCTAGGAGCTAACAGGTCTTTTCCATCTCAAGCTTCTGCCACTCTGATTCACAGACAGCAGCAGCACAGGTTACAAAAGCCTTAGTTTGCCTTTGGCTTTTGCCCTGGCGCACACAGAGTTTGGAATGGCAGGCGTTATGCGTAGCTGCGGCAGCTCCCTCACCTCTCAGGTTCCGGATGAAGTCCTCCAGCATCATCTTCCTGTCAGGTTTGATGTTGGGGCTGTACATGTCTGTGTTGAGGAGGATGATCGCGAAGGCCAGGATGAAAATGGTGTCTGGGTTATGGAACTGCTGGACCACATCTGGGTTACACATACAGTACCGCTGGCTGTAGTGGGAGGGATGCACAGACATATCATGGGGACCCCAGAGTGGAAATCAAAGGCTAATCTACCCCAGATGTGCAATTAGCGTGGCTCAGACCGCTCCCCCTCAACTGGACCTCAATAGGAAGGAGCAAATCACGCCTTTACAACCAATCCTACGTTCCTCTCACACACACGGAGTATCTGCTGTTCTCCCAAGGCACAACTTACCCACCCAGGGCAAATTGTGCCATCTAAGCATCAGCCCTATTGCCCATGGGGAACTCAGGGAGCAACTGCGTCCCAGAGGGGCTCCACAGGCTGGTGTACCCTGCTGCCTAAGTGTGGCTGGTGCGGGAGTGGAGGTGAGGTCCTGGGCCTGCCTCCTACTTCCCTCTTTTGAGGCACAGTACCCACAGCTATGCACTGAGGGAGCAGTCTCTGTGTTCCTATGCATGCAGGGAGTGCAGTTATGACTGCTCCTTGTATGGGTCGCTTACGCAGGGCTGGAGGGGTGGGAGGTTCCTTGTGTGCTGTCCACCCCGCACAGCTATATAAGACACCATCTCACTCCTGGCCCCAGGACGCTGTGCAGTCCTAGAAACCTGTAACTGCATCAGTCCTCCAAGGGATTTCCTGGTTTGCACTATGAATGCCACTGAGTTCCTGTGAGATAGAGACATCTCGGTGCCTTCAGGATAGATGGGATCTACCCTTTAGCCTGCCTGAGGATTTACCCTTCCTTCAGAGGAAGGTTTATCTCTGTCATTCTCTCTCCTTTATCCTACAGCTGCATAAGTGTTAACTGCCCATCACACCTCGAATGTCTCGTGCAACATGTGTTAGCTCCGTGTGCTAAACGATGGATTCCACCTTGTATTTAGCTGTGACACTGAGTGCCTTTCCCAGACCTGAAGAAGAGAACTATGTGGCTTGAAAACCCGTCTTTCTCCCCAGCAGAGGTTGGTCCCATCAAAGATATTACCTCACCCACCTGTCTCTTTAATATTCTGGGATCAGCATGGCTACAGCACAGCAAAAACACCCTCACTGCAGTCATGTCTTTACTATTGCTTATTTCCTACCACCCCCACACCCCAGCTCCTGTTTTCTCAGTGTGAGCAGTCAGTGTCTCACAGCCAGCAGAGCGGGGGCAGCACTGCATTGACAGCTCTCCTACCTGAAGGCCTCGATGAGCCGCTCCACCTTCTGAGCCTCTCCCTGCACGCGGATGTGGGCTTGGAATTTCCGCAATGCTTCATCCAGCTCCATGCCCGAGAAGTCCATCTCATCCACGACACAGCTAAAGGACGAGGAACACAAACATCTTCAGCCCCCAAGCCTAATAATAGCACCCTCTCTGATGGGAAACAGGGGCGGGCTCCTTACACCACATACCCAGGCTGACAGTCACTAAGAGAACTGCACAAATTCACTGTCAGAGCCACTAACACCTGCCTTGCAGGGCGCAGAGGGACATGCAAGTGATGTCAAAAGAGCTTCCTATGGATTCTGCAGCAGGCGAGTAGTTCCTATGAACGTCCATGTCTTTACTTCATTTATTTCCTGTCATCTGGTCATTGCTCACACACTGACCCCTACACTGACCTAGCAGATTCACTCTCTGCCACTCCTCAGTCTAATCACCCCCCGAATCAATCCACAGCCTGTCGGCTCATCCATCCTTTATACATCAGCAATTCACCCAGTTGTCTCTGCATGCACATCTATCACCATTCATTCATGCATCCGTTCCCCTTGCCATCTGTACCCTCCTCACACCTCCTCACTCATGCCCCACCTGTCAGGCCATAGGTCTGTAGTGTTCAGTTGCCATTGCACTAACTCTCTCTCTTTAATGACCCGAGCTGGCTGGTAGGAAATAGGAGACTGGGAGGTTGGCATACTGAAACTTCACAAAAGACCAAGGCTGTGTAAAATTCTTCTTGATTATTCCCTTAAATACCACTTAAATACACGACTTTAACATGTCCTGCCTCTTTACCTCACATTCAGCATCCATCCACTCCCCCATCAACCACCTGTCCATTCCCAACCCACCCATGCCACTTCTAAACATCACACATCCATTTCATCCCCATCCATTCCATCCCTCACCTCCCCTACCTCTTCCATCCTCCAGGCAACCATAAAACACCATTAAGCCCAATCCCCATCCATTAGCATCGTACCATCAATTCCATTCCCCATCTTTCTCTACTACCTCCCTCCTTATCACTCTCCCACCCACGTCGACCCTCACTCACACTGGGCCATCCACACCCCCAATGCATTTTTCATTCTTTTCCCCTCATCCATTCTTCCCCAGTTCATCCATGCCCAATTCAATGAACAAACATCTGTTCATAGAATCATAGAAAATTACGGTTGGAAGGGCCCCCAGGAGGTCATCTAGTTCAACCGCCTGCTCAAAGCAGGGCCAACTCCAACTAAATCATCCCAGCCAGGGCTTTGTCAATCCACACCTTAAAAATCTCTAAAGATGGAGATTCCACCACCTCCCTAGGTAACCCATTCCAGTGGTTCACCACCCTCCTAGTGGAAAGCTCTTTCCTAATATCCAACTTAGACCTCCCCCACTGCAACTTGAGACCATTGCTCCTAGTTCCATCATCTGCTACCACTGAGAACAGCCTAGCTCCATTCTCCCTGGAACCCCCTTTCAGGTAGTTAAAGGCTGCTATCAAATCCCCCCTCATTCTTCTCTTCTGCAGACTAAACAAGCTTAGTTCCCTCAGCCTCTCCTCATAAGTCATGTGCTCCAGCCCCCCTAATCATTTTTGTTGCCCTCCTCTGGACTCTCTCCAGTTTGTCCACATCCTTTCTGTAGTGGGAGGCTCAAAACTGGACACAGTATTCCAAATGTGGCCTCACCAGTGCGAATAGAGGGGAATCACTTCCCTCGATCTGCTGGCAATGCTCCTACTAATGCAATATGCCATTAGCCTTCTTGGCAATGATGGCACCCTGTTGACTCATATCCAGCTTCTTGTTCATCTCACCACTCCCCCACCAGTCCATCCCCCATTTACCCACACATCCATCCCTCTCTCATCTGACAAATGTCTGTCTTTCCATCCTTCCAATTTCATCTCCCCAGTTAACTGCCTCCAACACACCACCATGTATCCCACACTCATTCAGTCCCTCAACCTTTTCTCCAAGTTACTCATCCCTCCCTCCTTACAGCCAGCATCCACTCATCTCCCTTGGCCAGTGCTTTCCCATTTTCTGTCATTCTTCCTCAGATATACATGCTGGGCTGTTTCAATGACTCCAGGTTTTCTGCTCTGGTATCCTGCTGAATAAGGGAGCCATCTTCTCTCCCATTATCTCTACTGGATACACTAGCTGGGTTCTCTCTCTATTACTCTCCTGGCTATGGTTTGGGGGGTTCCCTACACATCATCATAAGCTATCCCTCAATATGAGGATGATGTCTGCCAAAGGGAAAAGTCACTGATGAGACTTATGATGGCTCAGTCCAATCCGTGCGCTACAAGTTTTTCTACATATGTGAAAAGTAGTTACTTGGTGAAAGCACAACTGCTGGCTGAAATGCTCTACACTTTCCTTCCTCTTCTGCCATTTCTCAGCCTCTTGAACAAGGGGATTCTCTTCAAAACGGGCTGAGGCTTTTGATGTCTGATGTGATGCCATTGCAGTCTATTGCCAGCCAGCTCTTCCCAATTTGTGGGTGGGGTCAATGCCTCCCTTCTTAAGATATACTTTCAAAGTGTCCTTGTAGCACTTCCTCTGTCCTTTGTGGGTCCTCTTACCATGACTGAGTTGAGAAAAGAGGACTTGCTTATCAGTCATCCACACACAATGGCCAGCCCAGCAAAACTGATACTTCATAGTCTTCGCCTCAACACTGGTGATGTTAGCTACAGAGAGAATGCTGGCATTGGTGCAACAGTCTTGCCATCTGACATAGAGAATCTTCCTAAGGCAGCGCAGTTTGTACCATTCCAAATGCTTAAGATGGCTTCAGTATGTCACCCATGTCTCACACCCATAAAGAAGAGTGGGGTGATCACTGCATTGTAAACCATGATCTTATTTCCCATCCACAGATCTCTGTCAGTAAAGACAGGATGAAGCAACTTTCCAAAGGAAATGCTGGCACAACAGATTCTATGTTCGATTTTCATATTGAGGTTGGCTGTCTGGGAGAGGTGGCTACCAAGGTAAGAGAAATGCTCATCATTTTCCAGGGGAGAAAAAGGGGGCAATGCATGATGGGGTAAGCTGGTGGAGCACCTTAGTCTTCCCAATGTTGAGGGAGAGTCACAAGCTATGATGGGTGCCTGAGAAAAGATCTAGGATGGATTGCAAGTCAGCCTCAGTGTGAGCAAGGATAGCACAGTCGTCAGCATACTGAAGGTTGGTAATAACAGTCCTGGGGACCACAGTTTTATAATGAAGACACTGCAGGTTAAAGAGCTGGCCATCCATGTGATACTCAATCTCCATTCCAGAAGACAGACGGTCACAAATAAAAATCAAGACAAAAAACCCCAAACAAAATAGATAGAAAAAAGGGTTGGGGCAATAACCCAGCCCTGCTTGTCACCAGTATGCATGGTGAATGGGTCTGTCTCCAATCCATTATAGAGGATGGTCATCCCATCATGAAGTGGCCTGAAAACGTGAATGAACTTCAATGGATGACCGAACCTAGACAGCACCTTCCATAACACTTCACAGTTGGTGGAATCAAAGGCTTTAGTTAGATCAATAAATGCCATAAACCATGGCTAGTGTTGTTCTCTACACTTCTCTTGGATCTGTTGTGCAACAAAAATCATATTGGTGGTGCCCCGAGATGGTCTGAAGCCACATTGGGATTTCGGAAGGATGTCTTTGGCAAGAGGGAGGAGACAATTCAAAAGGATGTGAGCTAGGATCTTCCCAGCAATGGAGAAGAGGGCAATGCCTTGATAATTCCCACACATTGACTTGTCCCCTTTCTTAAAAATGGTCACAGTATTGGTGTTATTTAGGTCAGGTAGAATTTTCTCATTAACCCAAATCTTAACAAGAAGTTGTTGATGAAGTTTTTGCAGAAGTGCTATTCCACCAACTTTAAAGATCTCCCAGGGATGCCATCTGGACCTGGCGCCTTGTTCATAGTCTGAGTGATGGTACGCCAAACTTCTTCAGAAGAGAGGGGGTCAGCAAGAGGTTCTATTACTGGATGTTGAGGAATGGACTCGATGGTGGCAGCTGAGACTTCATATTCGCAGTTCAGTAAAGTCTCAAAGTGCTCCTTTCAGCATTGCTTGAGGGCTACATTGTCCTTAAGAAGGGTGGAGCTGTCCAGGGATTGCAGAGGGGTTGTGCCTTTTGAACTTTGCCCATAAATGGCCTTTATTGCTTGAAAAAAGCTTTTCATATCATGTTGATCAGTGAAGCTCTGGACCTCCATGGCCTTCACTTGCCACCACTGATTTTTGACATCATGCAACCTCTTTTGAACTACAGCTTTAAGCTGATGGTAAGTCTCTCACTTTTGCTGGTTAGAAGGTTCAGATCCCAACAGCAGAACAGGTATACTTGAGGACCTGCTAGTTCCCTGAGGTTGTGAAGGCAGATGAGGGATGCAGCAGCACAGAGACTTCCAGTTGTCTCAGACTTCCCTGCCACCAAATTCATGGCCCCTTCCTGTCAAGTTTTGTGAGTTTGCTGCTTGCACACCAACTCCCCCACGTTAAAAGATTTCGTGTGTAGGATTCTGCCAAGGATATTAACATCTGGGCCTCCCTAGTCACAAATCTGCACACAGAAGGCAGCCATGTGTTGGTCATCTTCTGCTTTGACTGGAATGGACTTGGACTTGGAATGGGGAGGGGACTAGAAAAGTTGCCCTAAACATAGCCTGTCTCAACTCCCCACATTCCCTCCCTCCTCCCCCGGCTGGATGGCCATGTCCAGTGGAATCACTACACCTACAGTCAGAACATAAGAGGCAAAGTAATGAAGTTCACCACTTGTAATGTTCACACTCTCATGGGTTCACTGAACAGTGACTGTCCTGAAAGAAGTACTGCCATAATAACTAGAGAACTTGCAAGATATTACATTGATATTGCTTCCGTAAATGAGTCCCATCGGGCAGATGAAGGCCAAATGAATGAAGATGGAGGTGGCTATACCTTCTTTTGGAAAGGAAGATCATCTAAAGAGAGGCGCATTCATGGGGTTGGTTTTTGTCATCAAGAATAGGATGGGTAGTCAGCTTTTAGAACTCTCTGTGGGTATTAACGAACGTCTCGTGACTCTTCGTCTTAAGCATAGCGACAACCAGTATGCCATAGTCATCAGTGTGCACACCCCCACACTCAGTGATGAAGACAACAAGGAGCAGTTCTACTGTGCTCTTGATGCAGTCCTGACTGCCACAGCCAAGGAAGACAAGCTTATTCTCAGGGGTTACTTCAATGCAAGATTTGGGCGAGACCTCAAACTTTGGAGAGGCACCACTGAGAAATAAGGGGTGGGGAATGTCAACTCTAATGGTATTTTTCTCCTCAGCAAATGTGTGGAGCATGATTTGCTTATCACAAATATTATCTTTAGACAGAAGGACAAATATAAGACCATTTGGAAACATCCACATTCTCTACATTGACATCTTCTTGCCTATGTCATTGTCAGAGCCTATGATCTTACTGATGTCCATATTACACCAGCCATGAGAGGGACAGATGATTTCTGGACAGACTATCATTTAGTCAGATCAATCATGAACATGCGCCTTGCATCACAACTCCATAAACACCCGAAAGGAATGTGGAAGAGATTTAACATCGAGGCACTTCAAAATTATGCTAGTCACGAGACTCTTCAGCAACACCTCACTGTGAGACTCACTGATGTACCTCAG
The DNA here is from genome assembly GCA_007922155.1 of Mesoclemmys tuberculata. Lineage (NCBI taxonomy): Eukaryota > Metazoa > Chordata > Testudines > Chelidae > Mesoclemmys > Mesoclemmys tuberculata. The sequence continues at coordinate 97,177,668 of ML675616.1, read as the reverse complement.
AACATCAGTGAAAACCAAACACACTGGGAGGCATTCAAGACCATTATTCACAAGGCATGTGCTGAATCAAGTAGATACTCCACTCGACGCCACCAGGATTGGTTTGATGAGAATGACGAGGAAATCCTAGCAATTATTCATCAGAAGAGAAGTGCATGTTGCACTTGGCAAAATTAATCTTCCCTACATATAAGTCTCCTGTCACTGGCCCATAGTTCTCCACCTACAGTGCTGCTGGATACAAGGCCAGGATTCTTTACCTACATGTCTTCTGGATCTGGGGCCCAGGTTCCTACAAAGTCCTGAATAAGACATCCGGGCTCTTTGTCTGCATGAAATACACATATGCAAAGGAAAGGAACACCTGGTAGAAAACAGAGGGAGAAAAGCAATGGGAGGGTCTGTTTTCCTTCAGGTGACGGATGGCAGAAACAATCAGCAGTGGTTTATGGAAGCAGAAAGAATGTCTACACTGCAATTAAAAACCTGTGGCTGCCCCATACCAGCTGACTCCAGGCTAAGAGAGTGTTTAATTGAAGTGTAGACATTTGAGGCATTTAATTGAGGCTGTGAGGTGGGAGGGTCCCAGAACTCAGCCTGAAGTCTGAGCCCAAATGTCTACATCTCAATTAAACACCCTCTTAGCTGGAGGCCCAAGAACCCAAGTCAGCTGGCATGGGTGCAGTGTACATATAACCAGAGAGAATTCCCCTCCTCCAGTCACGCTTCCTTTTGTTATTTTTATTTTTCTAACACTTTCACTCCTGTGTCCCTAGGGGCTGCATCCTGGCATCCTGCTGCTTGCCATTTAGCTTTCATAGTGGGAAAAGTTTTCCTCTGGTTAATCCTTAGCAGGTTCATGGCAGCAGCCACCTCTGCAGATATAATGTTTGAAAATAACTAGCTTTTCCAGTGTGTTGTTTCCCCGCACCAAGCCCCAATGAACACTCTGCTGCCACTGTCTATGGGATGGATGCTGGGAAGGAAACACCCAAATCTGCCTACTTCCTTCCTACTTTGGCTCCAAACTGGTGAAAGCTGAGCCCTGCATCAGGTAAGTGAGACCAATAGCACCTACCTGGCCTTGCAACTCCACCACGGTGGGGTTAGCTACACATAATTTGTACCTCTCTTGCTGCCTATTGACTATTCCTTTACACAGCTGGCTGCACTAACAGAAGTAAGACGGGGAGGAAGCTGAAGGAGGGTGGGTCCCCGCATCCCTGTCAAGGATCACGTAGCTCTCCCACATGCCATAACTGAAGGCTTGCTCGGTTTTCCATTCAAGCGCCATTGAACCTCAGGGATGGCTATGGCAGCGCAATCAGATGGACTGAGACACGGGGAAGCGGAGGAAAGTGTAATTGCCTGAGCAGGTCGCCTCCAGATTCCTGACCGACCAGCGCTGTGGAACAAGTGATGAAAGACTGTTCTCCGAGACCATCCAGATGTGCAGTGAGCCCAGTGCACACTGGGACAGTACTTCGGGAGACGGGTCACTGCCGCACGCAGACATGAGCGTTTCCACTGATAGCTGTGTGCCCCAAAAGGAGGATCGGTATTTTGGTTCAAGGCGTTCCCAGCAGCCTGGGATGTGGGATCCCACTGGGGATCAGAGCCGAGATGCCTGGCATTCGCTAGGGATGGGATCCGGGGCCTGGCACCCAGTGGGATAGTTTTTCACTGTTACTACATTCCTAGCTGCTTCTCTTGGGCCTCAAGCCCACAGGTAGCATGCCCAGAGGCATGTTGCTCACTGATAGCGAAACGTATGTAGAGGCATCATGCCAGGGAGATTGTGCCGCAAGGCATTTAGCACAGGACTAATCATGGCAATGGAGACTCGTGGTGAAAGAATTCTGAGAAGGCAAGAAGCAGCTGTACCATGCAGGGCTCGAATCAGCTCAGCCAAGCACAATGACCTATTTTCAAGCTCTTCCGCTCAGGTGACAATGCAGCGGGAGCTGGGCTGCAACTAAAAGCGTCTGTAATGGACTCACAGCCCGGGCTCAGGGAGGGAGCAGAGGAGAGGCAGCCAGGTGGAAACTCTTAAAACCACAAGACAGAAAGACATTAATAAATAACATTATCCCTCCCCCTCAAAAAAAGAAACAGAACTTCAGGGCAAACTGGAAGAGAAGAGCTCAACTCACACGAGGGAGGCTGCACCGCAGAGGAAGACTGCACTGCGCACACTGCTCTCCTGGTGCAAAGGAAGCTGTGCCATGCATGCCAGCTCTCCCAGGCCCAAGTGGCTGTCATGTGCATGGAAGGGTGACGCTACTTCATGTACGCCAGCCCTCCTGGTATGAGAAGTGCATGGCACAGCTTGCCAGCTTTTCTACCTTACAAGAGGCTCCACCAGCCCCTTTTCCATGTGAGAAGCTGCACTGTGCATAATGTCCTTTTTGCACAGAACAGATGCCCCATTGCAGACCACTCTCCTCACATGATGGGGGGGAGGGATTCCTGCAAATACCTGCATGGGCTGTGCTTACTTGAGGGGTGCTCTGCCAGGCCTATGCACCTCTTAACATGAGAGGGGCTGTGCCACGTAAAAGGTTGTTGTACAATCTTCTCTTCCTGGCCATCCTAGCTGGAGCAGAAGCTGGTCAGTGCACATATGCCGTGTTGTGTATTGGTCTCCTGCCCTTCCCAAAGCTGTACTGCACACCTGGCTGTTCTGGCACCAGAGAGACAGTGGCACGCACAGCTCCCTCCTGCCTAACTCAGATCTCACCATGTACATTGAACATAAGCAGGCGGCAGCACTAGGCAAACGACTCTCCCCGTCTCCTCATTATCATTCTCGATTAACTAAATCCATGGTATCACCCCTCAAATCCAGCCCCTGCTCAAATCCCCTGTAATGCAAATCTCCTGGGGTCCCACCACAGGGAAAGCTAACTCCTTGGAAAGTGTGGGTGTTCTGGGGGTGGCCCTGACGCCTCCAGTGCCAAACCAGGGACAGTTTAGTGGGTGAACTGGCTTCCTACAGAGAGTTGCCTCCTCATGCTGCTGGCTGTGAATTTCCATCTCCCAAGAGGAGCGCCTCTCTGCCTCGCTGCCCATTAGAGAAAGAGAAGGCAACGCGTGTCTGACAGCGAAGAGAGCAGCACGCCCGCAAGGAGAATGCGTCAGAACAAACCCAGCGCTCGTATTCTAGCAGTGACCTGCCCCTATTCACCGCAAGGTCTCCTATGTTCAAAAAACTCCTCCTTTGGGAACAAATGAATCAGGACAGCCGCTCTGACCTTCCCGAGATCCTGTGAGCCAGAGCACAAGCAACCCACCCCCAGCAGCGCTGCCAGCTTCATTCATGGCATGGGTCACATGAACCAGCTCGTGAATGAACCAGGAATATATGAAATTCCTGAGACGACAACAGGGGGAACGGAAGAAAGAGTGCATGAAAAAATGAATGAGGACAAACAAAAAGGCAGCACGAAAGGATGAATGTCAACAAAGGCAAGCGAGAAAGTACTAAAGAGAGAGAGAGCATGAAAGAATAAATAAATGAAGGAGAACAAAAGCAAGCATGAGACTAGGAAAGCACAGCAGAAATAAGGGCTGGACAAAAAGGAAAAAAAGCAAGACTGATAACATTGCTCATATTACAAAATACTGTGTGTGCCGACATTTACTTCTTTCCTTCCCACACACCTGTGTGATCTGTCTGATAGATTGTATGGAATATGTGATATATAGACATCTTAAAAACCACTTTGGAACCCTATCAGTGGTCTATTGGCCACACAGGCTGGGATGGTAGCTCTAGACCAGTGGTTCCCTACCTTTTTGGCTTGAGGGCCACAATTATCGTTTTTACAACTGTGAAGGGCTACTAGTCTCTGCCAGAAGATCCCCACCACCCCAACTGCAGCCAAGGGGATGAGAGATCAGTGCTCCCCTCCCCCTGGCTCCAGCAGAGCCCCCAGTGTGTAGGGACCCAGGTGGAGCGCTTTTGTGTGCTCCCTGCTACAGCCCGGGGGAAAGGAGTGCTGATCTCTCATCCCCTGGGCTGCAGCAAGGAGTCTGCATGGTCTTGTAGCCCTGCGGCAACACGCTTTGCCTGGGTCCTTAGGCAGCAGCTCCTTTCTGCAGCCAGTGGGAGGGGAGCAGCGGGCCACATTGAAAGACCCCATGGGCCACTTTTGGCCCCCGGGCCATGATTGGGAACCACTGGTCTAGACCCTCATGCTCTGGGCTGGCTCTGTGAGGGTGGAAGAGAATGTGTCACAATTGGCTGTCTACTGACTCTGTTTGGCTGACTAGGAATAGGATCCAGTGGGAAATGTGTTGGCCCTCTTCAGGTGAAGGGCGGGTTCTTGCACCAGAAGGTCTTACTTAGTTGAGATGGGAATGAAGGAACAGGAGGGGATTTTCAAAAGTGCACAATATGCTGGTAAACTCTCCTGTATAGATGAACCCTTAGGAGTGCCATCCTCTTGACAGTCAAAAGGAACTCGTGGTCTTATGTCATTCGGCACTTTTGAAAATATAAACTATAATGTGTTCAGATACCACAGAGTTACCCAGCTATCATACTGACAACTGTCGATTGTATTAGGTGAGATGAAATTAGATAAGAGAGAGAGGGGGAGGGTAGGAGAATGAGTGGAAGGGCGAGTATAACTTCCAGGCTTGCAGGGGCTTGGCAATCCTGATTTGTGGAGTGGGAGGGAATAATTTACCAAACTGGCCAAATCTTGTGCTAGTTAAAGATCTTTACATTCCTGTATATTAAATGTGTATCGTAATCTGCATGGTACATTCCTGTTGTCTACATCCACAGACACTCACTAGGCACACATTAAAGAGGACGCATTTTTAAAGGACGGTGCAAAAAATATTGGTGCAGTTATTAACTCTGTTAAATGACAAAAGAAACAGATGGCAGGTCGCTTACCCATCTGCCAGAGTGGAGGGTTTTAATAGCCCAAAATACCCTTGGAAGCCAACGGGAGTCTCCCGAGAAAAGATTTCAATGCTGAGCTAGTAGTGTGTGACCTGGGCCGTGCTGTTCAGCACTTCAGTGCATGAGGGAGGCTGGAGACTTTCACAGCTGTTTTAAAGGCTGTCCTATTATTTATTAATTTGGTGTGGTTAATTTAACCTGGCTGTGATAGGAACAATGCTTACAGCTCACATTTCCAACACGAGTTTTCTGTTGCTGTTCATATTAAACTACAGCTAAATTAACACAGTAAATCTCATAAATAATGTAAATGACTTTGCAACAATAGACAGCAGGATTCTCAGACTCGCGTACGTAATTTGTAGGTTCAGATGTCACCACCGCACACTCAGTCATGGTGACTGCACGGGTTTATCACCCACCCAGATATGCTCTATCTGGGGAGCACGCTGCTGCCGCTCAAGCACTCGTGATAATGTGGCTACCTGTGCAGCTGCGAGAAGGCGAGAGGGCGAAAGCGCTGCTGGCAGCAATGTGCCCCTAGATAGAGCACATCTGATGGGCTGTAGACATTGAACACACCAATCAGTGCACATAGGCTAACACAATAAGATATGAACACACTACTCTGCTGATGGGACTGGTGCATTCACATGCAAAGGCCCTGGTGCTCTAACATTGATATGTTAATACATTCAGTGTGGACAGGGGATGGGACTAAGACATCAGAGGCAGCTTCTGCCATAGATTCAGAGGGCCCAAATCGTCTGTAATATACACCAGTGTAACTATTGATTTGGAGGAAAATGCTTTTGATTTACACTAATGAATGAGCAATCATGCCAAGTGAATGATCTTGGGCAAGTCACGTGACTTCTCTGTCCAGCTGTAAAATAGACTTAATGAGTCTCCTTCATCTCTGTTAAATGCTTTCAGATCTACGGCTGAGAAGTTCTTTGGAGGTGCCAGGCCCAATGAGGATGGTGTCTGGGTACATTAACACATCAGGATGCACATGCATTCACAGCTCTACTGACATGCACAGAGCGCTGTGTAACAATGACATGGCACCTACTGCGTATTTGCACTGGGATGCACGGCCCAGCCACCACGGTAGGAAGCTATTTTACTGGATTCTAGCACATCATTTGTTTACCCAAGAGATGGATGAGAATATTGTCAGTGGAGGACTGAGACACAACCTAGAGCTAGCAGGAAATTATCCACCTACTGCTATTGCAACAACCCCTCCTTCGGTGCTGAGAATGGGCTTGGATTTTGACAGAGGCTCTGTCTGGAGATGCAGCCCACACATTGCCTGCTGCAGAAAAAGGCAATTACTTTTAATTGTGGTGCTCAACATGAAATGATTTGGGGGACCATGTGTCTCAATTACGGCTGGATCAATAAACACACGGTATATGAAAAAGAAGGGCAGGCTACATGGTCAGGTACCTCTGGCAATAAAATAGCCCTGATATACAGCATGACATTTATGGTAGAGAGGGGGCTTGAAATCTGGACCGAAGTCTGGCTCCTGATTTGACCTCCCTTCCTTTCCCAAAGTGATGGGAGGAGGCAAGGCAGGGGTCGGATTTGGGTTTCCAGTTCAGCTCTGTTCATTACAGGCCCTAATTGTGAAATGTGAGTGTCCATATTCATGTGAATGGGGAAGGGGTGCGTTCCAGTTTCAGTTCCCACCTCTAATTTATAACAACATATTTAGTCAGCCCTTCCGTCCCTATGGAAAGAAAAATCTAGCCGAATGCTACGACACTTGCTAATGGAAATATGGCAAAGGGCCCATGCTGAGCTTCTCTGAGTGATCTTTTCGAGTGACTTCAGAGATTGCCTCACAGGGTCAGGCCCTGAGAGAGCAGAGAGGCAGACGTAGCTCTTGTATTCCTGGAGGTGGCTGTTACGGAGGAGCAGGGCTGAGCAGACATACTAGCTCAAACCCTCCCTGCTCTTGCTGCCCTGATTCTCAGGAGAGTTTGATTCTGTCACCTGCAGTGTCCTTTGCCATGGCCCAAGAGCGGTGCTGAGGCAGCATGCAAGCAGCAGCTGTTCCACTTCTTTTACTGGTGGAGAGAAGCCTGCCGGGGCCCCTCCCCTTCACGAGTGATCTGAAGAGCGACGGTTCTTTCAGGGATGGGTGGTAAAGGAAGCGCAGGTCAGGCTCACAGCCTGGGACCCACTGAGAAGGCAGTTTTGGATGAACACCTGCCCTGAGACCAGGGCCAGAAGATCAGGTAAGACTCTCCCTTTCCCCATTCCCCTTCCTACTATTCTAAGCCCACGAAGGTGCAAAGTCAGGAGTCAGCAGGTAGGCGATGGTCCTGCAGATCAAGAAGGGCAGGGATGGTTGGAGGCAGGCACTAGGGAAGCACATGTGGCTTGAAATAAGCTATTAGCAGTTCCCAGCCTGACGCGCAGGGCTGATGGACAGGGCGAGTGTGGTCTGAGAGCCACATGACTTGCAGGCCCAGGAAGGAACCGGGAGAGAAACCTAGCAGAACAACCCACCAAGGGCAGCAGCCGAAGCGGAGCAGAAAGGAGTCTGAGCATGGCCAAGCGGGCTGGGGAGCTCAACAGAAACAGGGCTGGAGGCAAGTGTGGGGAGAGAGCACCTCTGCCCATGGACGCCGTTGAAATGGGACTGTTGGCCAGCCCTCTGGGATTACAACAGTAATAACAATGCGCTACCTGCGTGTCTTTGAAGCAGGGACCTCAGAGTGCTTCACACACACCAACAGATTTGGCTCCCCATTTTCCAGATGAAAGAGCCAAGAGGTGGAGCAACTTGCTGAAAGTCACAGGTCAGTGAGAGAGCTGGGAATGGAACCAGCTCTCCTGACTCCCCACCCGGTCCCATAACCACAAGGTAATGTTTCTTCTCCTTTTGTTCCCCCATCACTTTCCACAGAGGGCCACAGGATCACTAACTAGCACCTGAGGAAGCCCTGGGGCCTGATGTTCCTCTTGCTCACCTCCTCTTACACCGATATAGATCCAGTGATCCCGCGGTCCTGACGGCTGAGTCACACCGGCGGGAGCCCACAGTCAGGCCTAGGGTTGTCGCACTAATCCTCGCTGGTGCAGGGGCACTCTCAGAAGGGGAAAGGGAAGACAGAGGTGGAATGGGGGGGCACACTCACTCAACGGGGGACAGGAGCGGGGCAGGGCACACTCACTCAGAAAGAGAGGGCAGTCTGGGGAAGAGAGGAGGGGTCTCCGCACTTACTCCAGGACGTCCCTGTTGAACTGTTTCTTGCTGTTGCCCAGGAACTCCCCGATCATCTGGCGGCTGAGGCCCTTGCGCTGGAGCAGGAAATGGGCCACCCCGATGGGCGTGTCTGGGATGAAGCCCCGAGAGATCAGGAACTGGATCCCTTTGTCTGGATTTCTGGAAGAGAAGGGCAGGGACAGTGATCTGGACACCCCCTTCAAGGCGCTGCTGCCTCTGGCTCGTCTCACATTTCGTAGCAAGGGGAAGGAAGTTACCTTGGGGGAGTCCTCACCCATATTCCTCCCTCTAACAGCACTTGCTAGTAATTGGCCTGCTCGTGGGGCGGGGGCAGAGCCAGCAGGGGATCCATCCAGCCTGGTTCAGGGGAGAAGCCTCACCCGGCCCAAGCCACGTCACAGGTAAGAATGGCTCTGCTTACAATGCCAGAAGCACTCATGGTACCTGTCCAGATGATGTCTCCCCCCCGGGGTAGCCTTGACTACTCAGAGTGGGCCCTCCGTAGGGACTGCGAGTGCACTGAGAACCTAGTGATGAGGGTACAGACTAAGGAGGCGATAATCTTCCCTGAAGCCCCCACCCCGGAGCAGCTTTGTGCGCGTTCTTCTGTGTGTCAGTGTGTTTGTGTCTCTCGGGCTGTGTGGGGAGCTCTCTGAGAGCTGGCTGTGTGTACCCCTGCAAGGGTGCACGTTTCTGCAAGGGTTTGCAAGCCTGAATGTGGGTTGTTTGTGTGCACCTCTGCATGTGTCTCAGTATGCATGAACGCCTTTGAGATTGTGTGTGTTTCCGTATGCAAATATATGCAGTCTTTTTTCTGTTCTTAGTAGGAGTGTGTCCTCTCATCCAGAAATTAAAGATGTTCTAAAATAAATGCAGCTAGATGTTGCTTTTGAAGACAAAGCTGGGTTGGTACCTTTATTTTTCTAAAAAAAATTTTTTTCCCATTTTACAGGGACAAGATTATGGGAGAAGAACGTCAACAAAATTGTACATGCTAGGTGGAGGGCAGTCTATCTGGCAGCTTAACTTCAATACCTGGAAAGATACTGAACAGATTATTCATCAATTGATTTGAAAGCACCTAGCATATAATAGGTTCCAAGGAATAGCCAGCATGGATTTGTCAAGGACAAATCATATCAAACCAACCAGATTTCCTTCTTTGAGAGGGCTACTGGCCTACTGGATGGGGGAAAGCAGTAGACATATCTCTTGATTTTAGCAAGACTTTTGACACAGTCCCACACATGATATTGTCATAAGCAAACTAAAGAAATGTGGGCTAGAGGAAATGACTATAAGGTGGGAGCAAAGCTGGTTGACTGGAGTGAGTGGGTGAGGTTCTGTGGCCTCTGTTGTGCAGGAGGTGAGACTAGAGGATCGTAATGGTCCCTTCTGACCTTTGAGTCAATGAGTCTATGAGTGTGTCCCCCATGTGTGTTTGGACATGTGCCTCTGGGTGTAGGTGTTTCTGTGTGTCCCTGTGAGTGCCTGTGTTTGTGTGGCCTTCTGTGTGTGTGAGCGTGTATGTGTGAGTGTGCGTGTCTGTGTCTGGCACACAGACGCGTACTGGAGGTTTGCACGTATCTCTTTTGTCCCTACTCCCCTGCCCCTCCGGCAGACTGTCAGTTGTGATGCATGCTAACGGACCGTGCTTTTGCTGTCAGTTGGACACACGGGAATCAGCGAACGTGACGATGATTTCCAAATTACTCATGGTTCTCTGATCCAGGGTGGTGGGTGCTTTCTCGTGAGGAAGGAAGGAGTTTCCCATTTCTGTCATTAGCCCTGGCATTGGGGAACTTTGCAAAGGCTTAATGAATTAATTTGCACAAGTAGCTTCCTGGGGGAAACAGCACAGTACACTGTAGCACATGAGTGCTTGATTCCTCCCCGACTCCTACTCCTCAGATCTACTGAGGGATTAGGGACTCGGCAAGCAACTCATCCATACCCAGGATGGGACAGCGTGCCAGAGAGTGCACCGGCCCCTGTAGGAGAGCCCCCTGGGACATCCTAGAGTACATGTACCAGAAATATAGCCAATACCACAGAATGGCATGAACAGAATACATTCATAATTAATGAAGTGATAATCCCAGTGGAAAAACAGAAATTCTGCCCATTCAGTATGCACATGGGCATTCGATCAAATACCCCAGTGAAAAACCCAGGCTCACTTAACTCATTAAGCGCTACTTAACACCCAGATACATGAGGCAAAATGTACTTGCCGTGCTACCCCACAAGACTCGTATGCCACCTAGAAGAGACAGTGTGACGAACGCTACAAAATGCAAGCATCATAAGGGTTTGTGTGTGTGCTAAGTTCAAATTCAGCAGTAAAGGGTTTGGAAAGCGCACCTGCAAATGCACTTCTGGGGCATTCTCAACAGAGGACTACATGATGCCCAAATGCCAGAAGCTGATCTCAGCTACAGGTGTGATTCCAGAGTAGCTCCATTGAAGCCAATGGGCTTACTTTGGATTTACCCCAGTGTACCTAAAAGCTGAATGTGGCCTGTGAATGTAACTCTCGTGTCCTAGGGATGGCCGTACGGGTTAGGGAAGGATGGTGCAGAAAAAGTAACAAACAGGAAGATGTAAAATAAAGCAGCCCTTCTCAGCCCCCCTTTAATTTACGCTGCACCATTCCCAACACTCCCTTGGCTGCAACTAGTAGATAATATGATGTACATGCTCAAAACGCCCATTGTCGAAAAGGAGCTTTCCACTTGCTTTTGCCAGGGGCCAAATATGTTCCCCAGAAAATACCCAGTAGGTGTAATGCACTCTCAAGTAGCAGTGTCTGAATGCCATACACTGAGTACAGTGCTCTGTGCGACTTACATTCATTTATCTGATCCAAGTTATGTGTCTTATATCACTACTTACATCACTTCTGAATTATTTGGCCTCCAGCATTGTCCTCTGTTCCTGAGAAGCTAAGCATGGCCAGTAGATGCTGTGCAATTCCTGCAGTCCTGCTGGCTTTCCCTCCACCTACACAGTTAGCTGGCCACGTGCAGACAGTTATTACAGCAACGCTGAATCATGATGTACTCTCTGGTCCAGGAATTCCACGCCCTCACTGTGGAGTGTGGGCTGCGTAAGGTGCCACAGCATAAATGCAATTAATTCATTCCCAGGGGCTGGTTCTAATCCAGATTATCACTTGCTGAAAACTCAGAAGAGGACTAAACAGCAGTGTGAGATTGCTCATAAAACATGGATCCTGGCACTTCTCAGTACAAAAATCAGTACTGGTTGGTGGCACTATATGAAATGGGTTTGCTGGTCTCAGTCTAGTTTCTAGTGGACAGGTGTCCACACCAACATAACCAATCAAATGCTCTCTTTGATGGCAGTCTCCGTAGGGAGGCCAAGGACTGCATGGGCTACAGAGCCAGATAAGATCCCGTTCGGGGCACACTCGTGGATCTCTGCAGAAGTAGCTTGCCCTACTGCTACCCTTGCTGCACAAGTGCTGGGGATAAACAGAAGACGTCTCTCTCCAGCCTGGCACGCTGGCATCTTTCCCCTCCCCAGCTAAATGTCTTTCTGAGAAAACTGACCCTAACAGGTGATAGGCAAGAGACTGGTCACAAGAGAGTGGAAGACATGGTCAGGAAAATATGGTGCTGAACTCTGCGTATTTGATATGACTCCAGTCGTACAGAGACCAAAGAGCCTGGGTCAATGAGTGGAAGAAGACCAAAGCAGTCAAGAAGCTGCTGATTCATCAGATGTGCATCAGCCAAAATGATTACAGGAGTAGCAGGGAAAAAACATTCACACCCCTGCTTTACCATCTGCTCAGTGCTCATGTCAGCTACGTACAGAATTCGAGCCAGATGAAGACAGATTGGTGCAGGAACTGTTGCCAGGCATGTCTGAGAATATTTAAATATTTACCTTGCATAGGGCTGAGCACTAAGTCCATCTCCAATAAAACACCCATTCGGACCCAAACAGGCCTGAGGCCTGTCTCTGTAAAACATCTGGGCAGGCCTGACCCTGTCTCCTACATAACCAGACCTGTGTCCCAAACCCACTTCAAGCGCCCATCTTCTCTATGTTCCAGTTTCCACACGACAGCCAGCCAGACCTGGGGACACCGCGGGCTTCTCTCTGATAGAACATGTTCAGACCTGTCCATGTTCCATTCCCATCTTAGGTAAAATGTCTACCCTGAGCTGTGTGTGCCCCAAATCTGTCTCAGAGTAAAACACCCATCCAGGTGCCCTAAGCCTATCTGGTAAACACTGAAAAAGATCTGTGCGTGTGCTGAGCCCATCTGTATAAAGCACCCATCCAGAGCCCTTTGTTCTCAAACCACTGACTTCATAATTCACATATCCCATCCATGTGCATCACGCTCCTGTTTCTGTAAAACATCTATCCAGGACTGTGTGCATCCCATAAAAAGGCCAATCTTAATGTGTGGCTGCTAAATTTCCCCCTAGTATGCAGCCTGCGCTCTTGTGAGAAATCATTCAGCTAATGTCCCCATGCAGGGACTGGAATGAATTCAGAAGCAAAGAGTGACATGGTCAAATTGTGAAAGGGCAAAAAACTGTATTTTCCAGGGTTTGCTGCAGTCAAAAGCGTCTCAATTAGAGGCAATGAGCAACCGAAAGTTCCTCACAGAGCCTCAGTCTCCTTCCACAAATGCAAGGTATGTGACCATCCACATTGCCTCTTCAGACTCTAGTCTCTAGGCTGCTCTGCCTTTGGTTTCACACCAACAGTTTTTTTCCACAGGACATTGTTCTTAGCTGTGCAATGGGTTGTGATGACGGAACTGGGTCTGTCAGCTGAAAATTTCTCCCCAAATTAGTGAAAGGAAAACAACAGCCAGCGAAGCTCTCAGCACTCTAAACTTATGGTCTGGGTTCAGTTCTCATTCAGAAAAGCCCCACAGAGTAACCAGGGCTTGGGGACAACCCTGCCCCCTCCACCAAAAAGTGTCTTATTGTCACTAATGAGGGGGTCCGTGTCCCATCCGCAGCTGGACAATCCCCTCATCTGGACAATGGCCAGGGTTCAATTTTCAGCACTCTGAGTAGTAACCATGGGGGTTTAGGTTCTTTCCCCAGCTACGGTGGAGTATCAGGACAGCAGCCTGAGAACCAAAGGCCTTGAACAGGAAACTGAGTTGCACAAGGCGGTTGCACCTTGGAACATGGAAGAGTTACAATGAGGGATGACTCTCGCCCAATAGCCTCTTATAGCCCTATTAATGGAGAACGCCGTGAGAGATTAAAGGGTTTACTCCCGTTAGCTACTTACATGTTAAAGAGATTCAGCCCAATGCGGTAGAGTCGCTTCCTCATGGTGTCTGTGGAAAGGGTGGGAGATCTGCAGCTGGCTGGATTCTCACAGTGGTACCGCGGCAGGCTCAGAATCATGGCCTGCAGCGCCTCCTTAGAAGACACCTCAGAGGCCGACTTGGCTGAGGTGGAAGTGCTGCTGCTGCTCAGCTGCTCCGAGTTGTCTGCATTTTCAGACTCGGAGCCTTTGCTCGGCCCCGTCTCGTTGTTCGACTCAAACTGGAGTTTCTGCACCATCATTTGCCCTTGCTCCATCGCCCCTTCCCCCAAACCATTGGCGTTAACGTTCACCTCCGTGAAGCTGTGGCTGTTCTGGAGGACCCTCGAGTCAGGCAGCCCTTCCAGGGCAACCTGGGCCTTTCTGTCTTCCTTCTCCCCATCCCCGGGGCTTTCTTCAGTTTTGGCAGCTTGCGGGAGCCCAGCCTGGGCACTGCTGCTGAGACAGTTCGCCATGGACACCGAGGTAGACGACGAGACCGAGATATTCTTGTTGTCGATCTGGACCGTGACATCCCGGAAGGCCATCATGAGGGTGCTGCTGCTCTTGGGCAGAGCATCTGGCAAAAGCCCCTCCTCCTTCTCTTGCTCCTTCAGTTCAGCTTCCAAGTCCTGGTTCGGCTGCATTGAGCTGGCACTGAAGGTCTCTCTGATCTGGTATGAGCTGCCATCTTGAAGGGAACACATGGTCTTCAGGCTCCATGTACTGAGGGCATCATCAATAGATTTGGCCAGGGACTGAACCTGCTCTGTGAAAGAGTCCTCCAATTCAGTGAGTGCCCCGCTTATGGTGACTGGCAAGGATGGGGACCTCACCAAGGGGATGCCCACAAAGTTGTACCCTTCCACCAGGGCTTTCTCAGCAGAGAAGCTTTCAGAGTTCTGGACCCGGACTTTTCTTAGGGAGATTCGGCGGGGCATGCGGCTCTCCAGCAGGGAATTCCGGATCTTCTCAAAGTTTTTGCTGAGTTGGTACTGACGGAAGGCAGTCTGGATGGTGCAGGCGGCCCTGCGAGAGACCAGGTGCCCTCCGTATTTGTGCTCTAGCATTTCAATCTGAAACACACACACACAAACAAGATTTTTAATTGACTTTTGAAGGCTTTCCATGACTCCAGTTTATGCATGGATTAGTAAGTAATGACACTCAACGGGACCTCTAATATTCCATTAGCCTTATTTCCCACGCTGTGGTGCCCTGGCGATGTCTGCTGGGATTTCAACAAAATGAAGTTCCTCACAGCAGTGACCTGGCCGTGCCTGCTTGAGCATGGACCGTGTGGGCTTTCTCAAAGCTGTGCCTTGGAAATGCCCACTGGCCCATCTGCAGCGTTAGCTTCCTCATGGCAGTGGCCTGGCAAAGCCAGCTGAGACACTGGCACTGTGAACTGCAGTACAGTGAGCCCTGACAGTGGGACACCAGCCTGTGAAATTCTTCAGACTAGCGTCTTGTCAACGCAAGTACAGCACTCCAGCAGTGCGACCCTCCATCCAGCACATTCTGAGAGGGCCAGCACAAGCCCATCTCCCAGAAACCCATCAACACTTCTGCGTCCCGCAGCTCCCTCACCACAGTGCCTCTAGAGACAGGGGGAATCACTGAGAACAAGGAAAAGCTAAGGAATTTTAACTGTTAAACTAGCATTTGGATTAAAAAACATGGACTCAATCCTGTAAATGAGTGTCCTCAACTTCTCCGGAAGTCGGGGGGCCTTGAGGGTGCTCAGCATCTGAGAAGAGGCACTCCACATTTCCGAGGATTGCTCCCCTATCTAAGCCTCACTCTTCGCCCCAATGCACTTTGTGTTTTTCAGGTATCAGCCACTCAGCCAAATGAAAACAACTCAGGGAGCAAAAGAAAACTGGTCTGAAAGGTGAGACACTTTCAATTTAAAGGCTGAGAAAAGTTACTAAGAATAAATGTCAGGAGGCTCTAGACTATGAAGTACATCCTGAGATGCTAATCACACACACGAGACATCACAATATTAGTCGGAGCAAAACGGCCATCAGGCCTACCCTGGGCACCTCATTTCGGTTGTTTCTGTGCCAAAGTCTGGCCAGTTTCCCAAATGAACCCAAATGCTGTTTCCTTTTCCTAGTCCCCACTTCATTTTTGCTCTGCAAGTGAAGCCCAAAACATGTGCCAGAGGAGGATGCTGTCCATCTGCTTCATACATCAGTCCAGCCTCAGTCCTGGTGAGTGATCAGTAGAGGACAATGTGCAGGGGTGGGAAGGGGGGAGGAGGGACAATGAAGATGATGGATGATGATGCTGAGGGAAGCAGAATTTTCCCAGTTGAGGTTGTGGCTAAACTACTGAACCTGGCAGACCCACCCACCCCCCACCCCCCTGGGTCTGAGAAAGAACTTTATTCTGCACAGGGCAGGTACAGAGTGAGGTGTGTGTGAGAGAGAGAGAGAATGCAAGATATAAAATGAGAAGCAGGACAAGGAGTACAAAGAACGGCTCAACCCTGCATTAACGAGTGAGCTGCTGCATGACCACCAAGTTACTTCTGCTTATTAACAGGATCGAGGGGAGCACATGGCTAAATGCCTTATATACTGAGGACATGCCCATTCCCAGACACACCCTCTGTCCACCCTCACTGTGTGCCTTTCTGGTCCCATGGTCTCAAGAGTAAAGGACTGGGCGTGCAAAGACCTTGAGACAGACAGGACCAGATTCAGGCATAGGCACACTACGCCTGTATCTAGGGTCCCAGCTCCTGCTGGAGTGAGGGGATTGTATCAGAATCTCAGCTTTCTTTTCTCTTCAGGAGGTTTCTGTACCTCACAGCTGCAAAGCTAACTTTCAGAAAGTGAACTGAGTGCCTGCCTGCGTCTGCAGAGAGCCTGGAGCAATTGCCTTAGGAATTGCCCCATGCATTTCAGTAAGCTACTAACTCCAAGATCCACTGCTCTGGGAGTGAGGGAAGCATTTGCTGATGCCACCAGGAGATGACTGTGCATGGCAGGTGGAGAATGCTATGGGCCTAGGCTCCACCCATAGATACACCCCAGCTGATGGGATGAGTACTGAGGTCCCAATTATTGCCATCCCTCACCTCTCCAGGGGGGAGAGAGAGCATGCGGTCCCTACTGGACTCTCGGGGATGGAGGGACCCTGCTGCTGCCCCTGGACAGGGGAATGGAGCCCATGAGACTCCGAGTAGGAGGTAGGGCCATAGTGCAGGGGCAGAGCCTGTATTGTGGGGTGCCCAGAGCTCTGGATTATTTTACACAGTTCTTATGCAGAGAACTACGCCTAGTGCCTACCAGTAGGGCTAGATTCTCCATTGCCTTGGACAGTCATTTGCACCGGTGAATGTGGGGGCCAAATCATGCCAGATCAGAACGGGAGCCATTTGCACCTGCTTAGCGCCAGTGTAAATAACTGCCCTAGATGAAGGGCAGTGGAGGATCTAGTCCTGAGCCCGTACTCAGACTTGCCCTAGAACACACCAGCTTTGCACAGCCAGTGCCTCACCATGTAAGCTAAGGCCTTGTGAAATCAAGGTCAAAGTGCATCCAGGCCATTCATTTATCCCCGTGAAGAGCTTGTGGAGTCAGCTGTAATGACAATTGGATTTGTCAATAGTCTTAATCAATGAACAAGGCCTCTGTTTGTCCCTGGGGTTTTGGGGGCTGGCCCTGAAGTGCAGGGAAGAGCAGAGGGTTGGAGGCAGGGAGGAGACACTCTCCAAGTCTTATCACACCCTGGGCTCACCTCATTACGCCACCACACTTAAATCTCAGCATATGATCAGGGCTTTCCCCTTCCACATATTCAGAGCATGAGAAGGGTTGTGGACAGTCTCCTCATAAACAGATCCAATCCTTTTCCCCTCTGTAGAAGGGCACCTCGCCTGGCCCCCAGACTGGGAGCCGAGGGAGGGACTGCTGGGAGCCGAGCCGTAGACCAGCAGGGCGAGGCACCCAGTAAATCTGCCCGGCAACAAGCCGGGATTGGGCCAGCACGCCGGGCCACCTGTCAACCCCGCAGGTCAGGCCGGATAGGCCCACCGGCGATGGCCAATCCGGCCCCGGGAGGCGGGACTTCCCCAGGAAGGGGAAGGATAAAAGCTCAGCCCCAGAGCTCAGTAGGAGGGAGGCAGCAGTGGGAAGCAGACCTGCTGCCCCGGGCTCTGGCCGGGGAAGAGAAGGCCTGCCGCCCCGGGCCGAAGCCCTGCCGGTCCCGGGATACATACCGGGAGTGGGTCGGCCCTCCGCCCACTGGAGACTGGGACTGGCCGACGGGCCCTAAGGGGCAGCCGCCCCTCCCGGCAACCCCAGCCGGACCCGAGGAACCAGACCCATCCTGGTGGGTCAAGCCGCCCGAGGCCGGGCCCGACCTTGAGGAGCTGCCTGAGGAGTTACCGGCGGCTGCTCCCCCGGAAGCGGGACTGGACCTCGAGGAGTTGCCAGAGGCCAGGTTCCCCAGTGAGCATGTGGACCTTGAGGAACTGCCGGCCGCTGAGGACTTGCCCCCGCTGCCGCTGCCGGACGCCGACGGATGGGTGAGCCAGCCGTGGGCCGTGCACCCCGCCCCCGGGTTGCCCGGGGTCAGTTCCTGGGAGGACGGGGAGGAAGTGGCCCAGGGGCAGCCAGGCCTACTGGCCGGAGAAGGGGCACAGGCCCCGCGGCGTGTTGCGGCTGGATCCCCGCCGCACCAGTGGTACTGACGGTGCCGCTGGTAGGGCCCTGGGCTGGGACACAGTGGAGACGGGTGGGCCTGCGTCCCCCTCCCCCCCCCCATACCCGCACTTGTGCCAGCAAGTGAGAGGGAGGGAGAGTCCTGACCCACCGGCCAGATGGCTGGGAGACGCCCGCCTCAGCCTGCCCTGATGCCCAGGGAGCAGGCCTCATAGACTGCGTTTCTGCTTGCCTGCCCTTGCCCAAGGGGCCGGGCGCTTAGACTGTTTGCTCGCCTGCCCTGCTGCTCAGGGAGCAGGCTTCTAGACTGCTGTGCTCGCCCGCCCTGCCAGAGGGCCGGGGCGAAGGACTGCTGTGCTCGCCCGCCCTGCCAGAGGGCCGGGGTCTAGAGGCAGGCCAGCCACTAATTCCCCTTCTATTTAGGGGGAGACCAAGATCTTCCCCAGCGGCTGGGCCCTCCGGACGGGCCGCCGCACACGGGCGGCATAACCGCCGTCCAACACCCTCCCACAGCACCCCACCTCTGCGAGCAATTAGGACCTATCCCTTCCCCACCTGCCTTTGTAAGCAAGGTTCATTTAAATATATGCACATCAATTTGCTAACCTGTGCAAACATAGTCCGACCAGCTGTGATTGGGACCTGACTGAGAGTCCTGGGTATGGCAGGCTACCAAATCAACAATGACGCTAGTGGTGTTGGGAGGGAGGGGTGACAGGGAGTGGGGGAAGCAGCCTTGAGCGAGAAGGGATAATAATAAGGTACAAAACCCAGCAGAACCTGGGAAGCAGCAGCCTCATAATTATCCAAGGTTTCCAAGAAGATGACAGCCATTTGGGAAGTGTAAAACTCATTTGCTCCATACTTATTAGAGGCCAGGATGAGATGTAACTGCTGATCTGCAATAAAAGGCACATTCCTCCCAAGAAGAGGTCAGTTTCTGAAAGACAGAGTTTGACAGCATTCGTTCTCAGTGGGAGAGGCGGGAGCCATTTAAGAGTTTAAAAGAATGGGCCAAAGCCATTAGCACCCAGATATTGCAATGACTGACACTCTAGAAATCCCTACAAGCCAACAGATCGGGAAATTAAAGCCAAAGGTTATTCTCTGTCTCTGCTGCTTCCTAAAGGCCCTGCTAAGCGCTCTCAGACACATGCCAAACTATCAGAACACTTCCCGCTTGTACAGAACTCTCTGTCCAAGGCGCCCAAAGGGCTTTATAAAGGAAGGTCAGTATCGTGATCCACCTTTTGCAGAGGGGGAAACTGAGACACGGAGACTTGTCCAAGGCCATGTGAATTGAGCAGCAGAGCTAGGGACATGGTCCAGGTCTCCTGACTCCCAGTGCAGCACTTTGCCCACTGGGCCATAGTGCCATTCCACTTCAGCTGCACTAAACCTCTTTCTCTCTCTTCCCCCCCCCCCCCCTCAGGCGCACGCAGCTTGGTAATTTCCTGAAGTCTGCGGTGCTCGCATTTGCCCCGTTTAAGGATTCAACACAGCCAATGGCCCATTTGCTTCCTCTAGCAAGGAGGAAAGGGCATCCATGAGTGCACCACGGCAGCAGGAAGTTATGGAGCTGTATGTCTGGCTTGTTGAAGGAACCTTCTCTTGCCATTTGGGAGGCAAGAAAGAGTAGACATGATTGGCCTTCCCTCACTTCTCATAAAGCCTGTGAATTGCAAGTAATCGCCTACTTAGAACTACTCTACTCTTGGGAGCGATCAGGCAGCCAGCGCCAAAGGAATTGAAAAGCAGGAAGAGGAATTTAAAAGAATGATTAGCTTAATATATTTCTGGGCCTCAATGCAAACACCCAGGCCTGGCAATTCAGACCTTGTGGCTGAGTCAAAAACAACTGGGAAATCTCTCTTGCCAGGAGGGATTGTGCAGAGAGGGAGTTTTTACAAGCCCAGCCCTAGGCGAACTCCAGTGCCTGGCCTGGAGGGCAATGCATTTGAGAGACAATCCCTGTGGCGGCGTTACCCCCACCATGTTCACGCATACACAAATACAACAGCGGTAGCGAAAGGAAAATCAGCCTCAGCGACTGCCTCTGAGCTGCTCAGGGCAGGCTAATATGTCTGATGTTTAAAAAAAAATGCCTCTCTTACTAAAGTTCTCCCTCATCTCCCACTCCCATACACTTTTCTACTGAGCACTCCAGCCCCTCACAATTAAGCTTTGCATTAAGGGGCACTGTGATGGTGGGGCTGTCCTTCATACACATCTTCTGTCGCCCGGTGCAGCATTAAAGGGGGTGAGGTGCTACTGGAGATGTTGCCCTTCATCCCTGGGACACGTCCCATTTCCCAGCACAGTGCAAAGCCAGCTGATGGGATACTGTCCTTCAGACCTGAGCTAACTACATCATCCAGCGTCCCACTGTGGTCTTACGGCTTGCCGCTGCCTTTAATAACCTGGCACGCTCCATCTCCTGTTAGAGAGAGCTGTGCCCTCGGAAGCAGCCAGCCAGCCTTCGTCTCTGCTCACAATCCATCCACCAACACACCAGCCTGGTGTTAGGAGGCACAGGACTGCTCCAGGTGCTCTCCTTTATATCCTGGACACGCACCACCTCCTACCTCTCCAATGGGGGTGTTATGCTGCCAATGGGTATTTTCCTTTGTCAATTGTATGCAATCATCTCCCAAAAGCTAAATATGGCTTAAGAGGCACTGGGAGACACCCCCTCCCATCATTTTGAAGTAAATACTTTAACAAAACTAAAGCAGAGGATTAAAGTCCCGTGATTAAGTGGACTGTTGTGGCAGTGTGGGGAAATCAAACCCTGAGGTTCTGCCACCTGTATCTGCACTGAGTAGTACTTTAGTGGAGAGGTAGTCTCATTTAAATTAGTGGGACTACTCCTGGAGTGAGGCACTATGCAGTATGAGTGGCCAAATCTGGCCTAAATTGATATCCACCTCGCTCTCGGACAAGCGCATCCTCCAGGGCAGGTCTAGGGTCCATTATGAAAAGCCAGGAACGGAACGAACATGGTCACTGCAACCTGCCTCGCCATGGGAAGGGTGGTTCTGCCTACGGCAGGCTCAAGCTCCATGGAAGGTCAGTACTGAGAGGACCCAGAATTGAATAAACATGGGGATAAACTCCCCCGCTGTCTCAGCTCCTTCCAGGGCAGGTTGGGGCGATGCTCGAAAAGCAGTGTTTGGGGAGCCCATGGATTTAGATTCCAAATGGATTCAGAATTAAGAAATCATGGGCCAGATGATCAACTGGTATAAAGCAGTGAAGCTTCACGACTTGAACTGGGCTATGCCAATCTACACAAGCTGAGGACCTGGCCCACCATAAGTATATGTCACATTTGGTAGTGAAGCTTGTTAGTTATCATCTCCCTTTCCCTTGCCCACTGTGCAAAAAGACATCTGACCACCTCGAGTTGTATGTACAGCTCTCCATAAAGACACATAGACCTAGAGACCCCATGTCCTCTTCGCTGCTCAGTATTTGGATGGGTCACTTATTGGACCTCTCTGTTTTGAGGCGCCAGAAGCGTCTTGTGTGCTCTGGAAGGAAGAACTCCCTGCAGCAGCTCCTTGGGTGTGAACCTGCTCAGATACGACTTTCATTTTCTAAACGGCTCCTGGGAGGAGAGAGAGAAAGGTCCCCCTGCAATTGCTTCTGGAGCTGAAATAATTCAGCCATCACTGCTTAAAAAATCATCCACCACTGAGCATAATCCAGGCAGAATGTGTCACTGAAGCTTGTTTAGCCTCCCAGTCCCCTAGTCTGCAGGGCCTGTGTATGAAGCAGCCTCCGTTAGAGCTGCTTCCCACAAACAGGACAGAAACGTGCCTCTCAGAGTGAGGCTTTTTTAAATAGCACATCTGCTGTGTTTTAATCGGCAGCGACACAGTGCGTGCGAGGGGCGAAGTTTCTTCTCACCGGCTGAGGGGGCACCCCAGTATCCCTTGCTGAGAGGAACATGGGGCGATGCAGCTAGCTGTGACTGGGCTGAACTCTGGAGCGCGGCTAGAGCCATGAGCGAGGATGAAAAGGCTGCTGATTTGTGAGAGCCATCTTCTCTCAGTCTGGTAAGTCTGCCTGTCTCTAGAGCATCCATCACCACATTGCTCCTGTCGTTAGTGATACACTGACAATGTGCTGGGCACAAATAAACTGCCCCTGTCCCAAAGAGCATACGGCCAAAGGGTCAGTGTGAAGGCAGAACAGTGCTCTGGAAGCTCCTCTGGATAAAGGGTACGTACCCTCATGCTCCCCCTGAACTTTGAAGAGACCCTGCTCTTCCGCGGTGCCTCTAGGCAGCATGTGCTCACAAGCAGACATTTGGGGGGACGGAGAGGGTAGGAGGAGGCTCTGCAAGCCCTCTCTAAAGCTACAGTCAGGTTTGAGTAGCTGGGTTCATTCTGGACTGTGGAAAATGGTTGGGGGTGGGGCAGCAGAGCCTCAGGGATCTAGGCAAGGTGATGTCCCAGACAGGCCCGAGGAAGCTGGATGAGGCCCTCACGTGTTCCTTCCTCCACGGTCCCTGGGCAAAGCAGGGGCCAGGCCTGCTCTGTGGGGAGGGCACAGTGTGGTCGCGGAAATGAGGCTAGCGCATTCACAGAGAAATGGCCCACCGTGCCATGAATGTGGCCCCGCCCGCCCCATCCCCCGCTCCCGTAGCCTGAGGAGGAAGCTGCTGTACCTGTTTATTCTTTAGGTCAAGAGAGAGCTCATAATCGGAGGCAGCCGCATGGGAACACGTGGCCGCCCCTTTGCTGCGCTGCGCTCTCACTGGGGAACCCGTGTGGTGGAGGCTTGGCTTCTGCACCAGAGGGGAGCACCCCGCTGCCTGCTCCTCCTGCCGCTCTGCATGCTGGGCTTTTAGCATCAGGGTGTCGGACCTGCCTTCCTGGCCACTGTGTCTGCCGGCCTCCTTCGGATCCTCTGTTTCACACCCGGGTTTCTTGCTGGTGGAACCGCAGGAATCGTCACTGTGAACAAAACGCAACGTTTCGCTTTTTTTATTTGGTTTTTGGATTCTCTACCCTCACTAACTGATCTTCAGGTCAAATGTCCAGGGAGCCTGGGCTGCAGGGTGGGAGCAGGGAGTGAGTGGATCAAGACTGTACTTTGACCCAGCAAAAACACTGGCCCCTTCCACCCAGAGAGCCAGTAGGGTGCGCAACACACCATCCAAGCCAGAGCTGCAGTCTGCCTCGTCAGATCATGCTGTGATACAACCACAGGGGCTGAGGAGGGTGTCAAGGGATCAGGATGCATCTCCTTTTTCCTGGATCTTGTCCTAGCAACAGGTGGTCAGCCAAGAGCAATCACTTATGTGCCTACTGCTTACTCACTGACTGACAGCTACATTTGGGGGCCCATTTAATTATGGAGACTGGATCCCAAGGGTCCAGAAACTTCCCCCTGGAGTTTTTAAGGGCACCAGGGAAATGAAACACAGGTGGCTGAAACTCATGGAGCAGCCACTGACTTCACTGCCAGTCACAGAACAACAGGAAGCAGCCTGGCACTCTGGCAGCCCCTGGCATCCAGAAACACTCAAATAAACCTCTAGAACAAATCATTAGCAAGTGACCTCCAGGGTTTCCACAAAGGAAACCTTTCCGTCCTGGCTCACAGAGCAGAATCCTGCACTGACGGTTCCCAGTGGCAAAAGGATCACACCCTTCTTCCCTCACAGCTACATCTTCTGGGCAAAGGGATAATGGATTAAACCAGTGCCCATTCACAGTGCATTCTAAGGCAACGGAAAGATGCTGTTGGACAGCATGGTGGCTGTGTGTGTCTGGTCCTCTGGAGATGCTGGGAATTCAGTTGCTAACCTCGCTTGCTACGTGTTTTCTGAAATCAAACAGAGACTTTCATCCTCAGGGGAGCGTTCTGCATTACTGACTCTGAGTCTCCTCTTCAGTACTACATCGGTGTCGTTCCACTAACCACAATGGAGGTGCTCATGATATACATGAATGTACAGACCAACCTGATCACATTCTGATCTCTGTTGCATGGACGTGAATATGCTGTAACACCACTGACTTCAATGGAATTATTCTGATTTAACTGAGATCAGAATCTGGCCCTGGAATACCATTTTCTCAACACCCATAGTTTTGCATGTGTAGCATATTCTACTGTTTGACTTGATTCTTGAGTACCTCTGGCATTTGAATCCTCATATAGGTCCAGGGTATCTTTCATGTCCGACTTGTTACATGGTAACTTCTCTTCCCTTCTGGTGTATAGTTTAGTAATTTTATCAGCAGCCCATGTACTATCCATTTTCTTTTTATCCAGCAGTGTAGTCTTTTTTACTGTACAGTTCTAGGGATGTCCAAGTGACCATGGGTTTAATCCTGTTCCTACTGAAGTCTGTTTCCCATTTACTTCACTGAGAGCAGGACTACAAAGCTCACTTAGCTGTGCAACTAGGCTCCCATTTAACAGGTCGTTTAAGCACATATCTAAGCACTTTGCTGAATCAAGATCACTGAGGTGCAGACTTCCTCTCGTGCAGTTCAGAGCCTAGACAGTTGACTAGAACACTGACTTCCCTGAGAGCATTGCTGGTCTCTGGGTGCCAGAAAATATTCATTTATGGTCCTGATCCTGCAAACACCAAGCATGTGTTAACCTTTAATACCATGAGCACCCGCACTGATTTCAGCAGGACTACCTATGGTAGTAAAGTTAAGCATGTGTGTAAGTGTTTGTAGGATCAGGGCTTATTACTCTAGATGCTTATACTTAATCTGTAGTATGTTGCATAAATTTGGTTTATTAGGTACTTTTCAAAGGAATGGCTCTCACAGTCTCTGTCTGGCAAAGTCTGGAATCTGTGAGAGAGCAACCCACAGTGCTACCAGATACCATGTTTGCTGAGCTATTTATTTGTTGGGTGTAGTTGAGGCAGCAGTACATCATCAATCTTTTTTTAAAGTCAACATTGTCATGGCTAGGCGCTTGTTTGTATAAATCAAAAGAAACAAATTAACTGCATTACAAATGTGCAGCGTGAAGACCATGGGTGCGGCTTGAACTGACTTTGAGTGCTTACCAAAACAACTTGAACATTGTTGGCCTGATAACGTAGCTTATTTGTATGGAATTTCCTAGGTGTTTTCTGTTGGGTGGTGGGTTAAAAGACAATGAAAAGGAGTGGGAAACAGAGGGGACATCACTTTCCAGGTCTTTGCTTCTCTGCTGGCATGCTACTAATTGGCAGCAGTGTAAAAATGTCATGCGGGAACGATTTGGCTAGACACCAGAACACCTTCTATCCCTCTGTAGGAGGGCCAGAGGAGAGAGCTCTCTCCTGGAGCTGCACAACAGCCTCAGTGTGTCAGGTCTGAGGCTCCCACTTGCCAAGCTTACAACAGACCTGATCTCAACTTGAATGGAAGGATTCCTGCTGACTTCAGTGAGCAAGTGAGTGTTGGATCAGACCCAAAGTGTTTAGCAGCCGTCTTTAACATCATTATACTTTCAGCACACTTCTCACTACACAATTATAGGCCTGCGCCTGCAAAAACTCATGCGCATTTTTAACTGGACGTACATGAGAAGGGCCATTGATTTCAATGGGTGCCACAGACTGTGTGTAAAGTTAAGCACATGCGAAGTCTTTGCAGGATCAGGGCCTTGGCTAGCCACACCTGCCCATGCAATATTGCCTTTAGTGGCACGCTTTTTGAGTTCAATGAAAATTCCCAAGCAAGATGCAATAATGTGCACATGCGGCATGAAATTTTCTAAGGGTCATAGCTCGGTCAAATTAAAACCAAATTTCAGTGAAGCACTCAAAGGCATTTCTCAGTGAGAGCTGTTTCCATGCTAAATATAAGCTTTTCAACCCCCTACTGCGCTGGCTGTTGAGCTGTCCAGAAAATGGTTGCAAACATTCCTTCTAGAGTGAGTGTAGTATCTTTTTCTTTCTACATTCCTTATATGGGAAAAAGGCTGAACTGCTTTTGCTCAGATGTTAAAAAAAAACGTACTCCACTTTTAGGCAAGAGACCAAGGCTGGGGAATTTCAGCTCACTTTGTCAGCTTCAGAGAGGTAGGAGCAATAGAAAATGCGGCTAGGATAAAGCATGTTATGCAACTTCACCTGGAGCATTGCAGTTCCAGCTGCTCCTGCTACAATGTTCTTTTCTTTCAGTTTGCCCCCACCTAAAAGTTCCCTATAAAGTAATTACATGGGGGTGGGGAGGCTATTCCCAGTCCTTTCTCAGTGGAAACAGATTAAATCCCCACGTGAGAAACCTAACACACCTCTAATGATTCAAACAGATATGGAAATGTAAAACAAACTAACATCTCCTATGCTGTTCCTGATCCTTAGCCCCTATCCTTGAGATCTGACTGCGTGCAGACTGGAGTTTCACCCGAAAAGTGTTTCAAGCCTGTGAGAAAGGAGAAAGCTTTCCAGACAGTCTCACCTGCAGGCATGCTATCTCAAAGTATGATCTTCGCTCTTCCTAAGACAAATGGGCTAGGGCCAGACAGGACTAGATGGGAGACCTCTGGAACTGCTGCAGGAAGTGGTGTTCTTATTAGATGATTCAGCTGGTGGCCCTGTTCCCACAGTCAGTAAGAACCAGTGCCTGTGGTGCTACAGGATACAGAGCTGTTGAATATACTGCTTCTCGGATGAGACAAAAACATTTTCTAACTGCCTTGTAATCATTAAAAATTCCACGTAGAGGCAAGGTGTGAACCCCAGTGTCCTGGCCAAATTCCAACTCAAGTTAATTATGTTCTGCATCCCTAAATTACCCCTATCATTTCAATTGTAATCAGAATTCTTTACTTGCTGTTCTAAAGTGCTGGGTAAAATTGTTATGCACTATTAACAAGATCTGCATTTCACGCCATGCTATTATTGCAGTCTGGGCAGAGGGATCATATGTGGTGTGTACAATCAGTTAGGCAAAGTGCTTTGGGATCCATTTGGTAAAAGCACAATCACTTACATCCAGGTATAAAACTAATTCAATCAGTTCAGCTGTTTTGTTATGTCTGGATGCTCCTATGTGACATTTATGATCTAGCTCTGTAGGTTACTACTAACAGAATATGGTTGTTGTAGAGAAGACAGCGGCTTAATGTTTCAGATAGCTCCTGCCTGTTGTTATTCTGCTCACCATGTATCCACTGTTGTAGACAGAAGTCAGTTGTTAAAGTTGGCTTAGAATTAAGATCGTTGATGAAGTGCTGGCTATAGAAAACCTGACTCCTGTCATTTAGATTAAACACTATTGCATGGTCCTAAGCAGGAACATCAGTGCTCTAGCATTTGGAAATGAATTTGGATGTCTGTTTGGAGAAGGTAGGATGGTGCAACAGTCTCATTTGGAACTAGCCCACTGATACACTAATAAACTTTCCTGTCAATGTGCTGCATAAATAAATGAGACCTCCAGGCTTCAGCTTCTGTATGTGGAGAACTACCTATGTTTTTCTGGGCATTTCCTTGAAGTTTCTCTATATTTCTGCAAAGAGGAAAAACAGAGAGAGGATTGGAGGGAGGTGACAGAGGAAAAGGAGGACCACTTAGGTATTTTGGGTGTTTTTTTAAGGCTTCCTTTTCTCTCTTGCTACTAAGAGTCCAATGGAAACCAGGAATTGGGAAATGATAAATGCAGGTTAGTGACTACCAAACCCCTCCAAAGGAAATGCATCCCAGTCACATCCCAGGTGGCTCTTGCCCTTCCGGTTTGTTTGGAACTGCCGTGACAATGTCGTGGGGTGCACACTGTGTTGTCTGTGTGCTGGCACAACTTCCACGTCTATTTAGTTCTTGGATTGTTAAAATGGCACACTGCTTCGAGGTCCTCTTGCACTCCTCACCGATTCTAGAGGCCCAAATAGCCATTGCTGATAGAAATATCTTCTTCCATTTGCAGCTAGCCAGGAGACTGTGCCTCATACTGACAGCTATAGACCTGGCCATGGTGACCCATGTTTTCATGACTACCAGACATGATCATTGTGATGCCCTATTACCTGGGAAGAAACACACAAATCCTGAAATATGTTCAAATACAGGTAAGATGCAGTAGGTGGGAGCACATCACCTGGGCACTCCAGATACTACCCTGGATCCTTGTTGAAAACCAGATCCAGTTCAAGGTAATGGTGCTAATCTTCAGAGATCTCAGAGAACTGATTACAAGGCAAGTGAGTGACCACCATTGCTCCAGGGCCAGGACTTTTCCATGAGACCTACTCATCTCTAGAACAATGCAGCTCTTCACAAGAGTTAGGCCTGTTAGAGTTGGAGCCTACGCCTTCTCAACAAGCATCCCATAGCTACATAACTCACTGCAGATCAAAGTGCAAGACCCAACTCTTTGTCTTAGCTTTCCTACAGTAAATCAATAGCAAACAAATGGCTAAGGTGAAAGAGAGTACTAGAGATAAGATACGCACTACACAGTTGGCTGGGGAGGATGGAGTGATGGAGAGAAGCAGTCGGAATGCTCTTCTTTTTGTGACTTCACGTTGCTCCACTAACGCAACTGGATGGCTGTTTTGGCTGTGTGACTCACAAACCTTCCTTCAAGGTATGAAGTAATGAAGTGTCATGCTCTGTGCTCGGGCAAAGACTAGTCAAGACGACAAGGCTGCCTGAATGAACCTCTCTGACACAGCTGTTACGAGGATCGATTAGTTACTATCTATACAGAGCTTTCAAGTGCTGTAAGTATTCAATGTTATTATGGTCTGAGGTGTGTGTAAGATTTCAAAGCCTTCAAAGACTGCAGAATGAAAACTTTTAGAAAGTGCCATAAGCTGCAAAAATGTTGCTAGCAAGAACCAGGAGCAAGGAACATGGATCCTATGTCTGCAAGAATCTATTGTCTCTCTTAAGACACATCAGCATTTTTCCCTGTCCCCAATCTCTTCCCTGAAAACAACAGCTGAGTTGAGCATGGTCCAAAGTGCCCTTTCAGTTTATTCTATCTCAGTCTTCCCTGAGGACATCCCCGGCATATGGTGAATGTGTAGATCAAAACTCAGTGAAAAATGGCTCAGACGGGATTGGTGACATATTATGAGGGGTTTTTTTCAGGGTTCAGGGACTCCTGATGTGTTGAGATGCTGTACTGGGAGTCTGAGCTCAGCAGAATTCCTACCAAGGAGTTTGTAAACTAGGGTTCTGGAGTGACTCAGCAGCACACTTATCCCAGAGAATATTGACAACGATGTAGGACAAAAAGCCAACTAGTTAGGCAAGGGTTCATCCTCTTGGCAGGTTACTATTATTTCCCATGCCAACAGATTTTTAGCTTTCTTAGATGTTATTCTCCAGCAGAGACAAAAATAGGAGCCAAATTCTGATCTTATTTACATCTATATAACCCTCTTCAAGTCAATGGAGTCTGATTCTCTTCTCACACTAGTTTTACACCAGTGGGTATTACTCCTAGTTTACAGCAAGATAACTGAGATCAGAATCTCTTTTTCTTTGTATGATATACTTTACAAAAATCTATAGCACATACCTGTAAACTATATTTAAACATACAGCAAATATATTTGAAATAATCACATTTCATGTCCTTTAAAATAGATTGAACTGGGCAGCATCACTTAACCATTAGCAGAAGGGGTCTTTGTGATATATATTATATAGCTGGAGAACATAATAACTTTATGTGGTGCCTCTCATCCTGTGGGATCCCAGCTTCCCAAGTTAGGGCACCTAGGATCTGTAATTTGGAACTGAAAATTGGACTTAAACTGGGCACCATGTATTATGCGATTCTGAAGCTGTTGCACAATCCACCACATTGCCATGGAACAGTGCTCCAAAATCTAAGCTTCTGTTATTTTTAAAGCAAGTTTTTAGTCCTTATGGTTGCAAAGATAATCTTATAAATGTGAACCTATGCTAATTGCCTGCCTGAGTACCCAGATGCCAGATTAGATGCCCTTTCTTATATGCATCCGTGCTAACACCGGGATCTCCATATAGGATGTAGGAATCACTTCTCAATCCAAACTACAGCCACTAATGAGATGGACCACAGCTGTTGCCATTCTGCATTGGAAAAATTACTCAGCAGTTTTTAGTAGAGGCTCCAGGCCTACTTCTCTATTACCCTGAACCTTGTGCAGGGATTTACACCATTTTAAAGTAGGCGTAAAATGCTCCTTGGTCAGAATGGTAATGATTTGTAGTTGTTTTACACGGGTGTAAATGATGTGAAAGACAGTGGAGAATCAGTCCTTTAATCAACAACATTTGTATATGGATCTGGTTTTAAGCATCACCAGGTATGAAGTATATTTAGGGTTTGGATTTGGTCTGTATTAAAGAAGGAGACTATTGCCAAAATTTAGATCTAGTTCCTGATCCAGACACAGATTCCGAACCCTTCCAACTGTGTGAACCAAGTTTGAGCTGAAGTTAATGGGAGCTGCACCCACTCATGCATTTGGTCCAATGGGGGTTGCTGTTACTTATGCAAGGCTGAATTTTATCCCAGGGTGTTGGGGATGATGCAATAATGGGGTGGGGATGGTGGTTTCTTAGACTCACTTTCCTAGGTTAATAGCTTTTACTGCTCTACCTCATTCTGCCCTCTTGGTGTGTAAGTCTGCTTATACATCCAGTGAAAGGTAAATCAATGCATATTACATCACATTACCACTTGCTCCCATTATCTGACCACTTGGATATGAACTTTACACCACTGCCTATGTCTCTGCTGAGTCTGGCCCTGATTTTTCTCTTTGGATTTCTACTACTTATACTGGGCAGTGTTGTTTTTGTGGGGGAGGGGGGCCTGAGTCTTATCCACATTCTTTTATACCATTCAACAGCCAATGGTTGAATCAGAGAAACAGAACTCTCCGATTCTGATCTCACAGCCACTTAACCAAAATGTAATTTACTCTCACCCTGAATTGGCCCTTTGATGCCGAGTCTCCTCTTGTGCCAGCTTTGCACTTAGAGGGAATTGATGTGAGAATAGGTGTTGGGAGTGTGTATGAGAGAAGGTTTAAGTGACAGCAACTTAGTCCTCGTCTACACTGGGATTTCAGCCATTTGTGTAGCTGAATCAATGCAAACCCCTAGCATAGTCAGGCAAAGCCTCTGTTGTGTTGGTGCAACTTATACTGTCTTAAAACTGTGGAATATTGGAAACTGGTTATAAATGACATGCTATCACTTCAAGTTTGAAGTACAAGCTAGAGGGCTCTAAGGAAAGCCAGATGGTCTGGTCCTCTGAGTCAGTCAGCAGACAGTCAGTCTGGAAAGAGCCAGCTTGAAGCAAGGTGGGGTGAGTTGTGTCTCTCTGTTTTAGGGAGTAGCCTCTTTTCTCGCTCTCTCTTTTTGGGTTCTTGTGTGTTATAGTTCTGAATTTTAAGTAATAAAGTAGTGTTACATTGTAACCTTCCAGCAAGGGTGTTTATGTTTTTATCTAACTTCTCTGTGTCTATGCTGTGAATGTAACAAAACCCAAGGTAAAACCACAGGTGCAAACTACACTGCACCCGTGTAAATCACCTATCTGTTTATCTTAGAGTTTTACACTACGGCCCATCAGCATAGTATCATCTTTACATTAGGGCGTGTACCAGTGCTGTTACATCACCCACTGAAACTCCAGTTCAGATCAGGCTTTAGACTCCTACTAGTCTCCCTTAGGTGCCCTCTGAATTTGGTCCAGTATCCATCTGCTGTAGAGTCCACTCGTGTGCCAGCCTAAGTTCTGTGGATTTCTTCTCTCCCCTATACAGAACACAAGCGTCCCTTTTTTCCAAAAATATTTGAATTCCCCATGAAAAAGGACATGTAAAAACTTCACAGCTCAGGCTAGATTAATAAACCCGATGAATGGTTCGAAAGAGTTGCAAAACCACCTGTCTCAGGGAGGTGTCTCTCCCTTAGAAACGAAACGGATTGTGGGAGTAGGTCACGTGTGTGTCTGAATGTTAGCATGTGGGAATATGTCACACCTGGGTGGCAATATGTCACATGTGTCATTACTCAGGGATTTTCATTGAGGTTATTTCTGTTCAGTGGTATTTCTGGATCGCAGCCGGATAGTTTCTCTCTCCTCTTTCCTTCTTCCATCAATGGCTCCTATTTCATCAGCCCTGGAATAGGGGGCTCAGCCTATGGAACTGCAGCCTCTCTTTCAGCCACCCACTGTGTCTATGCCCTGGATGTCAGTCTCTGCATTTCCGCCCTGTCTTTCTGGGTTAGATGCAGGGGGAGATCCTGCGGCTTGTCACTGCAGAGTAGATAATGCGTGGCTACATCTCACATGCCACCTGCACATAGCAATGAGGTGTGAAAAACACCAAGTGGACATTGAGGAGGAGGGCATCTCATTCTCTGCAGGGTTTAATTACTTTTACTTTAACCCCAGACCCCTCTTGCCTCTGCAATGTTTGGTAAACACGACCTTTTAGAGGAGGAAAAAACAGATGGCAGGCTGCATTAGTGTAACTGCCTGCGCAGCGCCCCGGGAAGAGAAACTTGGCTTCTCGGCAGCAGTCTTTCTGCCACTTCGGCTCAGATCTCTCAGCTCCTTGTCCCCAAGGCAGGTTTGAACATCACTGAACTTGCTGACAAAAGCCTGCCAGTGCTATCAAGCAGAAGACAGAATTTCACTGTTAAGATGAGTTCAGGGCGGGGAGGCAGCGGGGCCTGTGTGAAGAAGGAACACTTGAGTTCCCCCAAATTTCAGCTACCCACAAGTTGGATCACAGACTTGGTCCTGGCCTGACTGTTGGTTTGTGCAGAGCTGGGCACCACCATGTGGAGGGTACAGCACAGCAGGAATCATCTTGTGGCCTGCATCCTTTTCAGCCTGTTGGGCTAAGATTTGATATAGATGCTGGCCTCCCAGAGACTATGGTATCCCTCTTAGAGAACCGCCCACAAGTTAGCACTGAAGGAATGCACCTCACAGGATGCCTCTCAAGTTTCAGAGATAGTAACAACACCGGCTTTGTTTCTGGCCTCACATATTTCATCCTCCCTAGTCAATGCAGCATTGTCCAGGCCATCATGACAGCATTCCCCAGAAATTAACCGTCCTCTCTGTTAGCCTCGCGAGAAGGAAGATCAAGCACCGCCAACAGCAGCAGCAATGTGATCTCAATTCAGTATCCCCAGCAAACGAATCCCAGTCACCATCGATCTGCCTGAGGTCTGAAGGTCAGATCCAGAGCTGAACTTACCCAAAGTTCTGGTGAGTTCAGACCCAGCATTTTGGTTTGGCCCATTGTACAGAAGAGACCAAGACAGAGACTTTCAGATTAGAGCTTCCCCACCTCAACTTCTCCACCATCATCATCATCATCACCAGCCTGGGCAGCCGGAACAATGCCCTATTCTCCTTCCTCATAACCATATGTGTCCTGGCAACGTACGACCTAGCTTCACCTAGCTTTGCCTTCTACACACTCTTTAATGCCTTCTAGGTCACTGCCCTTCACTGAGTCTTTATCCGTTCTTCCATTTCTCGTCACTAGAAGGATGGAAGAGATGGATCAGTGGCGTATACCTCCAGTTTGTCATAGAGGTTATCAGTTTATCTAGAGTTTCCGGGTCTACCCCTTCAATGTAACCTCAGTCTTCTCTCTTTCCGAGACAGATAAATCAATCTCATTTTGCAGTTTGTTGTATAGGGATCTTGCAGATGAGATCATAAAAAGACAGGATTTTTATTGACAGCAAAGATCCAGTGGCACTTATACACTAAGGGTCAGATCCGCAGCCAGTGTAAATTGGCATAGCTTCACAGAGATGTGCTGACCTTCATCAGTGGAGGATCTTGGCCCTGTAAGTATAACTATGTTTTTGAAACCAGTTCTTAACATGCCCTTCCAATCCCGTTGAGTTGTGTCCACATCGCAGCATTTTTCACAATAGATTCGTGTGCCAACCATTTTTGTGCACGCACACCTATCAGCCTGCGGTACTATTAGTGCTTTCTGGGAAATGCCAGACAGCTTCCCCGTAGGGCCAGAGTGCCCAGATGACATGTACATAAAGCAGCAACAACAACACATGAGGCAACGTTCTCCAGAGTGTCCAACCCCACAGAGATATGGAAGGGAGGAGGATCAGTCAATCCAGTCACACAGGCAGGCACAGATGTGAGGGTGCCATCTACACATCAAAATAACCACCTAACATAAGCATTTTTACAGGAAGGTCACAGTGTGCCATCCTGGGCCACTGGCAAGGGTGACACATGGCTGCTGCCACAGTGACTAACACAGCCATCAATGTGACATGTAGACACACTTCTTACTCATAGACAACCACCTCACTATTTGGTGACAAATTCAGTTACAGGTTACTGGCAAGCATTTCCAACCTAGGGCCCAATGTGAGCCCTTAAGTAAATGAGGCCATAGGTGCATGAGTGCAGACCAATCCAGCTCCTATGGACTTCAGTGAGTCTTGTGGGCATCGGCATTTCTGCAAATTGGGGCCATTTTTATTTAGGTACCGAACTGTGGATGTAGTAGCCTAATTTTATACCTTCAGGTTTGAAAAATCTGGCCATTGGTACACAGGATCTAAGAATCTACCCCAATATCTGAGCTAAATGTCCCCTTGCTCTTGTGCAGCATGCTACTGGTTCTCGTGCGCCACACCTGAGGCAGCTGCATTTCAATATTAATACAGGTATCTATGGGCTGTTTAGTAAACTGCTTTGGGATGAAAGGTGCTCTGTGCGTGTGTGTGTGTGTGTATGTGTGTGTATATATATGAATATGTAAAATATTATCTCATTGGCCTCCATTTAAACATCATCTCCACCCCATCTCATTATCCCCACTAGAAACCTCATCACCTTTATCTTTACCTACTGACTTGGTGTCTCTAGTCATCCCCAGCTTAATCCAAGTTACCCCAATCCCTCTCCTCTTCATCACCTCTATGTTAGTGGCATCAAACGTTTCAGCAAAGTGCATAATGCAAAGTAAACATGTACGGTAGCCCAGGAAAGGAATGGCAGGAGCTTGTAAATATAGCTTATATGCTCTTAGATCCCAGTGAGCGCACTGACTTGAGTTGAGAAGGAGCCCCAGCATTATGTGCTCCTCTTATCATCTCAATACGGTCATTGCTTGTGAGATCTCCACCCTCCTCCTTTCCATGCTGCTCACAAGCCTCTGCTCACGCCACTTTTATCCCATCATAACCAGCTTCCTCCGCTCCAGCAGCACGTTTCATAGTGAGAATCGTTTGGCTACTATGGCTGGGGATTTTCGAAGGGAGTTGGGTGCCCCAATCCCACTGAATTTGAACTCCCATTTGTGCCTTTGCAAATCTTCTCTCCAATCTGGATGCTCATTGCCAGAGAGAAGGGGGTAGTCTCCATTCTCACCTGCTGCTCACAGACTGACATGGTGTCAGACAGACAATTCTGACGGGCAAAGCTTTCTACTGGCTGTTTAAAGAGACTGAACAGACAGCTCTTAGGTGCCCTGTGGTGTGCTCCCCTTTTAGGCTGTCAGGCGTGAGCTTTTTATCTCCTCCTACAGGATCTGAGAGCCTGTCAGGGCCACTTGCTATGTAGAAAAAGGAGTGGGGGAGGGGCTTCGGCAGTGCTTTTTCACAAGCACTTATTTCAATTTGAACACAGTACATGCTTCACAGGGGACCAGCGGAAATATAGACCAACAAATACCCCCTCTTCTGCTAATGAAGAGAGTGTGCACTGCTACATGGGGAGGATAAAGGGCCATTCCGGTGCTTGTGCTGATCTTTACTGCATGCAAATCTGCTAATAAAAGCTCAAATGCTCACTGCTATTATTCCAGTTTTACACCAGTATAAATGGAAATTTCCTGGTCCAAAAGTCCTACTCCATTCTCTCATGTACACATTCTCTCTCTCACTTTCTCTCTCTGATTCTTTTCCTCTTTCGTGCCATTCTCTCTGTCTTCTCCCTCTTCTATTCCTCTCTAATTGTATCACTTTTTGCGCTCTCTCTCTCCTCCCAGCATCTTTTTCCTTCCTTCCTTCCTTCTTTCCATCGCGGTCTGATTCTCTCTCCTTATCAATGTCTCCACCTTTCTCAATCTGTCTGCCAGTTTTCACATGCCCATCTGCCTATCCATTCTTCTCTCTTCATCTCTCTGTTTCTCTTTGCCTCTGTCTGCCCTAATATAAATCAGTAATAACTCCATGGAAGTCCACCAAGTAACTCTGGTGTGAGGTCAGACTCAGGGGACCTCTGTCTTTAACGCCATCAAACTCCAACTCTCTACCATTCCCAATCTAGCACCTCAACACCTTCGTGGAGGAGTTTGAGCAGCTACTTCCAAAGCTCTCATCACTTCTTTTATGGCAATGCCATGATTCACCTGCCAGGTATTCTCTCACAGAGGAAGAGACAGAGCAGTGAGCACTGAGACACTGCAGGGATTAACACTGGGCAGGAAAATCCCAAGGACACCCCCACACCAGGACTGAGTTCCCAGGGCTCCTCATGTTATAAGCAGAAGAAGCTGAGCTGCCCTTTGCAGCTCAAGAGGACCAGCTGCAATACAATGCTGGAGAACACCAAGGTCACCCCCAAACCAGCATCCTCTTCCAATGTTATAACCATGAACCATTGCGCTAAGAGCATCCCTGCAGCCTATGGAAGGAGAATGTGGAAGTTACACAAAACTGGGACTCAGCTGTGTGTCTGATCCTCTCCCAGTGTCATTGTCCCATCATCAACACTGTAATAGACACCAAACTGTCCTCCTTGCAGGAGAATATCAGGGTGCCCCCTCTGTGTCTGGGTTTCCCTATCGCAGGACCTGAATATGCAACTGAGTAAACATGGGAAAAAGAAGAGCAGGAAAGGCAGACTGGGATAAAATGCCAAGCCATGGAGCTGTTGCGTAGCAGCATCAGGATCTCAGAGCAAGCTGGCCACAAAACACACACATTGTCTGATGAGTATCTTTCAGAATCTACAGCTTAGGTCTGGTTTCCTTTGGACCCTGTCTCCTCCCTTCTTCCTGCTGGAAGCAGTGGATGGAGGGCAAAGTTACAGAAGGATGTGACAAGTAGAACTCAAGATGCTGCCAGAGATTATTTGCTTCTGCTCAAATGCCCAGTAGTTGTGCAATTCCTTTCCTTCCCCTGAAGGATGGGAGTTGATTCCTTAGGCAAGCAGGAAGGAAATGGCTGCACCTGCTGCTGGGATGCAGGACCGGGAAGCTTGCCCGCTTATGGGCTTGAGTCAATCGTTCAGTCCCACCAAATCCCCATTAACAAATAGAGGTACTGTGGTTTTGTGTTCAGAGCACGATTGCTGTTTCTGTTGCTGCCTCCAAAGTGAGCAGCTCCTACTTTCACCTCCTATTTTCAGCAGAATTTCCTGAAGAATAACAATAATTCCCTAGATCAGTGGTTCCCAACCTGTGGCCTGGGGGCCAAAAGTGGTATGCGAGGTCTTTCAAAGTGGCCTGCGACTCTCCTGCTGCTGGCAGCAGAAGAGAGCCGCCACCTAAGGACCCAGATGGAGTGCATTGCCATAGGGCTAGAAGACTGATGCAGGCTCTATGCTGCAGCCAAGGGGACGGAAGATCAGTGCTCCCCTTCCCCTGGCTATAGCAGGGAACATGGCAAAGCATTCTGTCTGGGTCCATAGGTGCTGGGGTCCCTGGGAGAGAAGCACTGATCTCCCATCCCCCTGGCTGCAGAAGAGAGCCACTGCCTAAGGACCGTCCTAGGTGGAGCACACAGGGCTACTGGATGCATGCAGTTTCCCTGCTGCAGCCAGGAGGAAAGAGTATCAGCGAGGAGGCAGCCTCCTCACTGAACTAATTCCGTCTGGCTGCACTGGTGGGGGAGAAAGCTGCTGGCGGAGCAGCCAGGACCCACCATAATTGATGAGGGGCAAGACTTTATAAATCAAGGCCTTCCGGTTTGGCCTGCACTTAGCAGGTAACCCACCGCGACTTAGCTGCCAGGCCATATGCTTCAATGTGTAGTGACAGTCACTCACCTACACTACTACTTTGTTTGTGAGTGTGTGACCTACTGTGAGTAATTTGTAGGTGTAAAATAGTGAATGTAAACATGAGCACAGGAGCATTCAAATGTTTAGAATCATAGAATATTAGAATTGGAAGGGACCTCAGGAGGTCATCTAGTGATACTTTAAATATGTAGTGATTTGTAGTCTTTAATGGTGTATATGTCAAAACATTTTTATGAGTTGATAGACTGGCGGGCCTTCAGGATTGTAAAAATAATATTTGCAGCCCTTGAACCAAAAAGGTTGGGAACCACTGCCCTAGAAGAAATTCCAAAGAGCTGTTGGTGTCTAGTGGAAAATGATGTTAAAAAATGTTCTTTATAGAAATAATTCCTACTATGTTTGATAAATCCCAAATGTTCCCATACGTGCCTTGAATCTTCACGTCCT
Organism: Mesoclemmys tuberculata; assembly: GCA_007922155.1. Lineage (NCBI taxonomy): Eukaryota > Metazoa > Chordata > Testudines > Chelidae > Mesoclemmys > Mesoclemmys tuberculata. Next base: position 97,139,103 of record ML675616.1, on the reverse strand, counting down.
CCCTCTCTCCTCTTTTATCTTTGGGCCTGCATCTATGAGCTGCAGAATGCCTGCCACGCCCACTGAAGTCAATAGGCATTACAGATGCTCAGCAGCTGTCTGGTTCAAACCTTTTATTACTAAGAACATCAGTATTAAAGCAGGATCTCTGTCCCTTAGGAGTTAACCTGCTCCTGCTGCCTTTCACCCTCTCTGATATAATCATAATCATCCTTTGTTTGTAGAGATGGGTGCAAACTGCAATCCTGGCTTTGAGCAAGCCCAAACTTTTGGAATGGTCCAGATCTGGACTCCGATATGATCCGAATATTATGGCCAATCTCTGTCTTTCTCTCCGCTAAGCAAATTCAAAAGCCAGTATCTGAACACTCCCAAATCCTGGGTGAGTTCAAAGCTGGATCCAGACATCACACCTGGCCCATATCACTGTAACAGGCTGAAACCAAACCCCAGGCATCCCTGAGTCTGGGGAATGTTTTGATTTACAGCTGCACTCTGCAGACCAGCCCTCTCGGTTTGTGGCATCCCCACAGCAGCAATTGCTATGCCTCAGACAGAAGATTATTAGGTCTACAGGGAGGAAAAAATAAGAAATAGATGAGCTGCTCAGAAACAAAAATCCTCTCTTCATGCTGGTGACCTCAATAAGGGAAAGAAATGAGGAGAAAAGTGCATATAATATGTGCTTGTGAAGCAGAATTGTTGCTGAAACTTCTCCTCTTAGCGAATGTGCATATATTTAGTTGTGGGGAAATGAGTCAGAAGAAAAGCCTCATATGCTGATGTTCCCAATCCTCGGGTCTGGTATAATATGGACAGCGGCAGCAAAAGCTTTCTCCGCATTGCCCTGCTAATGTGCTTCAACCCTGACCGGGAGAGGCCAAACTCTAAGAATTAGACGGATGTTCAGTCTCCACAGTCCATGCAATCTCTGAACTCCCTGTTGACACAGTCAGCAAGGGGGCCAATTAGTGACAGCTGTGATGCTGATTTGTGGGTGGGCAATAGAGCCCCTAGATTACAGACTGCAACCACCATCACACAGGCTAGAGAACAGCCAGTAGAGGATAATAGCCATCGTTCAGAGCAAACCCAAGCTGCATGCAGTCAGTGACCACAAGGTGCCAAGCTCCATACCCTATTATCAGTCACATCAGCCAGAAAGCCGGCAGAATTCTTTCTACATAAAATACTGTTACAGCCTTTTCTATAAGGCATCAGCTGGCCTTTCACAAATACAAACATAATGGACCAAAATCAACCCTGGTGTAACCCAGTCAACTTCAGTGGAGTTACATCTGGGATGGATTTGGGCCAATTAAAAACATAGTCAAAATCTTCATCATTCCCCCTCTGGCTCTTGTAGAAGTCTTGTAGAAAGGTGTCTTAGTGGGGCATAGAGTGCAGGATGCTGGGCCCTATAGACCGCCAGCCTTAGAGAGCAACACACATCCAGTCCAAATTAGAGGTGCAGGAGTCTTGTGGAATTCTGGGAGGCAATTTCAAGTGACTGAGGCAAAACCTAAGATGGCTCAGAGATGAGTGGATTTTGCAAAGTAAAGTAAGATGGAATAATGAGTGGGGCCGTGGTATATAATAGTGTGAGAGCAGGTAGGGGCATGCTATTGAGACAATTCAGCAGTGAGCATTCACACTTCTCTTGTGTTAATGCCTTTCCAAGTTTGCAGAAGTCTGTTTCTTCCACTGAAGGGAAGTAATACAAGCACAACAGAAATAGACAGGTCAGGTGAAGACACAGAAAGAGGTGAAGGCAAACAGGATAAAGGGGAATCAGAATTAAGGAGCCAGGAATAAAGTAGCTTTCACCCTCTTTTTTTGCTGACCAAGACACCTTCTCATTGCCATCTCTGCTCAGGCAGACTTGAGAAGTGCATTGCTGCGTGCGGAGCCACGTTTCTGCTGGCCAGAGGCCTGAGACCATAAGGCATTTGAAAGGATCTTGTCTAGACTCTATCCATCCACTTGCTATCCTTCTGCACATGGCTACAGGGTGCCATGCACATGGGATCGCTTCCATCTTCCATGAACGCATGTTAAACACTTAGCAATTCAGAGGTGTGGCAAGAGGGAATTTTACCATGGCTGCAAGAGAGGCTGGCCCAGAGATAAGACCATGGGCTCAGGAGAATCGATTACACATTTCCTCACTGGTAACTGGTGCTGCGATTTCAGGCAGTGGCCAGGCTGTGGCAGTGACTAATCTGGCAGACACTTTAGAAATGAATCTGCAGCTGTTTGAGATCTAAACGGTATTGAGTGAGAATTTAATTGCTCTGTAATTGTGAAGTAAGCACTTGCTAGTGCGCTGCTCATGTTTCAATCCTGACCTAAGCAGCACTTTTTACAGGGAAAATTAAATCTCAGAAGGAAAGTAATACATGCAGATCCCATAGGCACAGCTCCCATACCCTTCCCATAGACAGTTCAGATCCCAGCCCCTCTCTGTCCCACTGAGACAGCTTACATCCCACTGCCTCTCTCCCTTCCAAAACCAACTCGGATCCCATGCCCTTTCCCTGCAACCTCACAGACAATGGGAATCGCTTGCCTTGCCCATAAACCCAGCTGGATCCCCTCCCACTCACATAAAGATATGTGCTGTTCCCATCCATTCTTGTTAGAGATATGGTTGCTCCTGTCTCAAGCACAAGCCCAAAGTTCATCACTACAGCAATTCCACCTGAGTTTCTTAACATATTTTGTAGAACTTTTCCCATCACTGGTGCAGCTGATTTTTTTGCCGATTTGCTCTGCAGCACTGCAGGGAAGCCCGAGACAGCTTCCAAAAAGCCCGGGAAAGGCAACTGAATGAACACGTTGTTCTCTCCAATTGTGATTCCAGCATTTCCTCTCATTACTCTAATAGAAACAAATCTTTCTCATCTCAGTCCCATTACCTCTCACAAAGGCAAATGGTATGTAATTCCATTAGAGACAGGTTGCTGCTGGACACATTTTAAGGTCATTGTCTGGGTTGCCAGACTCCACTATGTGAGACTGGGATAAGCGGGGACGCAATTACTGGGCTATTCAAATGCCGAGAATGAAGCTCTGCTGTTAACAGCAGAAGCCAGCACAAAAAGAATAGTCGCCTCATAAAATTATAGGCTTTGGTCAAATCAGAGTTTAAGCAGCACTCAGAAAAAGAGCAGGGCAGGTTGTCGGTGCCTTCTCCAGTGCTCTGGGGCCTGGCTGTGGCTATCCCTGGTGCAGGCCCAGCCTGACAGCGGGGCTGACAACTTGTGTCTCCCTGTAGGAAGGCACTGTGGCCTTCCTCGGAGCCTGGGCCTGATGAAGGGTTGCGACACCCCTGCTGGGCAGATAAGGACACTGCAGGACAAATACCCTGGGGAGCAGAGGGGCGGGGCCCGGACAGGAAGGGAAGGTATAAAAGGCCGGCCTAAGCGCTCAGTCAGGTGGAAGCTGTTGACAGAGAATGATGTACTGACCTGGTGACTGCTGTCTGGGTCTAATTCAGGCCCCGCAGTGGTACTGAGCAAGCCCTCCATGGACCACAGCCTCCGAGGCCTGCCTGGGTTACTGGGCTCTAGTGGTGAGGAAGAGCTACCGGAGGTTGCTGACTGAGAGAGACTCCCCAAGGCCAGCCTTGACCTAGAGGAGCTGCCTGTTGCCTGGGACCTGCTGGAGCTACCTGAGTCCAGTATGCTGGAGGACCCCCTGGGACTTGGAGGAGCTGCCAGTTGCTGATGACCCTGAGGCGTTCCCAGACTGGCTGCCGGTGAGGGGCTGGTGGGAAACCATCTAGCCGTCTACCCCAGTGACTTGGAGGAAGACCCCTGGTTCCAGGTACCTGGGCTCAGGGTGGGAGGAAGTAGCCCAGGAGTAGCCAACCACAGTTTAGCAGAGCTGTGGCTGCACCAGTGTCAGTGTGTTGTGGTTGGAGCCCCACTGACCCAGTGGCAGAGCCCCTTGCCACTGATAGGGCCTTGGGCTGGGATGCAGGGGAGTTGGGTGGGCCTATATCTCCCTTCCCTCACCACCCTGGGGGTGCTGGTCTTCTCTGAACCTGCTGCCACAGATGGGACTAGAGACTCCTTGGCTGCTTGAGAGCTGGGGGCTGGGGAATAAAGACTTGTAAAACCTGCTAGCTTTTTTCCTCCGAGCAAGGCACTGCAGCCTTCCTTGGAGACTGGGCCTGAGGAAGGGTCATGATGCCCCTGCGTGGCTGAGTCGCCAGCCTATACTCCCCCATGAAGTTTCCTTCAACATATTGTTATTTATTTGTGTTTGCAGTAGTGTCTAGCAACCCCAGCATGGGGTTTGTGCTAGGTGCTGCATAGACACAGAACAAAAGATGGTCCCTGCCCTATAATCTAATCTAATCCTTTACTCTGTAACCTGGATCTGGATGTCCTTAGCACAGCCCCACAGTGTCAGGCTGACTACTGGTGCCACTCCCATGACTGGGACTCTATATACACTGGAGCTGGGTATCCCAGGTACAGCCTCAAAGTAGAGATCCATCTGCCAGTGCCAGCTCTGTGAGAGCTTCTTTGGTCTTCAAAGCTGGTCCTGGTGATCCCTAGCACAGCACCCATCAGAAGGCAAGGTGGGCTGTTGCATCTAGAAGCACAGGGAGCCACAGCCCTCCAGAGACTCCATTTTGCTTGTGAATCTGATGAGGCAGAGCAGGAGCAACTGAAAGTGCCTCATTGAGTTGGTTTCTGCTGAGGAGTTGGACACTGACCTGCTCTCAATCAGTTCTCACCCAGTGGCTTTTCCAAGCCTTTCCTGATGGATGGGCAACAGAGTCTTCTTTGCAGAAGGGAGGAGAGGGGAAACCACACCATGACAACAGACCACAAACATCACCACAAAACACACAAGGACAGCTGTTTCCTGGTCCTCTGCAGCTGCCATGTACTGCCCTCCTGCTGTTTGATCCCAGTGCTCATTGTCCAGTATCACTCTCTTGCCACCCTCCACCTGTTCTGGGGATCTGAAGTCACCCTCCAGCTACCCCATCCTGGTGCTGAATGCCTGTTGGTACCCTCTGGCCACCCTGCCATTGTTGACTGCCTGGTGCCATGTCTCCCTTTGTTCTCAGTGCCTGGTCTTACCTTCATCTTCTTTGCCGACTGGCTAGTGTTACCCTCCCACTACCCCATCCCCAGCCGCCCATCTGGTATTTCCCTCTTGTTGTCCCAGGAGAACAGGACAGTTTCCACAGTCCCCATGTGCTGGTGATGACCTTGGCTTGTAACCCTTCCCACTGGAGTAAGAGCCTTGCTACTTCTGTAGGTCCAGCTGTGTGGTAGTGTGGACTGAGTGTAGAATTCTTATAGGAGAGAAGTCGGTGGCCTAAACACCATGGGAGTCTCCCAGTGCCTTGAAGAGACAAGAGTGACTTCCCTGTTTATGCTCTTTATTAGTCCCTCTTCTCTTTAATAGGCTTAGACTGATGAGCCGAGGCAGCAGCAGGGATCAGCCGGGCTGTTTAATTAAAGGATTGCAGCTCAGCCCTGCAGTTTGGGGGTTTGTGTAAATGAGCTGCAAGTACATTATTTAATCTGCTGCGCAGACAGGAGTCAAGTCATTAATGAAGCAAACTCTAATTAAAACTAGATGGCTGATGGTTATTAGCAGCATCAATTCTGACAGGATTGATCTCATTTAGGGAAATGTCATCTGCTTTTGGACAAAAAGAAAAAACCCAACCTGGTTATCTAACAGACAACAGCACCACACTGTTTGGACCGCATTGTCATGTGATACAGACACTGAGACACGGCCTACATTTAAGGATTGCTCACTGAAAAGGGGACAAATGTGCATTTTTCTGGCTCCTATGTAACTGGAGAGGTTCAAATCACTTAGCATCCCCACACAAGCTTCTCTCATGGAGGAAAAGGTGTGGGGCCCTGCTTTATTATTTTGGGGTAGGGAAGCGAGGTCCCTGTAAGATCCCACCACCTATTTTTCCCTTCCACGTACTTCCTTTCCATCATCCTCAAGGTTGACTCACAGAAACCCATCTGCCTTCTAGCCATGGCGTTCCAGAGCCCAACACTGCTGCTCCGTAGGTCAGCTAAGGGAGGAGAGCACATGATGACAGTGACGTAAAGTGTTTTCTCATCCTCATGGGCTGGATGAGCATATTGCATCAACATTGCTGGCAGCCTGAAGGTAGGGGTTGCGGAGAGGTAAGATACTGAGATCAAGACCCAAACTTGGATTGCCCATAAGGCAGAGTCATTCCTCCCGCTTTTGTCACTGGTTTAGCAATGCCACAGTCTGCATGGGAACCTTCCAGCACTTCATCGTCGTTCCAGGAAATGTGCTGCTTCAGTGTCATGGCCAAGCCATGAGGAAGTTGCTGAGGACTGAAGCACCAGAGGTGAGAGGGAAACTCTCCATGAGAAGAAAGGAGGGAGACTGAGTAGCCACCAGACCATGATGAGCTGAGCCAGGCAGGGTCAGTGACATAAGACAAACAGGTAGATGGCTGTACAGAAGGGTTGTACCAGGAAACCAAACTGGGGGAGTTTGGATGCTGATCTAGAGCCAAGTTCTACGGGTTGGACTTAAGTGCAGGCTTAAACATGACAAGTACTAAGACACTCAAACAGATGATTACAAAATCATTTCTTATGCCTCCATTCACCTGGCAGCCTGGAGGAATTCCATGCTTCCCCAGCATTCCTACGAACCAAAAGAGTCCAGGACACTCAGGGTGTCAGTGGCCTGTGCGTCTTTGCCTGCATGGTATGGAGTTGATGGGTTAACGGGAAGGGCTGTGGGGTTAGGGACACAGCAAGTGACCATAGAGTTTAAGACCTGCAGGGAATGACTAAGCCATGTAGGCCAGGGACGCACAGGATCTATACTGCAGTAAAATACCCATGGCTGGCCTAGGTCAGCTGACTTGGATTTTCAGGGCCTGGGCTGTGGGGCTATAACAATGTAGTGTAGATATTTGGGCTCGTACTGGAGCCCAGGCTCTGAAACCCTGTGAGGTTGGAGGGTCCCAAAGTCTGGGCTCTATTGCAAGCCCAAACACCTGCATGGCAGTTTTATAGCCCCACCACCTGAGCCCAAGTTAGCTGACCCGGGCCAGCCATGGCCATTCTGCAGGTCTTTAATTGCAGTGCAGACGTACTCACAAAGGACTAAACACTAAGCCAGAAAAAAACACAAACAAATTAGAAAGGAGGTGGACTAGGGATAGGGGGCAGGGCAGGGCAGGCCAGGCCAGGGTTGTGGATATTGAAAGCCAAGGCTAAAAGGGGTCTCAGTCAGACCAAACAAGGCACATGACCCATAGTTTCATCTTTTCAAAGCTGCAGGGAAGAGGCCCAACTGTGTCTATAACAGCAATCTCCAAAGACTTAACTTCCTCATCATGCTTTTATCCCCCTACTACACTCATTGAAGTTTGGCCATAGATCCCACTCAAGGCTTAAACAACCCACCCCAAGGTCGGGCCCTCAGCACTCAAGGCTGTATCCGCACAGAGGATTATCCGTGCCTTTCTTCCACCATTAGTCATGGCTACTAAAGGGCAGGAGGGAGCCCCTCCCTCAGTCCAGCAGACCCCCACAGATCCCCAGAATGCACATGCCCATTTGTTCTCTTTACAGCTGTTCAGTTCTCAAACTTTTCATTGCCTGGTGATCAGAATGCAGAGACGGTTCCAGTGAGCAGGACAAATCAAGAGAAGCATCATATTGCAGAGCTCTGCTCCGCCAGAGCAACTCACCTGCCCCACACAGTTTGGAGCCATTCCCTGGAATGCTGGTTTCTGATGGTCGTGTCAAAGGGCAGATGAAAGACTTCCATCAATGATATATAAATATCTTTAAAAAAACCAAACCCCCTAGCTGCCAAAAGTCGGTGAATGAGAAGGTGAGAACAAGGAGCACATGTCTATATGAGACAGACAGACAGATGGGATGGTATGAGTGAAAGGGAGCTGGGAGAGGGTGAGGGTGAGACGCAGCCTCCACACTTCATGTTCTCTGTCTCTCAGCATCTTTGCTAACCCAGGTATTTCTGAGACACCTGTCAGCATGGTACCTAAGTGCTGTGTGTGTGTGTGACAGATGGGAGAGCAAGACTCACGGTGGACTGGGACACCCAGACTTTCAGACTCCGTTAAAATGGACAGACATCTCTCAGGTGGGATCCCATCCCCGTGGAGAGAGAGAGAGAGAAAAACAGTCACGTCAAAAGATGCACTTTCCAGTGGCAAACTGCAGTGGCCAGACCCATCCTAGGGCATTTCCTAGTACACTGCCTGCATTTTCAGGACATGATGTTCCTGGCAATGGAACTATAGCAGGGATCTATGCAGTAGGGACAGATTCAGTTTGTGCATTGCTGGCTGGCCAATCAGGGAGGGATGCATCAGTCTCAACTGTGTGATTAGTGTGGGCCCATGCCATGCTAAGTTGTATGCAGACGGGTACGATTAGAGTCACCCTTCACTAGAAAATTCAGACCATTTCACCTGGCAACACATACTGCAATAGCTTAAATTAGTGGTTCCCAACCCATGACCTATGGGGGCTTTCAAAGTGGCCCACCGGTCCTCTCCCACTGGCTGCACAAGGAAGCCACTACCTGAGGAATGCATTTCTGTGAGGCTACGAGACCAGTACAGGCTCCTTGCTGCAGCCAAGGGGATGGGAGATCAGTGCTTCCCTCCCCCAGCTCAAGCAGAGAGCAAAGCACTCTACCTGGGTCCCTAGGCACTGGGGTGCCTGCTGGAGCCAGAAGGCGAAAAGCACTGATCTCCAGTCTCCCTGGCTGCAGGAGGGAGTCGCTGCCTAGTTAACCAGGTGGAGTGCACAGGGCTACAGGATGGGTGTGGTTTCCCTGCTGCAGCCACAGGGATGGGAGATCATTGAGGAGGCAGCCTTCTTGCTGAACTCCTTCTGTCTGGCCACAGGGGGCTTCTGGCAGATACTGGTGGCCCTTTAGGATTGTAAAATTGATATCTGTGGCCCTTGAGCTAAAGTGATTGGGAACCACTGTCTTAAATTGTATTTAAACAAGCTGTCCCACAGGTAACATTTGTTATGAAAGGTGGTGGGACGTGAAATTTCATTGTTGGCACTTCTGTGAAACCAGCTTAAGCCCTATACCCTGGTGGGAGGTGTGGGTGTGAGAAAAAGCTGAGAGAGAGAGAGAGATGCCAATTGGGGGGGGGGCGTGATTGTGATGTGCAGGGTGGTGTATCTGGGAGAGAAGAGCAAGGGGTGCGTGGATGAGGAAGAGCAGCGTTGGGGGCACATTTATAGGAGGGATGGGGGGGTGAACAACAGCCGAATGTGGGATGTGTTGGGGGCAGGGAGGAGAGGGATGGAAAGGAGAAGCCCATGGTGACAGCAATCTCCCACCTTGGTGAGGAGTCCAGAGATGAAGGCTTCTGCTCTGCATCAGCTGCTGGGCAGCAGAACTGGTGTAAAACAGTTTCATTCCTGTAAGAGAAGAGAAACAGTGGCAGGTAAGAATTCAGCTCAGTCTTTGACTGAGTGTTCTGTCCAAGTCTATTCCTGGGCTTTGCAGCTGTTGAGTGATGGTGGCCCTTTACAGCTGCAGGAGAAATCAGATAACATGCATCCTTTGGATCAGGAGGTGGAGAATGGCAACACTGATTTAATTTTTAAAGTCAAGAATTTTTTGAAGGAAAAAAATGGGTCCATTCTGAATCCCACTCAAATCCCTCCCTTATTCCTCCCCCATGTTTTCTATTTCAACCAGCAGGGCTGTCACCTCATTGGCACTTGGAGAGAGCGCCCTATTAACTGCTTCTGCCTCCCACTCGCCACGCAAAACATACTTGTGGCCTGTTTTGGAGGGGCAGCGTCACTGCATCAGAGCCCAACTTGAGGAGACTGGAGTGGAGGTGGAAAGGAGAGAGAACCAGCTCAGATAGAGAGGGGAATGGAGGATAGGAAGAGAATGAAACAAAAGATGAAAAAAAGACCAAATTCCCCCCCAAAAAACCACTTGAAAAAGAGTGATGTGTTCAGAGACAGGTTTAAAAGATGGAATTTGTCTGAGGGGAGAATATCTGGATCAAGATTTTCAAAAGTGGCCGCTGCTTTTGGGTGCTCCTATTTTTTGGGGCCCATCTGGAGGCATTTTCTAAAGTCTGGTTCTCTGAAATGTTGAGCACTGACACAACCCCACCTGAAGGCAGTAGGAACTGCAGGCTCTCAACACCTCTGAAAATCATACCCCTTGCAGGTTACTCAAGATATGAACCTCAAAGAAAAGAGTGGCACTCAAAATCACTAGCCACATTTGAAATTTTTGCCCAAAGCTACCAAAAGAGTGAACAAAAGACAAATTGAGAGAGAAGAAGAAAAGAAAATGGAAAGAACAGATCAGGAAACAAGGGAAATGAAGTGCTGTCGATACTTAACAGACATAAATGGTCCTTGCTCCAAGTCCATGGAGCTACATCGGTTTACACCAGCCAAGAATCCATTGACTCTGTGATTTTAATCAGGTTTTGCTTGATTCTAGTCCAGCAACAAAACGGAAAAGATTCTTGGCTTTGGATGGGAATGGGTCTGAAATGTTCTCCCCAGGCCCTACCCCACCTCCTCCTCCCTGTGAGATGAATCAAGTTCACACTTTTTCTCTTTGAAAAGTTGACACACAGCCATGACGATGGCCAATCCATGGAGACAGCAACAGTCATGCTTCCTGCTCCTTATTACCTCTCACTGACCTTCCCAATTAGCTTTATGTAACAACCTTTCAGCTCTGTTGCTTCCTTTATTTACTTCCAATGTGAATTCTCAAAATGGTCTCAGAAGTGATAGCTGTTTAAAAACAAGATACCAAGGAGTGAGAAGGGGAAAGAGTTTGCTTTACCTCACTTGACTCTCCCCATGTCCTCTGTCCCCCTCATCGTAATGTACGCACTATGAAAGGAAATAAATTTAGTGGGGCACAAAAACACCTCATGTTATCTCCCAAACTTCCATTGCTGTAACCCCCCCACAATTCTGTTTCCTCTACAACCTTTATTCATTGTTGGTCCTTGCAGTACTGTCTAATTTAAGCTTTTCAGGGGGCAGGGACCTGTCAGTCTGGCTTGTCTGTAAAATACCTCTGCTGTCTTTTGACTGATGCAAGTGAGCAGTGGAGGGATTACACTGGATTCTGGATTTAAGCGAACTCACATATATGCCTGCACTCCCCCACTTTGTCATGCTCAGCCTGATTCCTTCCCTAAATGCTCTTTAGTATACTCTCGTCCAGTGATACTCAGACCTCAGTGGTTAGGAACCAAACTAGCAATCGATATTACCCAAAATAGCCACAGTAGTGTGAATTGTTTCATATATATGTAGTATTCTTGCAGCAAAACTGACCAAGTACTATTATTTTATCAACTACAATTGGCTAGTAACGTAGTAAAACAATCCTGATTGGTTAATAACTTAGACTGGCTAATAATTAAAATACACAGCGTTTTAATATCGTGTGCTGCAAAAAGCCACAGGGACACATTAAAGAGCCACTTGCAGCTCACGATCCTCAGTCTGACTATCACTGTTCTAGTCTGTGCTGGGCCTACTCCATCATTACATGAACCATTCAGATAACATTAATAATGAAGAGAAGAAAAGGAGAGACAGAAAAAGGTGGTGCAAAGCTAGGACAGTCAAAAAGGCAGTCAAAGGGAATGACAGGTATTTATAAAGCTGCTCTCGCCATGTTATCTGAGCCCCAAGAAAGGCAAGTTTGAGGGGAAACACCTAGAAAAGAGAAGAGGCACAGACATGGGAGGATAATCCCTACAGCTGAGAACTCCACTAGCTGTGAATATAGCAAGGAGGAAGAAACAGCCTAGAAAGGAATCTGCGTGCCTGAGGGCTAGCAGTCACAGTTTCCAAAGGGACCACAGATTTTGGGTAACACAGTTTTGTGTGTACAACATGAGCCAGCCCAAATCAATGACTACTTTTGAACCTTTTGTCCTAGAGCTCTGGACAGCTGAGGCCTTTGGGGACAGCTGTGCACAGCTCTAGCCCCTCTATGGCCATAATCGGCTGTTGTGCCTCATATAGCAACAAGCAGGTGCAGCCCATACCCCTGGCCAGAAATCTCACCAGAGCAGGGCTTGAGAATTCTTGAGTCATTGTAGCAGGGGGAGAAGGCAAGGGAAGGAGAAGGTCAGAGTACATAAGGGGAATGTTTCCAATGGGCAGGTTTTGGCAAGGGGTTATTTCAGAATTGTGTGTTAGGGTCCTCCCCCCCCTCCCCCCGGTATGGGCTTGGGGGCCCATATGAATCTTTTACACCTCTGAACTCTGTAAATACTAGGGAGCAGATGGGGTCCTCAAACCAATTAAGTATGTCCATTTATAAATATTTCTGTTATATTTCCCCCCAACTAGGGCCTATGCCTTGGGGAATGGAATCACTATTGGAAAGTAACTGTCATTCTCATGTATGTATGACTGGCACTTCATGAACATACACAAAGGAAAGGTCCCTGCCTGAGGAGTTTTGTGGCAGGGTGTGCATAGCCTTCGCTGGACAAAGGATTAATTCCCTGCAGGGCAAACCAGGAAATGGGCCTGCCCCAATCTCGCAGAATCTGTTTCCTGCCAGTGGGGGCAGGAAGCTTTAGCCTAGGCCTAAGAGGGTGAATATTTGAACGGGAAGTGGAGGAAGGTTTCAGTGGTAAAGGCAGTAGGGCTTTCTTTTCTCTGTTCCCATCGGAGACTGCTAGAGCCAGGAAACCCTGAGGAATGAACTGGACTGTCTCTCGAATGTTTGGAGCTAGCAGGTAAACCTGCCTAATGCCTTGTTTGCTTGCCTTGTTGTAAAGACTGAGAGGAGCCTGTCAGGGTATGGTAGGGGACTTGCAACAATGATTCAGGGCTGAGAGGGCCACCTGGCCCTTTTCCTCTAAATGTTGCTAACTTTTGTGGCTTTATTGTGAGTTTTGTGACAGCGGGTATCTCTGTCTCAACGTTCCAGCTCCTAAAATCACAGCTTCCCCCTTTCTCTCAATCTCTCTCTCTCTCTCTGGGGGGATTTTAAAAAGAGTTTTTGTAGCACTCATGGTTGTGGAGAAAAGATGGGAAATGTGAACCATACAAGTTTAAAAACCAGAAGGCAAACAAAAAAGATCCTTACTGCTCCCCCTCTCCTAGAAAAAGATTACTCCTCAGGAGTCTTAAGCCAATCTGATGACTTTAGAGGGTCTGACTCATGATATTTGAGTATTTAGGGTTCATAGTACAGTTATATTAAAGCAATGTTTCTCAACCTTTTTGTTCAGGCGACTCTTTGGACTTTAAAAAAAAAAAAACGAAAACCTGTGACCCCTCTACTAGAAAAAATTGAGACTCCCTACCTGAAATTCAGGACTCCAAACTTCAGCCCTGCAGGGCTTGGGGCTGGAACATGTAAATTAGCTTTGCGGAGCCCCCTGTGGCATATGACCCCAGGCAATTGCCCTGCTTCCTACCCCTAATGCTGGCCTTGCTTGTGACCCCACTCCCCCCCCCCCCAACCCATCCCGTGACACACAGGTTGAGAAACAGTGTCTTAAAGGGATTGGTCTGTAGCTTTCCTTTAAATCTGTGGTCTTTTTGTTTTTAATCCTTCTTAGTTTGAAACCTGAAGCTAACCTTGCACAGGCTTACAATGTAAGATGGATAGAGAGCACCTGAGTAAAACCAAATGGGAGTACAGAAGGGTAGAAGAGAGCCCAGACAATGGGGAAGGAAGATGTGAACTCTGTTCTCTTATCAGTGTGTTCCTACTGTTGAATTGTCCTATTTCAAATGTTTGCTTTTGTTTTGTTGTTTGTTTTAAATACATAGGCTGCCTGGCCAGCATCCCGGGTGAGAGATTAGCACAGGAGCTCAAGCCAGAAGGAAATGAGTTCTGGGTGGATATAAAGGAGGGCGTGTAGTGTATACAGGAGGAGAGATGCAGCTTGAAGCATAGGGGCAGTGTGCTAAAGGTGGCGAGGATGGAGGAGGGGTCAAAGGGACTATCAAGGCATGTGCCGATAGCAGAGTGATGAGTATGGTAGTGATGGGGGAATAGTAGAAGACAAAGGTCAGGAATGCAGGCAAGAGTAGATCCTGGAGAACCGGAAACAGTCAGGGCCTATCAGTGTGGGCAATACCTCCCCCTGCCCAGCCAGGCACATGCTCTGGGGGCTGACACCTGCCAGAGGCAAGGATTTGGCAATGTGGGTACATCTAAGGCTACATCTACACGAGCTGGGGGGTGTGATTCCCAGCTTGCATAGAGGTACCTGCGCTAGCTTGAGCAATATAGCTGGGGTAGCATTGGCGGCAGTTTGGGCTAGTTGCCCCGACTACATCCCCACACAGCCCCCTGGGTATGCAAACGGGGCTCAACCTCATGCGGGTACATCTACGTGAGCTGAGAATGACACCCCCAGCTCCAAGCATAGACATGGCCCATATGTAGGGGCAAGCCATGCTCCGCGCAGCCATGACGTACACGTCACTAAAACAAATCAGCGTCTCGTTACTCTTTAAGGAACCAACTTCAGTCAGAATGACTCTAGCATCACTCCTCGCAAGAACAAGGCATTCTCTGAGCAGCCCTTGCAGTCATGGTAACTGTATCTCTAAACAAACTGTCCAGCCATAAGCAAATCCCTCCTGATCAGTGCAAGCTTCGTTAAATTCCCTCAGTCTCTTTTGGTCAGTATGAAATGGTTTGTTCTGCTTGAGAGCTAGGCCTTTTCCAGCTTCTTGGAACCAGTGGAAGATTGGGCTGGGTTCCAAAGGGCCTTCTGGAGACACTAGCCCCATCTTACATCCGAGAATGTGGCCTGACACTACGTTTCCCAAGCTACCTAACTTCTCATTTTCTAAAGGGAGTTTAGTGTTGATAGAAGGTGCCTGAGATGACAGCCATGGAAACTGAAAGCCTCTGTAGTACAGCTCTCCAGGGGCAGAGTCAACACATGGTTTCCTAATGGTGCCCTAACACTGTGTCTCAACCCTGCCCCCATACTGGGGGAGCTGCTATTCTCTCCCCTCCATCTCTCACTCTCATCATTGACCTTTGTGTCCCCTTCAGCCTCCCTCCTGCCCTTGCATTGCCCTGCATCCTATTCCCCTGCAACCCCTAAATCTGTCTCTGCCCCACCCCAGTCCATTAAGTGGTAGCCATTTTCCCTGTGGGCAGGGCTTCAATCTTGCTGAAAACAGTAGGAGGTGGCAGCCAACTTTATTCAGGGCAACCTCACTTCCACATACAGATATTGTATAGCAGCCATCTTGCTGGCTTCACCCCATTGACAGTAAAGGATAGTGGCCATTTTGAACTGGGGGAAATTCAGGTGTTGGCATCCCTTTACCATGTTTTCATGAGACAAAACCACCCCAAAATTGCTCGAGTAGTGATAAAATCACTACGTTTAGCAATGGTGCATAGGCCACCAAACAGCCAGCCTGGACCTTCTCTAATCTTCAACAATAAGCTTTCGTTGAACAAATGCACAGCTTGCAAAAAGGGCTTTCCTCTTCCCATAAACAAAGAGGCATTGCATGCTTTCAGCCTGGGTGATTCTTATTGTAGCTTAAGGGAAATGCCAAGATAAGAGAGAACACGAGTTAGCCTCCATGAGAGGGCACAGTGTGTGCCTCTCTGTAACATGCTGCATCATCTCTGCCTCACAGAACAACAGCTGCCCAGACCAGCCTGGCCTCCTTGGAAACTTACAAGTGATGTGCAGAAAAAACAAAATCATAATGGTCACATGCATGGCAAAGGATATACTGGCAAATGGCAAGTACACGCTTTTCAACTGCATAGACAGGGACAGTTCTAACCGCTCTAATTTCTATCAGCACTGCTTTTCTGAAGACCAACACTCTTTGGTGTGCGCAACCGATAAAGCACCTAACGATGATCTCTCTGATTCTTCCTGTCAAATCAGGGGTGCCCAAAAAGGAGGTAGGAGCAGAAACAGCTCAGTTTGGAGGTGTGGCCAGGGCAGACTACTGGTTCTAGGATGCAATTTGGTCAGTGCACTCTGTATCACTGCAAGATGGTCTCTGCTCTGACCTGAGGATAAGGGTATCAACTGCCTGAAATGGGCAATTCTATAAGACACCAACCCTGCTTTAAACACGGGTTCCACTACAGTAACAATTCTCTGGTATTGGCTGCATTTGAACCAGTAATTTAGAGGTGAGAGGCCTTGTCACTCTTTACCATCCCCTCAACCTAGTATGCTGCCAAAAAAACCCAACTCCTGAAGCAACAAGTCTCAGAGCCTGAGTCAACTGACTCGGGCTCCTGGGGCTTACACTATGGGACTCAGAATAGCAATGTAGGCATTCCTGCTTGGGCTGAAGTTGGGCTCTGAAACCTGGGTTGGAATGGCTATACTTCTACTGTTAGCCCCATAATGCAAGTCAGAGTTGACCTGGGCTTTGAGACTTGCTGCCATGGGTGTCGGTTTTTGTTTGTTTGCAGTGTAGACATACCTCTAGTCCTCCCCATTTGATTGCCTCTTGATTTGATTTCCTTTACTCTAGGCAAGACTCTCCTGTGTGACCATGTTCACTTCCAAATAGACTGCAGTCACATGCTGGAAGGGAGGGGTAGTACAGAAACTCACTGCTGGAAGTTTGCAAGGCTTTCTTAAATCCCCTGGTTTCCTTTAACACTTCGATTTCAGAGAAATAGTGAGATTTTGATCGAAAGTCATTGTTTGCATTGCCAGAAATCTCTGCTTTTCCAACTTCTTCTGTTGCTTGATGTCTCTGTATTTTGCACTTCCCTGGGACTGCTGCCATGAGAACAGATGGAGTCAAAGAGCACTGTGGACTTGGAGAGAAGATTAAAGGCAGAGAAAACTGAATTCATCTTGGATTAGATTTTAGTGGCCATTGTCCTCCTTAAACACTGCAGAATTGAGCATGGGAGCTGTTCAGTAATTCAATCTTCTGAAACACCAATCACAGTATCCCATTTTCCTGGCCGTCCAAAGCAGTACAGCTGAAAGCCACTTTTACTAATGGTGAAAAGTTCCAGAGGGGTAGTCATGTTAGTCCGTATACAGCAAAAACCAGAGTCCTGTAGCACAGAAATTAAATTTGTTAGTCTTTAAAGTGCTACAGGACTCTCATTGTTTTTACTTTTACTAATGTAACTGTGGAGAAATTCTAGTCTCTAATTAGGGCTAGTCTACACTTTAAAACTAAGAGCACTTGTGTAGCCATGTTATGTTGACAGGAGAGAGCTCTCACACCAACATAATCAAACCACCTAAAAGAGTGGTGCGTGCTTTTTTTGCACCCTTGCGCAACAAAAGTTTTGCTGCCATAAGTGCTAGTGTAGACAAGACCTTAGTCTTTTCTCCTATTATAAGACCATTTCTGACCCCCAGCCTGCCTGAAATTTTACAGGTGTGATCGTATGTCACAGCAGAATTTGTTTTCAAAAGTTTGAGGTAAACTGGGCAGTGTCTGGGAAACGTGAGGATCACTTCAAATTCTTGAACAGCATCCTATTTCTCTTCCATAAACTCTGTATTTCTCAATTATTGGTCTTGTTGTGGACTAGTAGCTGTGCAGGACTAGCTTTTATCTGTGTGTGTCTTGGCCTTCACAACATCCTCTAGCAAAGCGTTCCACGGGTTGACTTGTGTTGTGTGTAGAAGTACCTCCTTATCTTTGTTTTAAACCTGCTGCCTATTAATTTCATTGGGTGATCCCTGGATCTTGTGTTATGTGAAGGGGTAAATAACACTTTCTCCACACCATTCATGGTTTTATAGAGCTCTATCATATTCCCCCTCAGTTGTCTCTTTTCCAAGCCAAACAGATTGTCTTTTTAATCTTTCCTCATATGGAAGCTGTTTCACACCCCAATGACTTTTTTTGTCTTCCTCTGTCTCTTTTCCATTTCTAATATATCCTTTTTGAGATGGGGTAACCAGAACTACATGCAGAATTCAAGTTGTGGATATACAATCGATTCATATAGTGGCATTATTACATTTAGTGTCTTATTATCTATCACTTTCCTATTGGTTCCCAACATTCTGTTTAGCTTTTTTGAATGGATGTTTTCAGAGAACTATCCACAATGACCCCAAGATCTTTCTTGAGTAATAACAGCTTATTTAGACCCCACCATTTTGTGTGTATAGTTGGATTATGTTTTCCAATGTGCATTACTTTGCATTTATCAACATTGAATTTCATCTGCCATTATTTTGCCTAATCACCTAGTTTTGTGAGATCCCTTTGTAACCCTTCACAGTCCGTTTTGGACTTAATTATCTTGAGTAACTTTTAGGTCTGTCAAACCATTACAAATACTAATCGCAATTAATCATGAGATTAAAAAATACAGTCACGATTAATTGTGGTTTTAATCACACTGTTAATAACAGAATACCGTTTAAATTTATTATAAATATTTTTCTACATTTTTTAATACATTGATTTCAATTACAACACAAAATACGAAGTAACTGCTTATTTCATATTATTTTTGTTACAAACATTTGCACTGTAAAAAACCCCAAAATAGTATTTTTCAATTCATCTCATACAAGTACTGTAGTGCAATCTCTTTATCATGAAAGTGCAACTTACAAATGAAGATTTTTATATATTTTTTACATAACGGCACTCAAACACAAAACAATGCAAAGCTTTGGAGCCCACAAGTCAAAGCATGGAGGGGCTAAAATGTTTAGCGTATCTGGCATGTAGGTACCTTCCAACACTGGCTATAACAGTGCTATGCGAACGCCTGTTCTTACTTTCGGGTGCCATTATAAATAAGCAGGCAGCATTATCTCCCATAAATATAACCAAACTTGTTTGTCTTAGTGATTGGCTGAAGAAGAAGTAGGACTGAGTGGACTTGTATGAGGGGAACTGAAAAATATTTCTTTTGTTTATCAAAAATATTTATAATTTAAATTGGTATTCTATTGTTTAACAGTGTGATTAAAACTGCAGTTATTTGCAACTATTTTTTTATCTAAATAATTCGTTTTGCATTAATCATATACATTAACTGTGATTAATTGACAGCCCTAGTAATTCTGTATCATCTTCAGACTTTGCCACCTCACTGTTTACCCCTTTTTCCAGATCGTTTATGAATATCTTGAACAGCACTGGTCCCATTACAGGTTCTTAGGGGACCCTGCTATTTCCATCCCTCCACTGTGAAAACTAACCATTTATTTCTATCCTTTGTTTCCTGTCTTTTAACCAGTTACTGATCCAAGAGAGAACCTTCTCTTTTATTCTATGACTGATTACTTTGCTTATGAGCCTTTGATGAGGGACCTTGTCAAAGGCTTTCTGAAAGTTCAAGTACACTATATCCACTGGATGATCTTTGTCCACATTTGTTGACCCCCCTCAAAGAATTCTAATAGATTGGCGAGGCAGAATTTCTCTTTACAAAAGCTGTGTTGACTCTTCTCCAACAAATCAGGTTCATCTATGTGTCTGACAATTCTGTTCACTACTATAGTTTCAACCAGTTTGCCTGGTACCGAAGGTAGGCTTACTGGCCTGTAATTGCCAGGATCGCCTCTGGAGTCTCTTTTAAAAATCAGTGTTACAGTAACTGTCCTCCAGTCATCTGTTACAGAGACTAATTGAAGCAGTAAGTTACATACACAGTTCTTCAATTTTATATTTGAGTTCCTTTAAAAAATCTTGGGTGAATACGGTCTTGTTCTGGTGACTTATTACTGTTTAATTTATCAATTTGTTCCAAAACCATGTCTGACACCTCAGTGTAGGACAGTTCCGCAGATTTATTACCTAATAAGATTGACTCAGGTGTGGGAATCTCCCTCACATCCTCTGCAGTGAAGACTGATGCAAAGAATTCATTGAACTTCTCCACAACAGCCTCATCTTCCTGGAGTGCACCTTTACCAACTTGATTGTCCAGTGGCCCTACTGACTGTTGGGCAGACTTTCTGCTTCTGAGGTACTTACATTTTTTTTTCTGTTTAGTTTTTGTGTCTTTTGCTAGTTGCTTTTCAAATTCCCTTTTGGCCTTCCTAATTATACTTGACTTGCCAGAGTTATGCTCCTTTCTATTTTCCTCAGTAGGATTTGACTACCAACTTTAGAAGCAAAATGCCTCCTTTAAACCACCTCTTGCACTCTGTTGGATCTGATCCAGTATGGCAATTGCTATGAGCAAGGTATCAAGGGAGGGAGCATGGTTTTGCGGTTAAGGCATTAGAGTGGGACTTCTAGCTTTGAAGATGTCTTGTGTGATCCTGGGTAAACTGCTTGACCCTTTTCTGCCTTTGTAGAATGAGGATAATGCTTCCCTATGTCAAAAGGTGGTTGTGTGGATACACCCATAAATACCTTGGAGGTGCTTGGACACTATGCAAGGGGTAAATCTACTTAGAGGCAGGGAACCACTGGGAGTTGGGAGAAGCAGGGGAAGATAGTGGACTGTTCTAGGAAGAGCAGGGGAGAGACCCACACAAGAGTGGTAGTCTGGAGGCAAGCAGGAGAGAAATCTGCAAGGAGACAGAGCTGGTGAAGAAATAGGCCCTACCAAGCAGTTCACTGACTCCTCCTCAAATAAATCAACTGAAGACGCTGTCTCTTGCCCCTTATTGTTCTTTTCCAAGTGATTGGAGGAAAGGAACCCCTTGAGGCATTTGATCCAGAAAGTGGGGAGAAGAAAACTTAAAAGTTGAGAGGATCAGGGGCCTCAAGCTCCACCAGAGATTCTGGAGAGAGTGAAATTCTCCTGTCACTGAAAATTCTCTTTAAAAATTCCCAAGTCAAACACTGGGTTAGATCCTCCATTAAATCTAATGGAGTGTCACTGATTTACACTAGCTGAAGATCTGGATCTTCTTTAGAAGGAAGAAGTGCAGGTTATAACTGTCCGTCAACTAATTAAAAGGCAAAACCCCTTTGAAATATTTTAGGTTCCTAAAGCTGGAAACCAGAAAATCTGGAATTCAAAGATAAATACACTACAAAGGTCATCCAAATGACCTTAAACTTGGCCCATGAATTATTCCCTATAGAATCACGCAAAACCAGACGACACTCCTATCCTCAAGACACATTCATCACATCATTGACTGAATATTGAGATGCTCAGACTGGGCTACCTCACTCATTGTACCTAGTGTGGCATTTCAATTGTTTGAAGCATCTTATATTGCTACTGCAAACTGCTTCTGCCTACACATTGTTGCTAGGAAAAGCCAGACTTTGACCTGTGGTCAAGTTACCACATTCAGGACAACTCCCAAAGGTAGATAATATTTCAAATGTAAAAGTGCTGTTATGGGGGAGACTCAGCATAGGCATAATCTGGGATTGTGAATTTACTAAACCTGGAATAAAAAGCATGTATTCAACGTTCTTGACTCCTCAGGCAAGCTACGTGTGTAGAGTGGAATTGTCATAGGCTCAAACCTCTTAGCCTTTATCAAAACCTTCATAAAAATATGTCCATCTTGCACACTAGATGACGGGCACAAGGTGAAAGGGCAGCAGGGGCAGAGTTTAAGTTATTGGAGTTGCCTTAATTATGCATTTTTGTACTCTTTTTAATCTTTGAGTTATTTTAATTCAATCCTAACTTTGTGTCTCCACACTTATGCAATGAGGGGGTTATTGTGAAAGCTTCCAGCGTTAGTGAAAAGTTGCACTGAACACCCTGGAGACAAAAATCCTCTCTCTAAGCACAGTGACTGCTTCCTCTGTGCTGCCCTGCTATGTTCCTCATCCATGACCAAGAGAGGCTACCTCAATGAGTAAGAAAGCAATTCAGTCTCCAGGGTCCATTCAGTCTTTGGCCTCTGTCAATAAGGGGGCAAATTAGTGTCACTAGGGATGGTACTTGAGCCACATTAGCAGGGCAATGTGGGAGAAAATGGAGTTGCTGCTTTTGTTGTACCTGTTTCTGTGTATAGAGGGCTCTAGAACGCACAGAAGTAGGTAATGGGTACTGAGAAAAGACAACAGCCCTCTTCAGAGGACCAGCAGAAGGCCTATGTACCATCTAAGTACCACTTAGTCCTTCAAAACAGGAGGTGAGTAAAACTCACATGGTACTTACAGTGACCCTCTCTGCAGGGGAGAATATCATCAGTATATGAGTGCAGAATAAACCACCTTAGGCAGAAAGGAATGAATGTGTAGAATAGACTCCCACAGTCAGCAATAAGAATAGGAGCTTCTGTATCCAAAGAAACAAATAGCCTAGCCAGTCTAATGCTCTGCTGCCAACACTTGCCAAGGAAAGACGCTTCAAAGGAATGCAGATGCCTCCATCCCATCATACACCTAACTGTAATACTACAGTGGAGGAGAATTCCTCCTGACCCCATCTGGTGATCATCTTATGCCTCGAAGCGTAAGGATTTACAACCACTGTTACTGCTTGCTTGGCTAGACAAACACTGTTTTTTTCTAAGATCCTGTTGGATAATTAAAGCATCACTTTTGCAGGGGAACCCAAAGCCTCTAAATTAGTTCCCCCCCCCAATCTCTTAACCCAGCTTCCTCTGAGTAGCCTTCTCCCTCTCATACTACATGCTTTGGCAGCTGCTCATTAAGAACCCTCCCCCACTAATGGCTTTATGCTGTTGGTCCTCATGGCTCCATTCACACTATGTCTAAGAAGCTAGGTGGGCAATGGCTGCTTACTACTGAAGCTGAAGCTTTAAAAAAAAGCCTGATCACTGTTTGTTTGCAGGAATCCTCCCAACCTCATCCTTCAAAAGAAAATCTGCTCCCAAGATGTGCGTCCCACGTTGGCAACAAAAATGCTTGTCTGCCAAGAATGGGCTGAGATTTATTAATTGTTTTAATCTTCTCTGTCAGTCACCAAAAAGCTTGGTTAAAAATGTTTAGATATTAATTCCCTAAGAAGCACAAGCCTCTCTATTCTTCTTGACTCCAAACTGCTGCACAAATTTGCACTGACGGATGGCTGAGGGTGGAACTATGAAGAGTCAAAGACAGGGATTCAGCATAGATTAATGGGAAGACTCTTTTCAACTCCCACATATTTTCCTCCAGGTGGAGGGTAAAGCAAATCCTTATTGGAGCCTTAATAACTCTCAGCCTCACCTTCCTCCACCCTCTGCCTCACCCGATGCCCCATTTCAGGTCTGTTGCTCTTACAGCTGCACACAGGCTCTGAAAGTGCCATAGCCCATCGCTACGTCTCCTTCTGCATCAGGAGCAGCCACTCTAAGTGGCATGAGCTACTGTCTCCCTGAATTCTTCAGCAATTTAAAGAATTAGTTCTATAACTTAATTCTAAACTCTTCTAAACACTAGCTCACACTCACTATTTTGTGGTGTTTATCCTACGACATGATGTATCAGTACTGTACTGTATACTCATAAAAAATGACTTTCATAGACTTTGTTCTGATGTCCACAGTAGTATGCCATACTACCAGAGGCTACATATCTAGGGGGTTTGAAATGTGTATGACTCTTACAAGGGTATTAGCTGAAACAACATGATTATGTAAAGACTATATGGGGATATAGACTATTCTAGGGCAGGGACTATGGGCCCAATCCTGAAAAAATTTGCATGTGTGATTTTATGTAAAGTCAAGCACATGCATAAGGCTTTGAAGGCTTGTAGCCTGCTTGTACGGCATGTATTGCAATAGGTTTCTTATCCTGATTAAAATCTCTAGGTATCATTGTAACACAAATAATAACAATGCATATGTTCAAGGGGATACAGGAAATGTTGTGCATGTAAGTATAACACTTTCGTTTGCATGGTTAAAATTCTTTTTGGCATCTCTCTATGGCACATCCTAGGTTTATCCCCCAAATAAAAGAGGCAGGGAAGAAGAAAATCGCTAACAGCAACAGTCTTCAGTGCTTTGAAGCTCTACCTGCCTGCCAAAAAATGAAAATAGAGTATATTCTAGAATCAGGAACTAATTTTGTTGATGCCTCTGGAACCCAACCTCTCTTGAAGGCCTGTTGAATAATGAAGAAAATATTCTCTCTAGCCGTTTTTGGCAACGTGGATATCAAGAGATCAGAGCTCAGAATCTGACACCTATCTAGCACTTGTGTAATCATCAAGCAGTTACTCAGTATAAGTTTATCTTGTGTCAATACCTTTTCAGTTCAGCAATAGTTGTTACCATTCACTATCATTAATGCTAAATCAGTTTCCTGGAAGATGTCCCACTAAAACAGCTGCCCCCCGGTATACTGTGTCTCATTGAACTAGAATACATTGATATTTCACATATTTATAGCGCCTGTCATCCCAGAGTACTTTACACATGTAACAAAAAGCTCCATGCCCTTGCACCAATATCTGGTGTGGCCAAAAGGTGGTGGTGTGACTTGATCTTAGCGCAAATCTCTTAGCTTCAGTTTGGAAAGATTTGATCTGAAAAATCCAACTAGGGAAATGGAACTTCCTATGTTGTGGAAGGGATCTGAGCCAAAGCTGGTTTAGTCTGACCTATTGGCTCCAGGGTGAGGAAGTGTTTCAAATATGATGGGTTAAGCCAGTCCTTTCTCTCCCACAGCAGAGGCTGAAAGTGATGGTGGCTCTGTGGCTACCTCTGCTCTTGCTTTCTTCTTAAATTGGCTTATCTCGCTACAACCCGTGTCTGTGCCAAAACGTTCCCCTCTCTCATATCTGTTTCTAAATCCTGAGAAACTCTCGGAGCCAAGTGTGGGTGAGGTGGGGCTGGCTGAGAGAGGAGTGCGTGGGTTTGAGAATAAATGTGTGTGTTTTGCACCAGCGGGAGTATGAAGGAGAACAGGATCACAAACAAGTGTGCAAGTGAGTGTCCTGGGGTGAGAATGAGTTCAGGATGGGAGGAGTGTGTGATGGAGAACTAGTGAGCCGGTATCTGAGGTCCAGCATGCTGTGTGAGCATGCACCCCTGTAGTGCGTGTGCGTTGCATTCTCTGCATCCAGCGGGGATTGGGTCCGTTCCATCCCTGTGGATGTATGGTAAATGGAGACAGAGATGGGACAGGTGGTTCCTGTCAGGCAGGATGTCAGTGATGCCGCCATCTCCTTCCTCAAGAACCTTCAGCTCCGGGCAGCAGCGACAGGAGCAGGGACAAGACGCTGGGGCGAGCTGAAGTGATGTCGCCTGCAAATTTGTTTTCTTCAGAGTGAAAATTGCTGCTGACAAGCCTGTCCTGTTTCCCAAAAGCACTTGCAGGTTTAACAGAGATTAGGTGTCCTGCAAAGAGAGGCTGGACTGACTGCCAAGATTCTTCCTACCTGCTGGAAAGAGTGGGGCGAGGGAGAGATCAGGGGAAACAACCAGCATTCCTGTAGGTGCCTGGGAGGATGCGGAGTGGGAAGGAGAGTGAAGCCATCTTTTGGCATCAGAATGGTGGCAGAAGAGCTGCCTTTGCAAGCCCAGGAGATAGTTCCAGCCCTGATGGGCACAATACCTGCTCATACCGGTAGAAGAGGGGAGCCTGTTCTCCCCTCAATGAGGGGTCAAAATCTCAATGGTGAGTTGAAGCCGACTAGGATACTGGCTTGATGGGCTGAAGAATCTGTGGCTGGGAGGAGGAGAGGAGACCAAGAATTCCATTGAGAGAAGAGCATGATGGGACTAAGTTGTCTCTTTCAAGACAGATGGGGAGGGTAGAGAGGAAGACTCTGCAGGCTCCCAGTTTTCAGTGGATCCAGGGTTAAACTACCCCCATTGATTCTCAATACAGCAGGCTGAAAAACTTCAAGGCCCTCCCAACCCCCATCAGAAACTAGGGTTTTGTCAAAATTCCTGTAATGGAAAAGGAGAGTTCCACCAAAATTTGATTTTCCTGATGGATCAATCTAAACGATTAATGTTGAATTCACATGAATGCCTGAGTTGGTGCCACGCCTCCTGAGGGTTGTAGTTTCAGGGTCCTCTAGCCCCTGGCTGGACTACATGCCCCATAATGTACCACACCAACAGAAGGCAAAACAGTAGTAACAGGGCTGGGCTGATCCACACCATGTAGCGACTGCAGTTAGGTCTACGTGTCAAGAAGTGGGCATCTCAGACCGGTTACTTGTGGACAAGCATCCATGCTACAAAAGCTTCTATGACTGTTATGTCAGTAAGCAGAATTCAATAGACTTGGAGAAGGAACTCTATTGTCATGCTCAGAGTTCCAGCCCAAGTCAGGCTTGTGGCACATGGGTGAGAGAAGCTTGCTCTGTTGAAACCTCTTCCATTGATAAAGAGGACTTTAGTTTTAGGGGGGAAATCCTGCTGGATTCTGCTGATCCTCAAGCTCACTGATTCTCCACTGTAGAGATGTATTTATCCAGCAACAGTCAGTCTCTACAACCTTCTCTTCTGCCTCTGAGAATCCCTTCCAGAGCATGGCAAGAACTGCATGAAGATGCTTGTATCAAGATGGTGTTGCTCACTTAGCAATTCTCAGGGAGTGACCAAGTTTATATAACCAGCTTCTGGGTGACATGAATTCTTGGCTGTGAGAAGACACCTTGTGCATGCAAGCCAGCTTTCAACAGCATCAATGACCTGTAGCACTAATGAGGGGAAGGACAGCGTTTATACTGGAGTGAAGGGAGACAGAAGAAGAGGAAGGGAGAAAAGAGATGAAGAAGGAAAAGGGCAGAACGAATGATAGTTAGAGAGATTGGGCCAGGGAACAAGGAATGAGGAGGAGACAGAGTAAACAGGGGTGACCCCACAAAGCGCCATGGCTCTCCTCTAGAGAGCATGCTGAGATCCTGTTGCCCCTGTAATGAACTGTCCTGAGTCACACTCTTGGCACAGAGTACAAGCATGAAATTTGGATCACATTTTCACCATCCATTTTGTTAATGAACATGAAATATGAAGGGGGAGGTTTCTGCTAACTGGTTTTGCTCCACATACACAAATGATAAGACACAGTGCACTGTGAAGAAATCCTACATTTCAATTTTCCACACACCAGACGTGTGTGTGCTAACCAATGTTGTTTACATTTTTCAAAAAATATAGCAGCTAGTATAGACCCGCCATGGCAGTTATAACCACAGTGTCCTTTAGTCTAACTCAAAGTAGGTGTTAGACTATTGCTAACAGTGATGGGACCACATCAATGGCAGTGGATAGTGGAAAGTTTGAAGATTAATGGTCTTGTAGGCCTAATTTACATGTCTCATTCTCATGTAACAGAGTGATTAGTGTTCTAAATGAACAGTTTGGGGCCTTGCATATCATTGCTCCTATATTTCACCCACAATAGCATATGCCACATGTCACCTACAAGAGATAAAAATACGTCTTAAAAAACTATCTTAAAGTTGCAAGCTGTAAATGATTTACCTTTTTGTATCTTTTATTGTTTCTTTATGAAAATGTAATACAAAATTAATCAGTCTTAATTTTGCAAAGCAGTTTCCAATGTTGAGGGTTTGAAACAGAACCATTTTTTCATTTAAAAAAATATTTTTTCAAAACAGTTATTGATTTTCTTTAACTGAAAGCCAAATTTTCTGTAAATAGAAAGTTATAATAAAACTTAATGTAAAACAGTAATGCACCACTTTTTTCCCCAAAAGGTCATTATTTGATTAAAAACTACTCAGCAGAAAAGTTCAACCACACTTAATGTCATCTGATTTTCAAAAAGTATAGGGAACGTTTATTTGTTTTGATTCCATGCTGATCAAGGCACTCTTTTTCATTGAAATAAACTCCTCTTCCTACCTGTGCTATCTTTCACTAGGTAAACTGATCTAAAGTACCTTTGCTTCTTTGTTCAAACAATAGTTTTGTAACTATGCATAACATTAGTAACCGGTAATAGCTCATTTTTAATTATGCTGATGAACATCCTCCAAATCCTCTTATTTCTTCATATATTAATTATAGATTCTCAGCCTTATACATCTGAAGAGTTGGTCCTCCTAAAAGGATCCAAAACTAACCCTCTGCCTGGATATTTTATTAGCATAGGGAAAAACTCCACCTCCTCTTCCCACTTTTCTTTAATATGTACGATGAAACCCCATGAAAGGGCTAAGATTTATATTGGTGGAATTGGCAGCCTTTTCATAACTACTGAGATTGTGAGATATAAAATTTGTGTCTTTCTCACCAAAAATAAATTATTTCATATTTTGAATATCAGTGTTTTGCATCAGATATGGAGGTGTTTATGTTATGTGTATAGTAGATAAGACTTAATTTTTAAATTTTGATTAGTTTGTTTCTTATGCTTTGTCACTTTTGTGGCTGGTTTTTAACTCCTTAATCCAAAAGACATGGAAAAATCCAGAACCAACAACTCTGAACACTTTCTAGAAACTCGCTCAAATCTATTCTTTAGCAATGTAACTCTCACTTGATTTACAATGCTGAGAGATCAGAATTGGGCTCTCTATTGCACATAACACCAGTTTCATGGCATTGTAATCCCACTGTAAATCAGGCCTGCAGCCATGTTTAAGTAGGTGATCTGGCTCCCACTCTTGCTGACACAAGGTAGTTTTTACTCTAGTCTCAAGAGTCACTTGCTGAGGATTCCAGGGTGTTCAATGTATAAATGCAGTTGTCCATTTTGCACTTAAACTAAACAACACAGTGTGGCTTGGTACAGCCTAGCACAGGGAGAAGGCTGCTTTAAGATGAGCCCTCTCTGCAAAGCCACTTGTCTGGATTCCTAACGGCAGGACCCGATTCAATGTGCAAGTTCCTTCCAGTTTCTGCAACAGGCTTCAAGTTGCTCATGCTAGCTATTTATGAGCATTTCCGCTGGGTAAGGGGGGTGTGTGTGCATACACGTGTGCATTAAGGGAATAGTAGGTGGAGGCTTCCTGTTAAATGAGGAGAGGGAAAAACCTGCCATATGCCCTAACTAGACACCAAAATACTACAGTGACTGTCACTCTATGGATAACAGACTTCAGATTAGCTAGCTAGGAGTGAGACTCAAGGCTTTCGGCACAAAGCCGCTAGTGGTACACATCATGCAGTGCTGGGGCATAGGCAGTAAACATCAAACCTGTCCGTGGTGAGGTGGGAGCCAGATGCTTTCTGTACCTGCTTGCCTGCATTAGTGTGGTTCAATACAACGCAACTCAGAGTGGCTGAACATAACCTGGCAAGATATAACCCAGTGATTCAACACTGCCTAAAGCGGTGTGGTCCGCAGACCCTTGGGGATCTACAGCCTATGTCTAAGATTTCCATAAGGGGTCCACACCTCCATTTGAAATTTTGTAGGGGTCCAAAAATGAAAAACAGGTGAGAACCACTGGTCTAAAGGAACCAGTGAGGAATCAATAATTCCTCACCCCGCTCCTCAAAAGTCCAATTATTGAAAACCCTTGTGTCATACACTTTGCCTGGCCATTCTATCTGTGCATCCATGATCCTCCCAGAGCGATCCATGCGGCCTTCCTCACTGTGGGAAAGTACCCCTTTCTAAGCGTACTCCTTGGCTTGGCAGGGTGGAGGAGCAACAGACTGGGTTGATAAGTTGAGTAACAGGCTCTGGCACAGTTTGGGAAGCCCTCTAGTGCTGACAGGACTGAGATGTCAGCTGATGCCATGTGGCTCCACACAAGCTGGCAGTGCTATTTCTGCCTTCACACTTCAGCTCTGAAGCCACCTCGATGATGGCTCCAAACCTTCTGAGCTGGCACATGATGACATTTCCTTTCCCAGGAGCAGGCGACAGCAGTTGGCTGTAGTTGGCTTTCACACTACGAGTTGCTGGAACCTTGATTATTGGAGATGTGAAACAGATATATTTGGTGCTAGAGTCTGGACTAACCTCTGAAGCCACGAGGGAGTTCCACTCTGCTCAGACCTGCTGTTCTGTTTAAAGGACTCATTGTAGCAGTGCATAAGGAGATCCCAGAGCTGTGCAAAGGGATTAGAAGGAGGAACCTCTCGCCCAAATAGGGAAAAGGACTTACCACTAACAAAGGCTGGGTCTACACTGATGGTGGCAAATTCGCCACCGTCAGATCAATTGCTCTGGATCAACTGAGCGGTCTGTGTAGACCCGCTCAGTCAATCCAGCAAGCAACACAGGAAAACCATCCCGGTAAGTGGCATAGCGCTGCATTGAAGGGAACGCTGTTCCCGTTGGCTCGGCGCAGTGTGGACGGTGTGCAGAGCAGACGCAGCGAAGTCGACAGGAGATACGCAAGTGATTTATGTCACTTGCGTATCTCCTGTCAACTGCCGCCGAATCCCAAAGGTAAGTGTAGATCGCGCCTAAGCTTTTATTTAGACAAATATGTACGAAGAAGTGCAGAATTGCAATTCTGCATTGGAAAAGAAAGACATCTCTCTTCTATTCTCTGAGCACAGGTACAGAACAGAACAGCAATCATCACGCTATCAGGCTACAAGGGTCAATTTCTGTCATTCCCTTTTGAAACTCAGCCCCCTATGTCCAGGGGGAAGGTACTCATGACACAGTCAGTCTTAGGGTGACTCCAAAGCAAACCAACTGTGACCGGCTTTCATTAGCATCACTGGATTTTCTTCATGGAGATAAAATAGGGCTTGTTTAATATGCCATGGAGATGAAATACCCTTTCTCTTAGGCTAAGAGGGGGCATTCTGTCTTCATGGTCACTTAGTCATATGCTTCCTATGTGCTGTTCCACCAATGGGACCTCAGTTCTGCCCTGGAGGGAACTCAGTTTTCCTTCAGTCCTAGAAGGAAGACATAGGACAGTCCTATGTCTGCCCCATCCATGGAACCTTGTCCTGGGCGACCCACTCTACTTAAGCGAGTTTGGCCTCCATGTTAACTAACTTCTGGGATTCCAATGCCCTGTTTCACCACTGGGCCCCAACCCTGTGGAATGAAACAGCGAGTGATGAAACATGCTTCCTGACTCGTGCAAAAATGCATTTGCCTGTGCCAATACGTTCTCATGGTGATACATGCTTTTGAAATGCATAGAGAAAGAGACGGACTATGCTGAGCTACTGTACATACTGCATGTGAGCCCACCTTTTCCAACCCTACTAGCTTGTGAAGGCAGAATCTGAGACACTGGTGACCACTGCGTGGTCTCAGCAAGCTGGTTTAGCCAATGTCATCCTGCACAAAAAAGCACTGAGAGATCTTGGACCATCTGTGAAGTAAAAAATCATTTGCTGGGCGGGCAGCAGATGCATGATTGAGTATGCTTCCTATTACACAGCAAATGTTTCCAGTGCTCTGCTGTCCTCACAGCAAACTGCCAAGTGCTGTTTTACAAAGGACATATTTATAAATTGAGAGAGAGGAGGGAGATGAGAATATCTTTTCTTGGATCAGAATTCTCCCTTACTTTTCCACTTAAGAAGGTTTTAAATGTAATTTCCCCTCTTCCCCATTCCCTTTTCAATCTGGTCTTTTTCCATTAGGTACACAGTAACTTTTTTTAACTAGAAAAGTAACACCTCTCCACCAGTTCAAGACATCTCTGGTGTTTTCTTCAGTGCTTAAGTTTAAATGACTTGCACAATGGACCCAGCACTATTTTGCTTAAGAGATTGCTCCACTGTCTAGTAGACCTCGCCAATATTCAGCTTAAATTTATTTTTGCTTAATTCCAGCCCATTTCTTCTAGCTGTACCACCACCCATAATTATTATTCATCCTCAGTCATTACACCTGTTGAATATTTATTATTTCCACCACCACTGTAGTCGTGATGTGACCAGGCTTGCATGCTGGCTCTCTAGTTCTTTTGATCATTCCTGTTTCTACCCACCACGTTTACAAATTAAGCTTGAAATGAACAGGTCTGTGTTTGTGCACTCATTTGTATATCCACAATTATTCCCACACAGCTTCTAAATAGGGTTTGGTAGTTACTGGCTCTGCAGCATTAGAATGAATAGTGTAGGTCCTACAGAAAAAATGGATTCTTGGCAAGAGGTAGATTCTAAAATGCACATTGTACATCTACAGATATGTGAATCTGTGCTGTATAGTTTTTATTAGCACAAGTTTGGGGGGAGCACAGCCTTCCCCAGTGAGGAAGTCTTGAATGACGTCTGCAGCTCACCCAAAGAGATGTCAGTAAAAGCTTTATGCCATACCACACTATTTGGTATTTTGTCTGATCTGCCTATTTGAAAGAGACATTATCTGAGTGGGGTTTAAAATCTTAAATTCTTTTTTTGCTGCTCTTTGTTTTTAAATCCCTGTCTGTAAAGCCAAGTTGCTTTAGTTACTGTGTAGAGATATTGGAGAGACGAGTTTAGTAGTAATGGGTCAGATCTTCAACTGCCCCAAACTTGTATTCACTTGAATCCACCTTGAACCCACCCTGAACCCACCTTGCTGGGGGCCAAAGCAACCCCTCATGAGCAGCCTAGGGATTGCTTTATGGGGTGCTAGCAGGAGGGCCCTATAAGGATTTTTCTGTGATATCTGCCATGTCTAAAAAAAGCCCCCAACAACTTATTCGAAAGCAGGTCAAAAGTTGGGAGTGTTAATAGTCACTGCAGACATGACTCTGTGAACAGGGGGAAAAACCCACCATGCTGCCCTTGGTTGGGGGAAGAATGAAGAGTAGTTCCTGAGGTGATTGCACATTGTGTGAAGCTGCATGACGAAGGAGGATGCACAGATGGAGCTATTTTTATCGGATGAAAAATTGTTTTCCATTAGTGACAGCTGGTATTTGTGTGTGGCTGTGGAATCCCTCAGTGCAGCTGCCAAACTTTCTGGCTCAGGGAAGCCCCAAAGGCCCCTTTCCTCTTTGAGTGGGAAGGGAGCAGGGAAGAGGCTTCAGCATACTCCCCTCCCACCCAAGAATGGCTTTTAAGAAGATGGCAGGTTGCAGAGTCTTTCACCCACCAACACTCTCCTTGCAGGAATAGCTGCTGGGGATGGAAAGACTGCAGGATTCCCATTTGGAGAACTTGCAGGGCTGAGCAGTGTTTCTGTGGAAAGGTATGTGCCATTTCCTGCTCCCACTCCTGCATGTAATGGTTGTCTCTTTCTCTAATTGACTCATCAGCTGTCTGTGATCTCTGTCTAACAAATGGTAGAATAACTGCCCGATAGGAAGCATTTTGGTCATTTGTCTTACTCCACTTGTATAGGTTGGTTCTGCCAAAATACTTGATATTTTCTTACTTCCCTACCTTTATGGGTTCTACTTCTATTTTTTAATCCCCTGACCAGTGTGCAGAACGTATTTGATCAGCTTTATCAATCTTTCTCAGCATGGCGAAAATCTCTATCAGTCACCTCAAAGGTCCCCTCTTCTTTTATCCAGAGTAAATGAACACAGCTCCTTTAAGTCCCTCTCAACTTCACTCCTGGTATCTGTTATGTTCCAGTTACTGGAAGCTCTTTAACTTATGTATCTCAGTATCAACTATTGGGGCCTTAACTATAAGCATTATGGGTCATGTCTGCACTTCATGAGGATTCACACCGCACTGACTAATCTCCCAAAGTCCTGTCCCAGCACAGGGACTCACTGTAAAACTTACGATGAATTCTCTGTGGACAGTCTTCTTTGGATGCAGTCAGGAATCTGCAAGGGATATTCTCAGGATATTATAGTATCATCTTTGCTGACCCTCTCTCCAAAAAGATAATACTCTTCCCCACCCGAGATTTAAAGACTGAGAAGGGAGAGACTCTTCATTTTAAATTCTGTGATGGCAAAAATATTGGTACGTAGTAGTTTCAGGAGCCAGTTAACCCAATTCAAGCATGGAACAGGCTGCATTTTAAAGACTGGAGCCTGATGGTTAGGTTGCACTTATAATAATAATAATATAATATAATAAAATGATCTTTTCAAAGATCTTAACAGAGGTTTCTGTATTATACTGTCTTGTACATCTAAACTGTCTTTGTCAAATAGCAAATGTATTATGTAATAGTCAGCTAAGGATTGAAGGTGCTCTTCTGAGGGCGTCTGCTGCTTCAACCAATGGTGGAGACTGCTAAAAACAGATGTACCAGATGTAGCTGCTATTATGAAGGGATGTGGGTGAGTTACCCTTGACATAGAAAGCAAGAGACGTACCCTTGACATAGAAAGCCAGGCTTAGAATACCTTTTAGAACAGAGATCTGCCTGTTGCAGGTTTAGGTATGTATGCGTTTAGATGGATGTACAATTAAAGATAAAAACTGACTTGTTTAACACACGCTCTCCTTGCATTAATGTTAAGAACAATGCACCCATGTAGTGCAGGGGTTCTAAGAAGGTTCTAAATAGACATCTAGGGCTAAATACAGCTGAAGTGTAAATCTGCTGACTTCAGTGGAGTTTGCCCAGTTTATGCCCAGATTGGAGTCTTCCCTAGGGATTTAGTAGTTCATCTTTTGTCACTGAAGCTAATGGGGACTTGAGTGGGAGCAGGATTCTGTCCTTATTTCATAGAGCTACCTATAATATTAATTTAATAATCTATTAAAATAATTTCATAATGTATTTTTATTCACTCAGCTACAGGGTGAATCCCATGAATAACATTTAATGAGTTTTACAATGTTTCTCAAATTATTCTACAATATGTTTAAAATTATTCACCTGGCTCTGTTAGAGACCTTCTCAGATGCCACAGTAATGATTCCAGCAATCCACTATTCAACATTTTTAAACAAAAAAAAAAAAAGCTGGATCAGAGATTCCAACAAAAGGTAATTTTACTAGAAGATCCCACATAAGTAGACTGACTGGAAATATTCTGGAGAAAATTGAGATATCCACTGATATATGGAAAACCTGTGCAAAGATATCCTCAAAGCAATGTATGGAAACACTCACCTGTTCTGTTCCATTCTTGTATGGAATGAAAGACGCCTATCTACTGGTATCCATACCTCAATCTCACAAACTTGAAAATTCACCACATCCAGTACCAAAATACCAGGCAGAAAAAGGTATATGAAGCCAGTAAAGTTTGGAATGACACAATGTTTTCGTTGCTTGTGTGGGTCTCACATACAGATGGCAGTTCGACACTTAAGAAAAATATTTCCATGACAAACAATGGTTAAGGCAGAATAAGCTTAATAAAAACAAACTGCATTATAGTTGATAACATGCACATTTCCAAAACATAATTCCTATACAGCCAGAAAAACAGACCTCATAAGACTACCTGCATTAGTGACATCTAGTCTCTCCCAGTACCATGAGGAAGCCAGAGAATGCCCAGGAGCTATGACAGACTGCCACAATACAAATACATTATCACAAACTTTCACATTTTACCCAGCACAAATAAAAGAAACAGCCAGAAAACTAAGAATAAAGGGTTAAAATGGAACGTAGATGATACGCAGGAAAGGCCTTCTCCAACTTTCCAGGGACTTCATCTGGGGCCTGGTTCAATTTCCAGTGAGTTTATTTTATTGGGTATTCGAAGGATATCTTGGATCATTTCTAACCATCAGCATCAAGTAGAAAGGGTTTTTGTGAAATGAATTAGTCTCAACTCGGTTTCCACATCATGGAAAATCACATTTTATTGGCACTCTCTATACAGATCTACTTGCAGGGGTAGAACTGGGCCAGTTCACAGTGGTTCCTCACATCATGCCAGTACTTTCCTTGGTGATTCCCATCTTGTGATCCTGAATCTAAAGGTTTTTGTTAATTGCCACCAAAACTTTCAAAAGCAGGTGCCTCTCTTTAGGTACCAAATCCACAGCCTGATCTTCATTCATGTGGGCCTAACCCACATTATCAGCTATCTAAACATAGATTTAAATACCTGTTTCCAGGTACCCACTTCCAAAACTTTTGACCCAAGTTTCTGGCCCTTTTGATTGCAAAAATAATCTTCAAAATGTGAACTGAATGTAACCAGTAATGATGCGGGAAGCCTGAAGCAATAGCAAGAAGTGTGAACTTCTCCACCTATCTCAATGGAGGGTTAAGTCTGGATGATCTTACTATGAGACTCTGAACAATCTACTGTTCCATCATCTTATTCTGATATTGTGATTGGGCCGAGCCTGAGACTTAGGTCTACACTACATATTTACTATGGTATAACTATTTTGCTCGGGGATGTAAAAAATACACACCCCTGAGTGACACAGTTATACTGTCCTAATCCCCTCGTGTAGACAGCACTATGTCAATGAGAGCTTCTCTCGACGACACAGCTACCGCCTCTTGCAGAGGTGGAGTTATTAAGCCGACGAGAGAGTCCTCTCTCAATGGCTAAGGGTGTCTTCACCATATGCGCTACAGCTGAGTTGTGTGTGTAGTTTTCTAATATGGTCCCTCCACAGAGTAGGTCAAGGAGTAAATCTGGCACAGCTGCTGTGAGGTTTAATTTATTCATATTTTTAAAGCACCTTGGGATCCTCACGTGCAAGATGCTATACAACTGCAAAAGTGGTGCTAGTGGTGATGGTGCTGCAATGAATCCTACCCCTGCCAGAAGTGCTCCCTTCACATTAAGGTTGAAGCTGATTTGGTGAGGCAGTCTGTGGAAGTCTGCACTGCCACTTCCTATGCTATGCTTTTTTGGGGATAAATAGCTAACTTCTGTCTCCTTGGCTGTCCAATCTGATTTTTTTCATCAGCACTAAATTCCCTTTGAAGGGGAAGGAGAAGCAGTTTAGTTATCTTACTCCTTTTCTTCAAAGGTCTTTCCTGAGTGTGCCATAGATGTTAAGGCCTGACCTCTTACATGACACAAACCATAGAATTTAACCCCCAGAGTCCACCATTCACCCTAATAACATTTGCCTGAACTGGAGCACATCTCCTAGAAAGACATCCAGTCCTAACTGATGCTGCATTTACCACGTCCCTCAGCAAACTGTTCCAACGGTTAATTACCCTCAGTGCTTAAAAACATTAATCTTATTTCCCATTTGAATTTTTCTGTCTTCCCCTACCAGCCATTGGATCTTGTTATGCCTTTGTCTGCTAGATGAAAGTGGCCTCTGCTCCTCACTATCTTCTCCCTGAATAAATTCCTCATTAGGCAACCTATCCTCGTCAGACTCAGGATGGCCTCACTCTCAACATGTTTTCCCCACACACAAACTAAATCTAAATCTATCACTTCTCAACTTTAATCTTATTCCATGTCATAGCATGAATGTCCAGCACAACACACCTTAGCTCTCATCACTGTTATTCCCCTCAGTCACTTCTAGACAGCTATGGCACCTCTCTAAAGCTTTTCTAGGCTAAACAAATCAAGGGCGTAATTCCTTCAAACATTCTTTCAACCCAGCGGAAAGTCTGTTGCTGTGGGAAGTCCTATTGACACTAACGGGACTGCTCATGGAAGTAATCCCTATGCCTGGTTATAAGTGCTGATTGAATTGGGCTTTTGAGCCCCTCAGCCTGTCCTCTTATATTATTTTTTTTCTCAAGTCCCTGCCTGCCCTTCATTAAGTAAAGACTTGCACTCACACCTCAAACCATTCATACCTAAGCCAGCCAGAAGGGGAATACTAGCCAAAATACTTGGATTATTATTACTATTATCCATCCTTTCATCTGAGGCTCTCAAATCAGGGGTTCAAGTCATAAAGTTCTGGATCTGACCTTGCCCAGAGTTCAGGTTTGTTCCAATGAGGCAGTTCACGCTCAGCATTAGATCTCACAGTTGTTGGTTGGTTTGGTTTTTTTTAATTTTTGGTGTGTGACTACGGTATAAATGCAAACAAACCTGCAATCAAAGCTAGCAATACAGAATAGTGTAAACCTTTAAAAATGTTCTATGTGAAAGCATACACGACAATGAAAATTCAGTCACTTATTTTCTCCGTTCCACAACATGCTGTCAAACGTATCCAGTTATCCAAGTGCCCCTGCAGCAAAGCTGCAAGTCTTCCAGCTGCAGCAGTCTCCAAGCTCTTTACATACATTAATTAACAAAGCCTCATGCAGCCGCGGCGGGAGGGAAATGGTATCCTCCGGTTACAGCTCGGAAACTGAGGTAAAGAGCGATTATGTGACTTTTCCAAGGTCTCACAATGAGCAAGTCTATGATGTGAAGCACTGGACTCCTTACTCTTCATCTCCATTCTTTAAGCATTAGAACAAACTCTGTGTTTTCATGGGCTCAAATTGCTGCTGAGGAATAAATGGACACTTCACATCATATTGAACAGGAGCCAAAGAGATCACTTTCACATGGGACAAAGAAACCAGCACAGAGAATGCAACAAGTGGGGGAAAAGATGTTCCTTTCTGTTGAAACATGTTACGCGCCTCCAACTATCAACTCCAGCTCTGCATCTTCCCCCCCACACCCTCCCAAACTCCTGACAAGACTTGGGAAGAAAAATCATTGTGTGTTTAAATGGAGAAATCTGAGAAAGAAGAGACAGATTTACCTTATCTCATTCAGACGCCTCCAGGATTAATCCTGGTCAGATTAGCAGACTCAAGGAGCACAAATTTTAATCTCCTCCCAACAGCACAAGGCAAGAAGCATGGATCCCTCCCACAACAATTCTACTCTTCCATCCCTCACCTGTATTTCAAGCTGGGCTGGCGCGAAGGACAGCAATCACCACTCAGAAGACAGCAGCATCTATAAATATTCTACACATCCCACAGTCACCAGGTGTTCCTGCACACCGTGGGGAAAGAACCCAGGAGCTTTGGTTCTGAAAAGACAGGCCTATCTCTTGAGCTAAAGGAAAACTTTCATTAGGTGCTATAGTAGTAGTAGGATTTATATCGTTCGTAGGCTGCAGGCCAATAGATGGTGCTACACACTGGAGCATGTCTGACATTCTGACTATCAAAATCCAGTAAATTGCACATGTGCTTTCTTAGCCAGTACTAAAGACCTTATATGTACCTTCCCTAGAATAGGGAAAGAAAGCCAAAGGACAGTGCCTTTCTGCACCAAAGGGTATAGTGAGCAGTGTGTAAACCAGGCTGAGCAAAGACAACCTGCAGTTACAAATACTGAACTCAACACACAGTGAAATGGAGAGAAAAGGCCCACATCCCTGACAAACTAAAGGAACAGGAATTGATCTGACCTGTGCTGTAAGGTTACAGTAATCTAAACCTGCCTCTTCCTCTTTTTCCAGGCCATCATTTTAGACATCAGGACACCCTGTTACAAAGGGAGCTACCCCTTATTTGTCAGCATGCTAAATAATCAATAACCTTTATTAAAATCGATGCCAGAGCATGTGACAGTCCTGCAGCCGTGTACATGTGGACACAGGAATCCTTAGTTAAATAGTACACATGTGATGTGGATGGTCTGATGAAATCTCTCCCACTTGAACTGAAGGAGAAATCACCAGTAGCCATCGTTGGAGAGTTATAAGCTCTGGAACCAGTCTGCTGCCATGCAGCAAAAAAGGATGCACACATCAGTGTGAACATACAAAAAAAAGGGGAGACAAAACCACATAAGGAGGAAGAAAATCAGACACAAGGGGAATACCGAATGCTCAGGACTATTTCAAGGAAAGATTAAAAAGGCTGCCCTTTCACTCAATGGTCTTTTCATCCAAAGCATACTTGAACGGTCCAGTGAAATTCTCTTGAGTCATCCGCTTCCATTGAATCTGTACGCTGAAGGCATTTCAGAAGGTAGAAAGTGCAGTGAGAAAGAGAAAAAATTCCATTGGGTTTTTGGGTTTGTTTTTTTTACCTGCCTGTCACAACATACCCCAAACAGGCAAGAAAATAATACCTTTCACTAACTGATTGTCACTGATATCTACAGCAGACATGGGAATGTAAAATGGAGATCTGATGAAATGGAAACCTAAAACAGCCAGCCTGCAGGAACAACTAATCATATCAGCAAAGCCTCAGACAAGCACTGGAGAGACACTCTCGCCATATCAAATAGTACAGGCAACCGAACCGCAGCCCTACATCATGTGACTTATTCTTCCCTGTAATTGTCTCTCAGTGCTGCAAACTGGGAGCCCTGGAGGCTGAAGTCCTCTGACCCACAGAATGACTATGGCATGGGCAGCAGCCATGCAAGCTTCTCCTCTGCACTGCCCTGCTAATATACCTCAGTCTTGGTTTGTAGAGGGGAGTTAATTTCCAAGGGTCAAACAGACCTGGACTTCTCCGATGAGACTGCCAACAGAAAAACCAGCTAGTTCCAGTTGTGTATTTTTTTTTTGTTTGTTTAATGTAAACTAATTAGAATGTAATTATTAGTGATGATGGATTCTCCCATCACTTCCGCGGATGAGTAAACTCTAATATAACCATATGTGACATGAGCAGAAAAGGGTTCAACACAATGAAACTGATATATGGTTACCATCAGCCTACGAATGGTTGGGAAGGACTATTCACCATGCTACTGAAGAGAGCCTTTTGCAGTGACTGAAAAGGGAAAGTTAACATTGTCACCCAAGGCAGATTGATTTTGCTGCCTGGGACTCACAGGGAAGCTGGTCTTTTTTTCCTGTAAATTTGAAATGTCAGGTAATCTTTTTCATGGGAAAATCTGTCATCTTTTTGGAGCAGTTCTAATGATCAGGAAGATCCCTCAGGCTGGGTCTACACTGACGGCAGCAAATTCGCCGCCGTCAGATCGATGTCTCTGGATCAACTGAGCGGTCTGTGTAGACCCGCTCAGTCGATCCATCAAGCAACACAGGAAAACCACCCCGGTAAGTGGCGTAGCGCTGTATCGAAGGGAACGCTGTTCCTGTCGATGCAGCGCACTGTGGATGGCGCGCGGAGCAGATGCCATGAAGTCAATGGGAGATACACAAGTGATTGAAGTCACTTGCATATCTCTCGTTGACTGTGGACAAGTTGGAGAGAGTCCAGTGGAGTGCAACAAAATCATAAGGGGACTGGAGCACAAGACTTATAAGGAGAGGCTGAAAGAACTAGGCCTGTTTAGTCTGCAGAAGAGAAGAATGAGGGGGGGATTTGATAGCAGCCTTTACCTACCTGAAAGGAGGTTTCAGGGAGGATGGAGCTAGGGTGTTTTCAGTGGTGGCAGATGACAGAACAAGGAGCAACGGTCTCAAGTTGCAGTGGGGGAGATCTAGGTTGGACATTAGGAAAAAGTTTTTCACTAGGAGGGTGGTGAAGCATTGGAATGGGTTACCTAGGGAGGTGGTGGCATCTCCATCCTTAGAGGTTTTAAGCTGTGGCAATTGTCGAGGAACCCAAACTCCGGGGTCCTTATTTACACATCCGTTGCCCAGTGAATGGTCCAAATTAGCCAGACAGCAGATTAGCAAAGTCAAAGTTTATTCTTTATGTAAAAAAGGTGGCCCGATGGTCAGGGCAACCCTAAGTATACATTTCTAAGGGCTTTTATAGTCATGCACAAACAAGTCTTTACACGTCACAATTTCTATAGCAATGCACACTGAAAAAACTTCTTATCAAGGTACTTCTGGGCCTAGCACTTTCAACTCCCCCTATCTAAGTTGCAAGGCCGTTCTCTGCATTCCGCACTTGCTGGCGCCCAGCTCTCATAACTATCTTGTTATTACTGCATATTCTGAGACTAAACATCTACTAGCAAAGCATATTCCATTTTAGGCCTTGTCAGCTATTCTCACAGACTAGAATTTAGAAGCAATAGAGAGTCCATCTTTTCCCCCATAAACAGGGCAGAGGGACTCCATTTTTGTTTCCCTCCACAGTATCCCCCCTTTGTTCCTATTAGTTCAACTATTAGGAACATAATTATGGTATATTCCTTCATTGCCCTAGCCAATACACCAATACAGTATTGACCTTTGCACCATCTGTCTCCTAGGGGGCTTAAACCTTACTTGCTAAAATAATAAACAACAACATTGCATACAACAAAACATTAGCATTAATATTATCATAAACACAACTATGCCTACAAATTTTTTTAAATCAAGATAAATCGGGTAACCAAGAAGTCAGCGCATTCCAAATGGAGGACCATGAAATGTCAATGCCAGACGGTGGCATTGAAGGGTTAGCAAATTCATGGAAAAAATCTGCTGACATTCCAAATTTTGTGTACATCCATCTCAATTTGACCTGATTAATTTATATAAAAAAAACAGATTTGTTGAGCCAATAATTGGTCTAGGGCTAACCTATTCTAAATACTCATTTATGCCAACAATTCAATTCCAGCCTGTAAATTTAAAATAGCATTTCCAATTTCATTGGGAAATATCTCAAATTCAGCTGAAAAATTTTTTAGTGTATACTCCAAATCACCCACTCCTTGCCAGGTCCAAAACATTCTCCATCCTCTCCAGAACGCTGAAGAGTATTCAGTTAATGGGTTGTAATGATGAGTGTCCAGGGTGGACTTAAAACTTCTTAGGCCAGTGGTTATACACAACCTCACGTAGAGGAACCAGGTGCACACCTCCAGGCCAGAGATATACCAGGATACGTCTTCCCCTCCACCTTGGTGGTAAAGTTTTTTCCTGCCCATCTTTCACATGCCCACCTTCCTCTATGGGAGTAACACCTCTGCAACAATTGGAATGGGCTTGATATAGCACATGTAGCATTATATTAGCCCATGCAGCCCAGGATCTATTTGCATATTGATTAAAAGTAATAATATTTTGAATTATCCAAGCCTCTCCTCTTAGACTCATAGGTCAGAAGGGACCAATATGATCATCTAGTCTGACCTCCTGCACAAGGCAGGCCACAAAACCCTACCCATACAAATTTATAACAACCCCGAACCCATGACTGAGTTATTGAAATCCTCAAAAGTGAGATTTGAAGACCTTAAGCTGCAGGGAATCCATCAGCAAGCGACCCATGCCTCACGCTGCAG
>ML675616.1:97068709-97095971 GCA_007922155.1 Mesoclemmys tuberculata | reverse complement strand
CAGCTTCGTGTCATCCGCAAATTTTATTAACTGGTCATTTTGAT
This sequence comes from Mesoclemmys tuberculata, assembly GCA_007922155.1. Lineage (NCBI taxonomy): Eukaryota > Metazoa > Chordata > Testudines > Chelidae > Mesoclemmys > Mesoclemmys tuberculata. The sequence goes on along the minus strand of ML675616.1, from coordinate 97,095,927 downwards.
ATAAATTCACATTTTCAAGCTTCAGCCACCAATTTTGGGTCTTGTTGCACTTAATTCCTCGGGTCGCATTTAACGTACAATTATAAATTGTTTTCTCATTCAGTTGAGTGGCATTTGATCCCCATTTCTATATTATAATTTTACTTACTTTTTCCCCTTCTACCATAGGCAGATGGACAACGTAAGTAAACAAAACCCTCGCTGGAATGATTTAGCTGAGGATAGTCCTGCTTTGAGCAGGGGGTTGGACTAGATGACCTCCTGAGGTCCCTTCCAACTCTAATATTCTATGATTCTATGACTGACAAAGGTAAGTATAGACTGGGCCTCAGTCTGCTGTGAGGTGGGGCGCACGGGAAGATTTTTCTGAGTCTCTCTCTAGTTGACAGCTTGATCCCTAGAGGTGCTGAGCAACCAGAGCTCCTACTGAAGTCAGTGGGGTCAGGCTCTGTGTTTAAATGGAGCTGGTAACAAAAAAATGCATTGAAACTTTTTTTAAACAAATAATGGCTTTCTGATTGAAATGAAAACATTCACAGAAAATTTTCATTTGGGTCAAAATTTTCCAGAAACCAAAAATGTTGCATAAACTGGAAAAAAAAATGAAGTTTTTTGTTGAAAAAACAAATTCTTATGAGAATTTGTTTTACAGGCTTTAAACTTCCTGCAAAATAAATAATTATTTTTCAAACAGCTTATGGGAATGCTTATGGGAACCGCTTTCACCTTGGAACAATGAGGAACAGGGCCTGTGAGAAGAAGCCCTTGTGCTTTTACTGTTTGAATCAGTTCTTTGTATGAGTGTTCTACGTATGAGTGGTTTCTCTTCCACTGAACCTCTGCTTAACTGACCAAAACTAAAAACTAATTCAACACAATCCACTTCTACTCAACCCAGTGGCCAAATTCATTCTGGTGATGTAATTCCATTTAAGTGACTGTAATGCAGTGTTTTTCACTCCTATCTGATCATGTGGCCCAGCCTGATCTAATGTGACTGAAAATAACTTGATATAACACAAGTTCACAACCCTTCTGCAAAACGACTCAGTACAATCCAGGGGCACCAGTGAGGATGTGCTGTGTATCACCACACAAGCTAGTGAGACTGTGTCTCCAATCACAGTGCAGTGAGAAGGAGATGACTTCAGACCCACAGAGCTGGTGGAACGTGACATTTCTTTTCCCACGAGGCAGTGGTGACCATCATCACGTATGCAATTGCTTTCACACCAGGAAAGCGTCAAAAGCCTGACTGCTGGAGATGTAAAAAGGATCAAAATAAACTGACTGAACTAAATTCTGCTATCTCCCATTCTGGATAAGGAGGTTGGCTGGGCAGCACCCAGGGAGGAATGCAGGAGATCTTGGCTCTATGTAGGGCTTACTGCTAATTAATATGATGAGACAGGCAGAGCGGCTGTTTATATCAAGAATAATAAATTACATTTCTTACAATTCCTTTAATACCAGAGCGCTTCATATATTGTGTGATACGTGATTTCCCGCCACTGAAATACAGTCACCTCTGGGGTGGGAGGTTGGTAGTCAACACACTGCACAGCTGTGACAGGAGAAGAAATTTTATGCCAGGAACATCTGGGCAAACACCTATTCTTATAAAATACGCCATAAAATTATTTAGGCTGAGATTTTCAGATCTGCCAGAAGGATCTGAATGCTCAGTACACATTAATTTTCATGGGAATTAGGCCTCTGAATCATTTAGGCAGCTTTGGAAATCTCAGTCTGAATGTCCATTCAGCACAGACAGGAGATCAGGCCTTAAGGTCTCAGCTGAGAGACACCTCCCCCCACCCCAGTAAACTGCCCAGGACTCCCTCCGTCTGCCTTGGAAGCATGCCTTATTCCTGTGCCTAAGGGAATATAAGGGTTTGAAATAAGATGCTTAGACCACAAGTCTATCCCTTCCAGCTGGGTAGGAATTGAATCATAGAAGATTAGAGTTGGAAGAGGGGGAACATTTATGATATTATTTAACAGCAGTATTTCAGGATTTACAATAATCCATCTGAGACATGCCATGTCAGGTACTGTTAGAAAGGTTATAATTAGCTAAGTAAGATGATATTGTGTGTATGAATGTGTCATATTTGTATTGGAAGTTATGGATGTGTTTGATATATCTGTATTTCAATTTGTGCTGTATTTCTAGGTGACACCCCAGACAAGATGGCTGCAGCACTAGCCTGCTTAATTTCCTATCAAGGAAACCCACAGAGCTAGATCTGATGAGTCATCAGGACATGTAAGAGCACATCCTGTGGACAGAGGCCTCTCTCTGACTCTGAGGCTTTTCCATGTCATATGCTACGGGCTTGTGTTTGAAACAAGCCATATAGCAATCCACTGTAAAAGGCAGCTGCACCACATCCACGTTGTCTTCAGTCTTTCTTCACCTACCTCTGTGTCAACTCATCTGCAACTGAAGATGTGAAACAAAGGACTGAGACCCATCCAGGTACTGCATATACACCAGAGGGACTGTACAAGTCTGCAGACCCCAAAATTCTACAGAGAACTTGATAGAGATGGACTTTTGAATCATTTGTATGTATCTGATTGCTTTGAACAATCACTCCACTCTTACTTTTGGGACACAGGCACAAGATGTGCTCAAGACCACACTATGAGACTCCTCATGACTGTGGACACATGACGAGAGTGAGAAAACAGCTATCCTTGAAACTTGATTGATTTAAACTGATTCTGCTGTCTCAGAACAAGTGTTTTAGCAGGTGATGATGGACAGACAGTCCTCATTCTTTCAGTCCCCAGAGACCTACTTGATGCGAACTCATTCCCATTCTTTTTAGACTCTACAAATCTTCTTAATGGACATCCTTTAGATTTTTTTTTTTAATTTTCATATTTTTGAGGGGGTGTATGTATATGTTCTTCACATTTAGTTGCTTCAGTTTATCTGGATGCAAAATTTGAAGAGGAAACTGTTTCTTCACCTGGCTTTTCACAGCTCCATCTTGTGGTGTGCGACCAGGGGACAGCTGGAGCAGGGGGGTCCTTTGAGGGTTAGCTCAGGTTTGATTCTGCCTGCAATGGAAAAATCAAGGCCACAACACAAGAAAAGAGGAAAATCTGAGAAGAGCTGGTGCAAATCCAGGCTCATCCAGTCTGCTTCAGTCAGGTGGAAATATTTATTTTAGAAACGGGTGGGTGCGTGCATGCATACGTGCTGGGTCTGCTGTGTATCCACAGCCTGCAATGGTCAGGTACTGCCCTTCCCCCTCTAAACACAGCACCCTGTATCTAGGGGAAAGTGATCTATGACAGTCAAATTCAGGGTGACTCCAATGCAAACCGACTGTGACAGGTTTTCATTACAGTCACTAGATTTACATCACTGAGATGAAACAGGAGCACTGTGCAAGGACCTGCAGCTATGCCACCTCAGGCTGTGATCACGTCATATCTTATTAGTTAAGTGGGTCAGCACTGGTCAGTATTTAGATGGGAGACCTCTATGGAAAAGTTAGGTTGGTGCTTCAGTAGATGGCACTCTTTCCTCAGAGTCAGTATTGCGCCAGTGCCCTGGAATGGTGCTAGAAGTCACTATGCTGCTGGAGATGCTGTTTTTCAGGCAAGATAGAAAGCCAAGGGACTAACCACTTGCAGTCATTAAAGACCCCAATAGGATTTATTTATGTATTTTGCAAGACTGACTGTTTTAGTCAAATTCTATCCTGGGTAATTATATTAAGCCATATCCCCGTTGTCGTAATTCTGCCTAGCTCCATGGAAGTCAATGTACCCAGCTGAGGCTTGGGTTCTGTTCTGCACTTGCATTGCAGTTTCAGTTGGTGGAATTTAGTCTTCGGTTCCCCAACTTACCGTTGTGTAGTATTGCTTGCCCAGAAAAGCTCCAGTGCTCTACCCCCGAGGTAGTTATTTCAGTGGTGGATGAGTGACCACAGTCACTGAAAAGTACTTTGGGGATTGTTCAGATGTAAGGGGGGCTGAGGAGGTTATAAATGTCATTATCATTAATGATTTATCTTGGAAAACAGTACTATCTTTTATCCAGGGTACAAGGGGAATTTCATCTCCATAGCCATTATTTCTTTTCTTTAACTTGTTATTAAGGCAAAGTTACAATAGAATGTTAGCATACTACACTGTACCTAATTTATTACTTAATCAGGATCAAGTTAGTAACCTGGCTAATGATTCTGGCTTACTGGCTGGGGAGCCCTCTTCCTCTGAGTATGCTAAAAAGGGTGACCAAACTTCTAAACGCCTATCCTCTTTCTGGTGCGTCTCTTGTGTACAAACTTAGTGTGAAAGTTTTTTCCATTACAAAGACAGTCAATATTTCACTGTACCACAGTTCCACAGGAGGAGTCACATTTTTCCAATAGTGTGCGATACAAAGACTTGCGAGCAATAAAAAGAATGAAGTTGGTGTTCTGTTTAAAATGTAGAGAGTTTACTAGAGCATTAAACAAGTCAGTGGAGGAAGCCGGTATTTTGTCATAAAATGACACTCTTTAACAATTTCCTTCCAAAACTATGTAATTACTTCCACATGTGATGGTTGTTTCCGGGATGTTCCCTATTCCTGAAACCCCTCCAGGAGACTGCCTCCCTAATAACAAAAATATGATAGATCTTAATTGGAGTCAAATGCCATTAATATAGTAATTTGTAAGAATTTTCTTTACGAGATACACAAATTGAAGAAATATATCCCCTTTCCTATTCAAAGACCCACTCATGCAGATTAATTTCTTTGTCTAAATCTCTCTCCCATCTTTTCAGCTCGGTTGTTTTCTTATCAATACCTTTTTGACTAAAAATTGCATACATCTTAGAAATCAAACTTTTTGTTTCAGCTTGCTCCTGGGTTAACTCCTCAAATGTGGTTAAAGATCTAGGTAAAGCTATCATGTGTCCAGTTCACACAATAAAATGTTTGCCTTGTAAATATTAAAAACATGTGATCTTTATATTATTTCTATTATCACAGATTTCTTGGTGTGATTTCAAATCAGGACTCAGCAACAGCTAGCCAAATTAAGTAATATCAGTTCTTACCTACAAGTGCTGTCACTTTGATATGTCCTAGGGATAAATTCCTGATTATTAATGAAAGTAAAGTAACCATAAAAAAGAGCATCAGTGACAGGAATTTTAAAAGATTGTCCAAAGTTGTTCAGGTGGTCTGGAGGAATGGGGGTTTTTTTAGTTGTGGTGACCTACGTTTCTTTTTAACCCAACAATTACTATGAATAGCATATCGGGGCTCCAGTTTTGTTCCAGTTTTATCCAGTATTTGGATGGTCTATTGTTAACCCAATCATAACACCTTTTAATTGTGATGCATAATAATAACCCAAATTAGGGAAAGTTAGTCCCCACCCCACTTTGTAGGCTTAAACAAATTGTATCCAATTAAATATCCTCTGAGCTTTCTGTGACTCTCAAAGATTTATGTTTCTACTGAGGAAAAATGTCTCTCATAAACATGAGTTAAAGATGTGGAAGAATAAGTATTTTTTTTAGCCACTTGTACTACAGTATTAGTGCGGGGTATGAATGTCAGGTGCTGTTGGCCCCTCTGATAAATATTAAGGCACTAGTAGTGGTGACTAACGAGAGCTGAACAGCATTGCACTTTATCAGCTCCCAGGCTGTGCACATCCAAACCCACCAGCAGGTCGGGGAGTCAGGGTCTTACAGAACAAGGAATAGTATCTAGCAGCAGTGATATAGAAGGGGAACGGAATGTACTTCATTGTGATCTTATTGGGTGTTTGGTAGCTGATCCATGGATATAGACACCATATAGCATAATGCACATGAGGAAAAGGGCCACAGGACGATGGGCCTTTGAGACATCTGCGCTACAGAGCTGGGCCCCACATTCCCTCAGTACAAGGCGGAGGTTGGTAAAGGCAGAGAAGCGTGCCAAGCAAGGCACGACAAGTCTGTGGCAGAGACTGCTCCTGGGTCCCAGCAAGATTTGAACCAACAACCCCTGGTTTCGGAGACTACTGCTCTAACCCTTAGTTAGAGATTTGCCGGTTTGAATCTCAGTGGGGCCCAGGGAGCAGTCTCTGCCATGGACTTGCCTTGCTCATTGCACATTATTCGTCTCTTCTCTGCTCTAACCAACCTCTCTCCCTGTGCTGAGGGGACCTGCGGCCCAGCTCTTTAAGAAGAATTTTATTTGTAGCCCCTGTAATTAATATCTAGGAAGCAGTTGGTTTTGCTAGAATGGAACTGAAGAGTGGATACAGAACACCTCTGAGCAGACAGCACACATTCCCAAAAAACAAACCAACCAATCAAGAGGCCTTCATAAGATGAACAGGAAGGATTTATTGCTCTGTTCCTTAGGAAATTAAGAGGAAACTGCTAGCTTTGCACTCACACTTACAGCCTCATGCTATGTCAAATGGTTCTGAGAGAAAATCCAGCCCTGGCCAAAAGGAATGGGGGAAATTCTACACTTGGGCTGGGGTTTTCTTAGATTTGGGCATTCCTATCCAGAGCCCTGGTAATCATAGGATGGTATCTGTCTGCTTCTTCAGAGGAGAAGATAATCATTTGGTTCACCCCATTCCCCAATAACCAGGATCTGATATCCAAAACTTCTGGAAGGATTTCGGTAACTAGAATAACTCCTTCCCAGCTTCTGGCAACTAAAACACAGTGCTGCGCAGAAGGTGAAACTGAGAAGGCGGCAAGCAGAGAAGGGGCTATGGGTGTTTGAGTGCTATACAAAGCACTCAAAGCAAAGAATAATAACAAGCAAAGTGATCCAAAGTGTGTCAGGCACTGTGCAGGCAAAGAAGGCCAATCTTTATTTTCAGAATGGGCCCCTTCAGCCACATTTTGGTCTCTCTATAACTGGCAAGCACTAAGCACCCAGAACAGACTTATTTGGATGCCTAAGTATGAATTTAGGAGCTAAACTGTAGGCATCTCTTCTTGAAAACCTTTGCCACTGTCTCTTCCCTGAAGGTCTTACAATCTAAAGTAGTCGATAATATTCTTTCATCCCATGATTCCAATCTCTGGTGTCTTTATATGGTGGAAGTATTTGGAGTTCCATGGGCCAGGATAGAAGTGGGAGACATCTCCACTCCATTCTACCTGCTCAATCCACCTTTAGCCCGCAGTAGCTCTGGAATCCATGGCAGCTTTGGCATGGCACTGGAGCCAGAATAGGAACTGCTTTCTCATTTACCCTTCAGAGGGTGGATGGCCTTAAATGAATTAAAAACCTTTTGCCCTTGCTGGCCACGCACTGTGCTAAGAGATAGGGAAAAGGGGTTTTGGAAGACAGACTGCCAGGGGAATAAAACGCAAGGGACAGAGGATGAGGGAAATGAGAGAATGAAAGGGAGAATGCCCAAGAAAGAGAAATGAAGGGTTTTTACGTGCTCTGGATGTTTCATATTCTGTCCTGGTAGCTGAATAAACTGGGCATGCCCTTGGACCATCCCAAGAATCAGCTAACAAGCACCCCAGTGACAGAGAGAAGGTAAGAAGGGAATTGTTAATAATGGAAGGGGACAGAGGACAGGTGAAGGACAAAAGGCAATAGGGAAGTATACAAGGTTTTGGATTTCAAATTAGAACCCATCTGGAATTTGATTGCAAAAGGTCCTCTGCCTGATATTCCAGTGATGCTCAGGGATGGTATAAAATAGAATAGGCTATCAGGTAATTGTGAACCTCTGAAACCAAATAATCCCAGCATATCTGGGAACAGAAACTCTCCACATCACCCCAGGATAGCCCAGAAAACAATGTGGCGCTGGCATCAAAGAACTAGGAGCTCAACACCCTTAGAAGGTAATTCCATAACACCATCTGGCCCAAGAAAGGCACGTTTCAATACCCAAATGACATCATGCAAGTGCTGAGTTTCGTCTACAGGAGGCTTTGTGGCTCCTGAAAGGCTGTCCATCTCTGAGATGCAGCAGATCTGATCAGTGACTAGAGATTAATTACCAGCTTGGCATCTCAGTTCCCATTTTCTGTTGTTGTTTTTGTTTTTAATTAACCCAACTTTCCGAGGGAGAGAGCTGAGCCCAGACAGCCTTCTATTTAACTTCCTTCATGAAAAAAATTGCTAATGGACAGTGCCAGGTCTAGAGAGATTATTGGATCTTTTACATCAATTCACCAACATAAATCATTCTGCAGAAACTCATTTGTCTTAACAAGTTTTTGCTTCAATGTTCTCTTTATTATCTCATCTTAGAAAACCTTGCAGGCTCTTTCTAGACTCTCAGTCTGTTAAAGGAGAGGGCAGAAAGAAGAGAACTGATTAAGCATACTAAAAAAATCATACTAAAAATTGTGTACTAGTGCACAAGTGCTCTCACATTGTCTTTCTGTGTGTGTCTTTTTCTCACATACTTTCTCTCACTTTCTCTGCTGGGTCCAGCTGCAAATCAGATTGTTCTATCGTCCTCTGTGAATATTCCTAGTGATTTAAATGGGAATACTTATGGTGTAAGGCACTAACATGAGTAAGGATATCACAGTCTAGCTCTTAAGGTGAAATACGTAGCAAAATAGATGTTTTCTCTTTTGCTTGTTTAGGATGTATAAAGACTGGCTCAGTGTTTTCTCTTTAAAAATGGTCTCTTCCCTCCACCACCACCTCTTGTTTTTTTATTAGACATATCAGCCTCTCATTATCCCTTTGCTGAAGGATCTTGACAGGTTTTTATTTTTAGAGGCCCTGAATAAAGATATCACCCGAAGCTGTGCGTCACCCCCCCTGCTGTGTAAAATGATCTCCTCCCTTCAGTGGGGGGAGCTGCAGTTCAGGTGTGACATCACTCATCAGCTTCTCTAATGCTTTCACCAGGATGCTCCAGGATATTGTGGGAAGCGAGGACTTGATGTTTGTAATGCAGAAAACAAGCAGAAGAAAATAAAATCCCATTGGGGTTTGAGGGCAAGAGGGGAAAGCAGTAGTGGTATTTACACACCAGACGGGAGCACCAAACAGCAGAGCTTTTTTAAAGTTGCTTCACAATTCACTTTAACCTTGTTCGTAATGGAAATTGGAATGGGGCTGAGTTTCTAAATGGACAATACTTTGTAGAACAGCCTCTACGGCAGCAGACTCTGTGCCCATTTGGTAGAAACTGCTGCTGTGCTAATTCACTGGCAGTACCAAAACACTGCTAGTGGATGACAGCTGGGCTTTACAAACCCCACAGGGAGCTGCAAGGGTTGAGGTGCTGCTGTGAGTCCATTTGGCCCCACCCACCAGAGGATCTACAAAGGGGAGGGCCCAAGGGGGTGGGAACTGGTTGGAGGACAGGTCTGAGAGAAGCTGGATCGGAGCCTGGAAGAAGGCTAGGACTGATGTCTGACCAAGCCACCCTGGAGGGACGGTAGGCTCTGACAGGGAAATATTTTGTGGTACCTGGGACTCTGCCAATTATCAGCAATACAGACTATTCACTACCAAGGCTGAAGTGCCTTCCCTCCTACTATTAACTGTTCATCCAGCAACTAAAAGTTTGCTTAAACCTGTGTCTGTTGCTAGGGTCCATTAGAAAACCAGGGGCCTTGCCCTCCTCCAGGTGCATTAACTTCAGTGGATTAAATCCTGATTTCCTCTAGGAGTAAGTGAGAAGAGAATCAGCCCAAGTGTGGCTGTTTTCAGTTGTCTGCATAAAATCTGGCTTGGGGTGTGGTTTGACTGCTGTTTGGAGGCTGGTTTAATCCAGCCTTCCTTGAAAACCTTTACTAATTAATAAAAATAAAGCCTGGCTAAGAAAATCCAAGTGGATCCTTCAAAGCACAACAGCCTCTAATAGAGAAATGAATTTACACCCAGCAATCTAGTGTGGCAGAGTGATAATCAGTCTTCCTACCAAAAATATTTCTGGCCTGTGTCCAGCTATGCATGGAATTGCTAAAATCCCTCCATCAGTGTAATTGTGAGCTGGGGATCGATGGAGCACTCGCCCGTAATTACAGGGGTGAGTGGATTCTGTATCAGTTTAGAGTAGGTGAATAGGAGTTAGGAATATCACAGGTGCATGGGCACAGTCCCATTAAGCAGCATTCCAATCTTGGGAAACAGGCCAGAAATGTCCTTGGGTAGATGGATTAGGTATTAACTAGATTATCTAGTGGAAGAACCTATTCTAACTCGGTGCTACCAGAAATCATCAAGCTGAGAAGACAAAGAACAGACTGTATTGCTGGATGGAAAGCAGCTCCCTGGATAAGCAAATATTAAAAGGGATGGAGGGAGGGGGAAGGGAGAAGGTCAGTAACTAGTAATTAGCTCACACTCCTCATCCTGATGGGCAGAGTAAAATTGAGATGTCACTTTTCCAGATTCATACCAGGTTCTCTTTTATCTGAGTTCATCTATATGAAGCTAAAAGGCCTTTTCTGATGCATTTGGGAATTTTTTTTTTATAATTTATATGGATTTTGGTGTTTAGGAAAGTGAAAGATTAATAGCACTAGCTAGAGCCAGGCAGAGCACAAGCAAGCTTTCCACATGCCGTTCTGCCAACTTCTACCTGTAGCACTTCAAATAATTTAACCCTAAACTACCCTGCAGCTCTGCCAATACACCAGAATCCTGCTAATGCACCATGCTATGCTAGTCCCATCCTGGTCACCCACGCAATTCTGCCAACATATCAGAATCCTGGCCTGTGCCATTCCCTGCCATTCCACTCTTGGTTCTCCACACAGCATTATCAATGCATCTCAGTCCTGACTTTCAGTGCTTTCTCTTCTTATTTTGGTGCTCCCTACCCCCCCCCCCCCCCCCGGCAAAAAAAAACAACCCAAAACCCCACACTCAGAACTCTGAGTTCATCTCAGGACTGTCATCTCAGGATTGATAATTCAATTCTGGATTTCTTGGAGCATTGGAGCACAGACTTCCAGTCCTGCTAGACTTTGTTTGCAATATACAGAAATACTCAGCCGGGAACAGACTGAGATTCCCAAAGTCTCTTTGGTTCAAACTCAAGGCAGACGCTCAATGAGGCCTGTAGAAGTGAATAGCTAATGCATGAATTTACTGTACCCCAAAGCTCTCTCTAGCTATCAGAGGGTAATGGAAGCAGTGAGATGACGGCTGGAGATAAACAAAGCATGCCCCAGTTTCATTTTAAATGGGTTACACACACACATCCCCCACCCACCCACCCCCATTCCTGTGTTGACACCATCTTCAGTGCATGATCTGAATGCTTCTTTAAGGCTTATATTCAAACAAATATGTGGCTGCTCAGGATTTCACATGGGTCATTATACAGCACACCAGAACTGCACTGGAATGGCAGGGAATGGAACTGGATCCTCTTGCTCCAGAGGTCCCTACCATTGAAGCTAAAAGAGAATCTCCACTAGCAGTTAGTATAGATTCTGGGACATGCAATTGCACAGTTCTGATTCCATCCAGCAGGGGGAAGTTGTTGACATACATGCTAGTCAGTGTTTTACACTCCGTGCCATCCCCTGCCCATGACATTCACACCTTGTCAGAAGCTCTTAATATACACTTCCTCGGACATGAAAGCTAAAGTCCTCCCCTTCTACCATAGGCTGCCTGTTAAAAGGAGAGTCCATGCCACATAGCAGGATGCTTGTGTTCATAGGCAAGCTTCTTCTGAGACTCTCTGAGAAGCTTTTTCAATAGCAATTCCTGAGTCTGGTAATTTTTGTAGCAAAGATCTGTGAGCAGGGCACAGTGTTGATTTTGCTTGATTAGTAATGACATATTTTAACAGGTCAGTGAAATGTTAGCCCTTTTAAAATCCATTTTGTGAGGCGGGGCATTCCCCATCTGCCTTTTCTTACTATTGTTGGCTTGTTAAGTCAATGTGTTTCTAAATCCCGTGGTCATTCTGATGTGAAGCTGATATTTGTGATGTGAAGCACATTTAGCCTATATGCCTAAATCTGCTCACTCGCACGGGTGTATATATGTGGGTATGTGCATGCTTTCATGTGCCTCTCACATACAAGACTTTTTACTCTCCATACAGTCAGAGGAATTTACCCTCCCATTTGCACACGTGTACACACACTAACATGCCCTCATGTATGACTGATGTCCCATACACAGGTATGCATGACTTGACAAAGACACACATCCACATTCCTGCTCAACTTTACACATGCACATTCTCCTCTTCACCCCCCCAGCCCTTCCACAGGAATCCATCTGGGCTATGGCAATGGAATTTTCTATGAAAAATGAATGTGTTGTCCTAAATTGTGCTACAAGCGCCTCACAATAGAGCCAGGATAGTGTACATGCCACTGCCACCGTGATCTCCAAGACAATGTGGGCAGCACAGCATTTAGCTTACAATGAACTGTCTGTTTGCGACTGCCTCTGCCACTGGAAGGGCTGCAAGCGTCCTGTTTTTTATGAGTGCCTTTTTAAATAAAGGGCACAGAAGAATGGAGATGTCTTGGGAAACTGGCCCCCTTTCTGGTGCTTGGCGGTCAGATGCCGCCAGCAATGCCAGTTGCTGCTCAAGCTGTTGTCCACCCGAGAAAGTCCAAAACAATAGCAAATGAAAGAAAGCATTAGTGACACTAGCTAGTGAGGGATAGATGTGAGAGCCCAAACCTGTGAGGCCTTCTCCTGTGACGGGAGAGTTGAGGGCATGCAGGACTTCACAGGGTCAATGCTGAGAGAAAGAAAAATTAGCAATATCCAAGGCACACTTTACAGCTCAAAGTGAATGTGAAAATGGCTTCTTGTTCCCATTCCAGAGCTCTTCCTTGCCACCTTTGCTATTACTGAGACTATGCTAGAGCAAGGAAATCCCCACTGAATGAATTCCTGTCTCTGTGAAAAGGCTTTTAATTAAGTTGCAAAGGAATTTCCATAACACAAATCTCTCCCATGTGAGATAGAGAGAATACAGCACAGGTTTATATAAGAGCCGTGGGACCTGCCCATGCACCTGGCACTTAATGAAAAGCCTAGCAGAAATGGCATTAGCTCTATGAGAATGGCAGGTTATGAGAAGAGCCCCTGTCCAAGGGGTTAATAACAGTTCACAGCTAATCAGACTGAGCTAATAAAATGCACCATGGCATCAGTGCTATATCATAAACAGGAGAAGCAGGAGGTTGCATGTTCTACTTATTACTGGAAATGCAAACCACAATCCAGAATTCGTTAAGCCATGCATATCAGTCATGCAAGATCTCTCCTTGACTAAGGCAGGGAAGGATGCGACAACTCAATTCTTTGAGATTGCGTGCATGACTCAATGCTGCATGTGCTGGTGTGCTTGCACCAAGCAGGGGAGATGCATGCAGTCATTCACTGCATGGCTTTGCATTTGATTATGGGTTCATCCCTGTGGCAAGGAGGAACTGAAGCTCGCCAGGCTGTGGCTATTGGAGAATGCGGACTGTCAACTTGTTCACAGGAGCTGCTGTGATAATTACTTTCTGCTTCTGTAACTCTCTCACAGCGTCTAACTCTGTGGGGGGTTTCCCTTTTACTCATGCAAGAAAAGTGATTTCAGTGTGTTGCATGCCCTAGCCAGGCTATCTCCCGTCAGGCCAGATTGAAACAGCAGAGCTGATGTGACTTTAAGCTATTCCCATCCTGCTACCCAGTGTCCCCTTTGACCTCCTGCTGGCTCACTGTCGTAGGTAACAAATCAGGCCATCATTAGTATACATATATCACCAACTCTTATTCAGTGAAGTTCCATGCTCTTTAGTGCAAGTCCTGGCTGCAATCAGTAAATCCTGCTGGACGTATGTATAACATGCATTCACAGTCTTTAGGTACAAAAAGTATGCTTCTTTATACCTAAAATTGTATACCCTCCTTTTATACCCAAATTTACATCCACTCCACACCAACCCTTTTCTTCACTGTATCTGATTGACATCAGAAATGATCAATCATGAACCGATGCTATGATCTTTGGGCCAAATTCTAACATCCTCATTTAGGCAAAGATCCTACTAACATTAATCCACTCAGGGAGTGAGTCAGGACTTCAGGATTTGGCTCAATGTTCTTCAGACTATAGAAATTAATCATATAACATTGGAAGCTTTTTGTAATTCTTTTGTGTGTTGTCCTCAGCTAAGTCTTTCTCTCATCTTAGTTGGCATGTTGAGAGATGCTGGAGGAAAAGTTCAAATACTTGCCAGAATATTTAAATACGAGTACATATGTGCACTTCATAGGCTTCTAGTTTGACCTCTTGTATAACACAGGTCATAGAATTTCCACAAAATTATTCTTAGGGTGTATCTTTTAGAAAAACATTCCATCTTGATTAAAAAATTGCCACAGATGGAGAATCGGCCATGCCCTTCACAAATTGTTCCAATGGTTAATTACCATCACTGTTAATACTTTACACCTTATTTCTAATGTCTGAATTTATCTAGTGCTTTTACTCGTACAGCATCCCAAAGCACTTTATAAAAGATGATACAGTACACATACAGCCACCTCTGGTGTGAAACGTGACAAGTGAGTAACAACCCACAGCAATGTTAGTTTAAGACAGGACGTGAAGAACAATGACCTGAGTTTTCACTGCCTTGTGCCTTGTTTTGTCATCTAACCCTGTGCAAAGGTGTTGTAAAATGCTTTTCTGCTGATTTGGTAGCATTTCACACCCGTTTTGCACTCATTTCACATAAGTATAAGTGACTCCACAAGAGGCAAGGCAGTGAGGAATCAGATGCATTTTACCAAGTTCAAACTGTAGGGGAATATAATTACAACAAGGTAACAGTGCCTGCCCCTACTGGAATTTGAACAGGGCACCAGAGCTAACACTCCTGCTCTCCAAATAAGTGTCACGGAAAGGGCTGCAATTGCTTAGGGTCTCTGTTCGATGTCACATCTGAAAGACAACATCTTGGTTCAATACTGATTCAGAAAGGAATGCTAACGACAGAATTTTCACTCCCCTAGCACTCTGGGTTTTTCTTGGTCATCTCTCGGATATACCCTGACCGAGCCAAAAGGGATTAGTCTATGAGATCTGACACGATCCCAGCCTGAGGTGGTATGATGTACTGAAATGCACCAGGCATATACAAGTGTGCTCCTCCCTTAATTGGAGGCTTTGTTGGTTATTGGGAGAAGCTAATGGCAGAGGCAGTAACCAGTTAAGCCATAATGTTAAATGTGTGTTGTTAATTATCTAATTTTTCACAGTGATGGTTACCTAAGAAACCCCTGTAAACCTAAATTAAATTAAGAAAAAGAAGAAAAACCCAGCAACTATATTAATGTATTATGAAGGTTACAAATGTAAAGGAACTGGAAGGTCACTCATTTCATTGCTTCTGTAGGCCAAGCTCACTGCAATACCAGGGGCAGCAAACATCCTCTCTTACCTCCCACAAGCTCCCCATGTGCTACCCTCCCAACCCCCTCTATTCTGGGGACTCCCTGCAACCCTCCCTTCCTCCCTCATGCCTGGGGCTCTGTACGTCTTCCATTTCGCCCATTCCAAGGAGCTCTGTGTGCCCTTCCATTCTCCCCGGTGCTACACGACACTCTGGCTGTGTATACACCCTCATTACCACCATACTGAGGTTCCTCTTTCTCCCCCTTTGTCCCTCGTTCCGCTTCATATTACAGCCCTGCATTCCCCGACACCAGACTGCTTGGAAGGGCCTCTGTGTGCCTCCATTCTCCTCCTCGCCTCCTCCCTATTCTACCCACCCCTGCACAATGCCAGGGGCTGCATCTGTCCCCATCCCTGTCTCTGTGATGGGGTTTACAGACCCCACACTAAGGCTAAGGGAGTGAAGGAGCAGTACTGGGTCAAGAGGTCACTGCCCTCAGTAGCTGCAGAATATGCTCCAAGTATGCTTTTGGGGGACTCGGACAGTCAAGCAAGGAGACAGCCTGCTGTGAGGAAGCCAGTTGGCAGCTTCTGGGACCGAGCGATCCATAGGAGAAGGTCTGGACTGTGGGTAAGACCCAATTGGGAGGCCAAGAGCCTGACCCTTTTCCCTCCCCTGCTCCCTGACAAAGAAGAACTGGGCACTGAGAAGCAAGCAGGGAAGTACCGATTTGATTCCTTGAAGTGCTGAGGCTGATTGAGAACTCTCTGCTAGGGAGGGGCAGATTGCTGAAGAGTGAGCAGGGAGGTAGGAAGTGGCCCAGGAGAAGCTGGTCTGGCCTATTAGCAAGAGGGGACTGAGACACTCCTTCCCCCTTGGTTCCTGGGAGCCGATGGAGAGTGAGGGTGTGGGTCTCCCTACCTTCCCCACCATGCAGCTGGCTGGGAGAACCCAGGGAGCACTGGGAACAACAAATCGTAATTTGGCTGTCAGATTGCCCAACAGGGCCATCCAAGGACTTTGGGGACTATTGATCCATGGCCTGCCAGTCCCTAAGTGAAGCCTACATTCCCTCTTCCCCCCCAGGCCAGGGGTTCCGTGTGCTCCATTTTCGTCATCCCCCATTTCGCCCTCCCCCACTCTACGCCTAGGGTCAGAGCCTATGGTTCTCCTTGGTCAGCTAACACAGGTTAAAATGCAACTTTTCCTGTCTACTTTAGCATTTTAAAATGTGTTCGTTAAAACACATTTTAAATAGAAATCTTTTCTCCCAGTCTAGGCAAGATTTTAGAGCTCCTAGGCCTGATTCACCACTCTGGAGTAATGCAGTGATCTGTAAGAGAGAGTGCCATTGCTTCCTACATCGCCGTTGGCTTCCTTCTAGTATCGCAAAACACACCCTGTAATAGGGAAAGACTGGCTTTAGGACTGGATGCTGTCATACTATTTTTAAGAGAAGCAGCTGCAGAAAAGCTGTCTGGATGAAGCATGCTGATTTTTCTGAAGTGTTGGTGTGCTATGCTGATGAATCATAGGCTGCAGTTTGTGATCGCCATTGATACAGTGCTAGGCACTGTACATGCATAAAACAAAAAGATGGTCCTTGCCCTAAAGAGCTAACACGCATCCCTGTTCGAATGCATGGATGCTGATCAATACATTAGGTTAGGATACTGTGTCAACTCGTTTTCACCTCCTAGCACAACAGGATTCTGATTGTGCTCCTAGGTGCTACTACAATGCAAGAAATAAATAATAATCCAAGAAATAACCGGAATTCCTGAACTTCCTAGCCATGTGGAAGCCATGACCACTAGGAATATAAAGGTGGGATAATACTTCCAAAGTGAGCAAGTGTGATGTGGTAGGTGTCTCTGAGTCCAGCTTGTACACAGAGGGAAACCAGAGCTCCTATCTTGGCAGAAACGAAGAGCCAGCAGATGACAATGCAGCTACGTAGGGGGCTCAGAGGGAGAGACCAAACAATTCCTTCTTGAGTAATATAGAAGAATTCTTGGGAAAATCTTGAGAACAATTGACTCTGACATCTTAAGTGGCTGGTTGAGAAGATGTACAGAGAGGTTGGTAAATTAGCAACTAACTTGAATTGACCAGCTCTGATAATACTGCAGATTTCTGTGTCCCAGAAAGAACACAGAGCCACAGTCTGACCTCAGAAACAGCTATGCACTTTATTGAAGTCATTCCAGATTTATATTGGAGTGAAACAGAATTTTGCCCTCCGAGTTATGTGCTGATACAAGCCACACTTCACCTTAGTGCAATATGTTTACACTAAGGGGTTGCGTTGGAGTAGCTACACTAAAGCAAAATCCCTCAGGGTAGACAACCCTTTAGTATATGCTATGCGGACAGATGAGAATGTGAACTGGGTAGAGCGCAACAAAGGGAAAAGAGAAGAAAAGAAATTCCTCGGGTCCTTTGCAGGTTCAGAAGAAGGTTAGAAATCTGGCAAATCTGGATATCAGCATGAACATGCAGGATAAATTAGAGAGAAATCAGATACACCATCGCTATGGGGAAGAGGGATATAGGCAATTTATTGATGTCCAACTGGAACTGGATTTGCAAATTAAAAATCAAGCAATGGAACTCAAGAACAATTGTGAAGCATCTGAACTGCCTACGGAGCTGCAACATTTAATAAACCACTCCGCAGAGACAGAAGCAGCCTCCTGTGATAGGGGCAGAAGCAATAAAAGAGACCAGATTTGGTTCCATAATTACAGGAGAAAGAAGGATAAATCTGAAAAAGAATAATGGAGATGAGCCCTATTGGAATAAATGTAATGGGAATGGGTTCCTCTTGCCCCCCAGGATCAAACCACATTTACCCATAAGGCTTATCTGAGAAGGTACCATGAGGACTATCCCATTTGAGCAGGATGATGTGAGCCACTTTGAAGGTGCGCCTGCTAAAGGACTCCACAGGGACAGAAAGCAGCAGCACTAGATAGTAACATCTTTTCTACGGGAAAGCTCAGACCTTGAAACACAAAAATATTTTTAAAAAATCCTGAAATGCATCAAGGCTCTAATTCTGCAAGAGAACCTAAGATCTGCAATGTTTTCATGCCTACAGTTTTCTCCTGTCCTTGAAAATAATGCAGTTTTTCGTTCTGAGTGTTTCAGTGAGATACATTTATAATCTCCCTCATAAAGATGATTAGCAACACCCCTGCTAGATCCCTAGTCAAGGAGAGAGGCTCCTACAGCCTCCTATGTGAAGCCATGGGGAAGAAGGAGCTCTATTTGGCTGTTAAATTCTTTCTTAAATGCTCACTGAGCTTCCTCGGAAGCAATTTTCCAACTGTTCATAACTTACTGTTTTCAAGACGTGGCTAGGAGACTATTCCGCATAGAGAATCAGCCCCCTGAGAGGTCTTCAAATTTGGAGGATGTTATTCAGCCATTTTGAGTTATTGATGAGCAAGAAGGAAAAAAAAAGATTTTTTGTTTTAATCTAGAAAAATTATGGGTGGGGTGGGGTGGGGTGCAGGGAAGGGGTCACTTTTTTCTTCTCAAAATCAGGTGAAGGGCTTCTTTCCTCAAACTTTCAAAAAATATGTCCCTCTCCAATGAGATCAATCATGGAACATTTCAGTCTCACCTAAGAAAGTTATAAAGTCATGTGAAAACACGGGATAAGCAATGAACGTAATATTAGATTTTGCTACCCATGGAAGCTATAACAATAATATCTGAATATGCCCCAGAAGTATGGTTCACACACACTAGGTAAAGAACATAAAGGTATTTCCAAATGTGCAAAAAAAAAAAAAAAAGGTTTTTATGAGCCTACAGAAACAAACCTCCTGCAGCCCTAAATTATAATTCCATAAAAATGTTACAAACCTATTCCATGAAGAATCAAAATGTTGCTTAATGGCTTTTTCATTGTTCACTGTTATTTCTGGGATGCACTGCTATCCATTGCTATTGTCTGCACAGAAGAGAAAATGTCACTGAAACCAACTTATGTGGGTATTTTTGTGTATGTGAATACACGCACGTGGGTGCGCACACAATCTGGGGCAGATCCTCAGCTGGTGTAAACTGGCCTAGTTCCATTCAAGTCGATGCAGCTGTGCTGTTTTATAGCAGCTGTAGATCTGCTTGTCTCTGTCTAAAAATAGAATCTAAATATTGTGTCACTTTGATCTTGGTCCTAAACAAACACTAATGTACATTTAAACGCATTCTCACACGCGTGTCTGCATGCCCACTCATGCACACACTCAATTACCTTACTAATTAATGACAATACATTTATGCTGCTTCCTTTCCTGGAGCTTTTAAGAATACTTAGCTCTTATTTAGTGTTTCTCATCTTTAGGTTTCCAAGTGCTTTACAGGGGAAAAGAAATATAATTATACCCATAAATAGGTGAAGTGATTTGTTTCCAAAGTAGGTCATTAGCAGAACTGGGAATAAACCTAGATTGCTTGATTACCAGTCCAGTACCTAGCTGATGGCCACATTGCCTCCCAAACTGAGCCACATAGCAGAATAAACCCAATAGCTAAGATTCACATCTTCCTATCCCAGATTTAGCTGAGCACAACAACAAAACCACAGCTAGAATGCTATAACTTAGCTTGTGTTAGGGTACTGATCTTTTTGGAGAAAAAATAAATATTTTCCAGAGTCCGTATGAAAGAAATTGGAGGAACCCTCCCCTGCCCCCATTTCATTTTAATCTGACTTCATACGTGATTCCTTCCCCTTTTCTTATTGCTCTTCATAGACTTCTACAGCCATGGATCACTGGCTACTGGTAATTTTATAACAAATTAAATATTTTCCCATCTGTTGCACAAAGCACATTTCTGACTTTCTATAGTGTTTTTTCTAAGGGGGGGATCACATAAGGTTTCTTTCTGCAGATAAAGAGAGAAAAATAAACCATAGCTGAACTCAGAAGCAAAGAGAGAGCGAGCAACACAGCTAAGGAGATACAAAGAAAATAACAGGCAAAATAGAGAGACAAATAATAAAACATGAGAAGCAAACTAAATGAGATGCAGAAAGATTAAGATAGACAGCAGAGCTCTTTTCAGACTCTCTTTCACACTAGGATTTCATGGTAGGCAAATACAATCAAAGGAGCAGAATCTGGATAGGCAAGGTGTGAAAGTCATTGCAATTGTGTGTGTGTGTGTGCGCACGCACACACACAAATGCCCATGTAGTTCTGAACCACTAGCAAGAAACTGAAATTAACAAAAGAGCAACCCTGCCTAGATGATGGGCTCGTGACCTGGCATGGTGCCAGGCTAGGAATGCATTTCTGATTGCTCTGACTAACTCCGATCAATAGCTCAGATAACTTTGCATACAGACCATGTGAAAACGTGTATAGCCTTTGCATAATGTAAATATCATTTCACATGCATCCATAAACTGTGTCTCTACGTTGTATAAACAAGGATTGATATTATACAAATACAATTATTTTTAAAGTGTGTGTGTGAGAGAGAGAGAATACACTAATGAAGGCTGATTTTTAACTTACAAAAAACCTGGACAAAGGAATATCAGTTAGTTGTGCCACCTACTATAGTAGGAACCTCAGCACAGCAAATGAACTTCCATACCACATTTGTTTCAATGCACAGGTACAGCAAAGAGGGTTATATGAATGGAGTGGCTGACCAAATGGTACCTATACCTGGCATTGATGTATTGTGCTTCTGGCTGGAATTTACACAGTACCATAAGCAGTCTTTGATGCAATGTCCTTCAGCCCAACATTATCCAGGGGTCTGCTAGCTGGACCTTGGCCTTCTGGTCAGTATTTTGTGCATCACCATTAGCAAGAATTGATATCCTGATCTCCTGGCTGGTATTTTGTGTGGCTCATTACTGGCCATTGAGACACTGTCCTTCTAGCAGGAATTCCCAATGGTTTTGTGAACAGACATATTCACCCTTTCACCATTCCCAAGCAATAAGGGATGTGGGATGACACTAAAAACACTGCCCTATCAGTCCACTCCTCCTAAAGATGGAAAGTAAAAAGAATGTGTCCCTAACCCTGGCTCTGCATGGGGAAGTGACACCAAAAGGGCCAAACTAACAAAAAATTGTGATTAGAGAGCATCCAACTGGCTGTAAGAAAACATGCAGCTGAGTGAAATCCAAACCAAAATAGTCAAAGCATGTCTGCATCCTTTGCCCCTCTTTATTTGACCATGGGATGTTGCCTCATATGTACCGTACCTTGGGTCATGACCTCCCCTGTCCATAGGTCAGTACATCACTGCAACAGGCACAGATACATTGTCCTCCTTACTGGGTTTCCTTTGGCTTCATTCCTAAGCACTGATTACCTGTCCCCTGGGCCGGATTTCATACAGAGTCATTACTTGCAGTTGCTTCCCTGGGTATGTCTACACTGCAATTAAAATCCTGTGGCTGGCCCATGCCAGCTGACTCCGGCTCACGGGGCTGAGGCTTGCAGCTGTTAAGCCTCGGGCTCCAGGACCCTGCAAGGTGGGAGGATCCCAGAGCTCAGGCTGCAGCCTGAGCCCCAACATCTACAGTGCAATTAAATAACCCCTTAGCCTGAGCCCCACAAGCCCATGCCAGCTGGCTTGGACCATGCATGAATATTTAATTGCAGTGTAGACATACCCCCCGACTCCCTGGCTGGCACTTCCCACGGAGGCACGGATACTCTGTCATCAGTGTCATTACCAGGCACTGATGCAGATTGTACATGATCATTCAATTCATACCATACTGTAGTGTTTTGGAACCACTATGGATATACCTTAAAATGGGATATAGTTGCAAATAGTTTATTTTCAATTCCTCCCCCTCTTGGGCTATTTAGTCAAATTAAATGTTGTTCTTAAAACATCCGCGGGTTTGTCTGCACTGGGGCTTTAGCCATTAATGCAGCTGTGCCAATGCAAACCTCTACCATCTGAAGCCAGGGTAAGCCACATTACTGCAAGTCACTTCTTACATACCTACTATAGAGTTTGCACTGGGGCAATACCAATGCAGCTAAACTAGTGGCTAAAACCCCAATGTAGTCAAGCCCTGAGATGGTTAGTGCATTTCTTGTGCACCCAAAAATGAAATCCGTGGGGATCTGGGGTGTTCAAGGAATGCAGGACCACTGCAGAATTTTAATTGTTGTTACTGGTGCAATGCGCATATATGGCAAAATATGTTAATAGTAATGGTAAACCCGCAATATTTACAGGATCTGTTAATTGAAATCAGTGGGATTTTGTCTAATGCCTTTACCCTGGAGATAATCCATAGAATAGAACATTAATGCATAGTTAAAATGAAAAATTATGGAAAACAGCACCTCCGCATATGCAATAGCTTCATTTTAAAGTTACATAATTGGGCTTTTAAAATTAAACAAAAAATATAGCAAATGGCCTCAGTCCATAGCAAAGACTAAGTGACTGTAACATCTAGCTCTTTGAAATCATGCCTTCTTTATTACAGGGTAAGGGAAAACTACCCATCTGAAACAAGCCAACAAAAAATCAAATAAAACTGGTTTCAGCCCAGTGCAAATCCAAATAGTTTATAAACCATTGGGAATGGTTTTGTAAAACTTGTACCAGGAGATCCTTCTTGCAGGAGAGATGATTTTGTGGTCCAAACATAGAGCTGAGATTCAACAGAACTGGGTTCTGTTCTGGGCTGTGTCACAGGCGTCGTTTGCGATGCTGGAAAAGTCACTTAATGTTCCTGTGCCTTTGCACAAGGAAAATAATACTTCCCTGCCTCAGATTGATATTTGTGAACCTCACTGAGATCTTTGAATGGAAGGTTCTATCGATGTTCAAAGTATTTGTATCACAATTTGTTGTTATTCTTTATAGCACAAAGGACTTTGCCACCTATGCACATAGGACCAAACTCTGCAGTCCTTACTCAGGCAGAGCTCCCACTGAGGGAATTTCACTTGCGTAAGGACTGCAGGATTTAACCCATTTAGACGAGAACCAAATTCATTCCTGATAGAATTCTCTGGTACATACAATGAAGCGTCTCCAGGGGCAAGTAATGAAGGGTGTTCTTCTGATTAAGCTAGGGTAGGGGAATTATACCCAGTACATCTGGGGATACTTTGGAATGGTCCCTTAAGACAAGAGGTTGACTAATAAGGGTGATGTAAGGCATGTTAATTTGGGAACTTGTATTTCTGCGGCAATGCATACCAGAATGACTGACCTTATTTTTTGTTTTTAAAGCAGTAATTGAGAAACTTATGCAATAGATTCCTAGGTAGAAAGAGATATATGCCACTGAATAATAATCAGCCTAATTCCTGCTGAGAAATATCTATGTAAATCTTTTCCCCTTCCTCTCCTTTCATAGGTGGGCTCTGCATTACTGTCCTTGCTGACATGAAGCAGCAATTAACTATTCTCTACATACCTGATGAAGTCCCCCCTTTCCAAAGAAGGATTTGGAACATATAGATTTTTTTTTTCAAATGTACGGTTTGTTTGGGTTTTTTTACTGTTGAGAAGAGAAATGATAAAATAAATTATCCTTAAAAACAAAAGGCCTGTGTTTTTCTGCAGGCCTCTTGAGAAAAAGACAGGCTGGTCAAGATAGATAGTTACTTGTCTAAAAGCTTGGCTGTTCACCTCCATTCACGGCAAGCTGGGTCACAAGGGATTTCAACCTTGGCCCAAAATAAGAACGGTCTCTGGGTTATCTCTGAGGTGGAAGGGAGCATTACAAATTTATTTAAACAAGCTGTCTGGGCCCCTCAGTTTTGTGATAAACTGATGGAATTCCATTGCTGGGCAATAACAAAACTGGCACTTCCTTGAAATCACTTTAAGCCCTTCTTTCATCCATCACATTCCTACAAGATCTCATTTCTGATCCATTTGGAGAGGCCATTTTCTCTCCTGCTTATTATTCAGTTCTTACGGGCCTAGTCAGAAGACTGGGAGAGCGAGGGGGAATTTAAGAGAACATTGGATTTTAGCGTGTATAATATGGCAGCACAACGCTTGGAGGAATGGGGGATATAGGGTCCTCTCCACACATTATGTCTTCTGAATCAAATTTCCCCTCTTGTTGCGTAAAAGTCCAAATGCAACTCTTAAATTGGCAGATTGGATCTTAGTGAATATTAGGCACCCTGTCAAAAAGAGGTGACAGATCCTCCACATTCAAGTTGCCTTTAGATTAGATTTTGCTGTTTCTTTGATTTCCCTCTAGCACTTGCAGATAAGAGAGGGTGAAGCCCAGTAAATCTAATCAATAAAAGACAATGAACCTGCCGAAGTGAGGAATTTAGACCTTTTTCAATCTCATAAATTTCTTTTTATACAAAGATTTGGTTTGCCTATGCTATAGGAGGAAATAGAAGCAGGCTATTTTAATCCTCCTGAGTGAAGAGAGCTTCAGGGATTGTTATGTTATCCCCGGCAGCAGTCCTGATTTTTCCACAAATCACTGTGTATGTATCAGAGATCACTAGTGTCCTTTATGCTCCTCTGCTTGTGCATTTTGATATGAAATAATAATTTCACAGGTTTTCCCCCCCTAAAAAAATCCCCAAAATGAAAGGCTTATAAAAGTGAGAGATGTTCAGACTTGTGCATTGAAACTGACTCTTCAGTCGGTCTAATAACATATGTGAGAAACTATATTCAGATGAAAGGAAAATCTTGCCAATGTTGTGTTCCTAATATTGGCTTCGCTGCTCACTGTTTAAAAACAATGAGCTTGATTCTACACTCACTTACTTGGGTTTCACAGTGGTGTAGTAACTCCACTGAATTTATTCTGAATTTACAGTAGTATAGGGGAGATCAGAATCAGCTCTTATGTGTTTTTAAAGCTTACAATGCATAGTGAATAAGGGCGCACTCCTGCAGTTTATTACCTAGCATAGCGCTTACTACCATGAGCAGTGCCATTGATCTCAGCAAGTAGGGTTTGCAGGATTGAGCCCACAGATTATAATCTTTTCAGGGCTTCTGATATGGAAAGTATGTTGTTCATTTAAGGTGCTGTATAAATGACTTTGTCATTTCTGCATTGCTTCCCACACAGTCAGGGGCCAGATCTTCAGCTGGTGTAAATCACTGAAGCTCCATTTACACCAGCTGAGAATAAAGCCTCATGTTTCTAGCTGCCCTTCTGTATTCAAAACAAACCCAGCACAGAAGGGTTCCTTTTCTGAAAAGAGCAAATAAGAGAAAAAGAACATGAGCTGGGCTCAGAAGTGTGCTGAACAGGACCCCATTTGCCTCATCAACACCAGGAAGAAAAGCATACACTTTAATCTAGATGAGAGATACAGCTCTGTTTTTACCACCAATGTGAGCTTCTTTCTCTTATCCTCTAGTATCTTAAAGAATCTACCTTCTCTTTCTTCTCTTCATAATTTCACTTACTCTGGCATTTGACCAAAAAGACTATCATTTCCAAGCCACCTAAGAAACAGCAGATCAGATATTTAGCTCGGTTGTAATTACAAGCTGGTGAGAGGACGGGACTGACTGGATGCATAAACCAGGAAACCGTAACTCTCCAATATTATTCTCTTTCAGTGCTCGTCTGCTAGTCCTTATATACTATCTCTACACACACAGTATTATTAGCATTCCCTAATAGTATTCATGCTGTCTCTCTTAAAGAGGAAAGGCCGGCAAAATAGACTTTCTCCCTTTAAAAAGCTGGGCAGGTATCTGATACCCCTCTGAAAAAAAGCTATAAACCCAGACAACTGATGGGGGCATCCTAAATATCGTAACTGCATAGCATCTATGTCTCTGTATACCCATAATGCTGATATGTGATATGCTAAACCATCCCTGCTGATGAGAAAATCCCATCTCGGTCAGACAGGGATATTCTTTCAGCTGCCAGCCGCACAGCCCTGATGAAAACAGAGCCTGGCACAGGACTGCCGGCCTTTGCAAAGCCCCCTTCCCTGCCTCGCCTACGCTGAGCTCAGCTTTGACCCGAGACCTCTTTATTTCTTGCCAGACACCACCCGGAGAGCACGAGGCTGGCGCGCGCCCCGAGTGGGTTGTGTCCCCCCCCCAACCCCACGCGCGAACGAGACCACGAATCACTCGGGCGGCCGCTGGTGGACGATGCCCCTGGGAGGCAGCAGCCTCGCTTCGGCCCCGGCATGGCTCGGGTCGGAGCGCGCAGCTTGGCGGGGATTCCCCGCATTGTTGGTTGCGGGCAGAGCGCGGGTTCGAGCCCAGCTCCCTGAGCCTCGGCGCTCGGCCTGGAAAGGGTCATTTGTGCCCCTCCCTCCCCCTACTTACTCTGCTCTCCTGCTCAGGGCGCCTTTGCCGATGGCCGGGGCGGGTTTGTGCTGGAGGAGCGCGGTGCAGCAGCCCCTCTGCCTGCTCTCTTCCCCCGCGGGGTGCTGATGGGGCTGCAGCGGGGGATGCTGGTGAGCCGGAGCCCGGCTGGGGCCCGCCTGCGCCGGCCTGCTGGGGAGCGGCGGCGGCGCCGGGAGCTGTTGGGGGTGCTGAAGCGGCTCCGCCTGGGGCTGCTGCTGGCCCGGCGAGGCGGGGGCAGCCGGCGGGGGCTCGGCGGGCGCCGGTTGCTGCTGGCGGAGGCTGCGGTTCTCGGTGCTGAGCTGGTCCAGGCGCCGCTCCAGCTCGTCGATGCGCTGGCGCTGGGTGTGGATGAGGCTCTGCTGGTTCTGCACGATGGCGGTGAGCTCCTTCAGGTAGAGCACGGCGCGCACCGGGTTCTCCAGCAGGCTCTCCATGCCCCGCGCCCGGGCCCCTGCGCCCGGCTGCACGCGCCGCGGCCAGGCGCCCCCCGCGCGCGCACACAGCCGCGGCCGGCCCCGGCCGCTGCCCCCTCGCCCGCGTCAGGC